>OX637533.1:114122815-114722815 GCA_951800035.1 Linnaemya tessellans
TGGTTGAAACACAATTTTACCCAATTTTGCCCAAAAGGCGTTTATTTCTAATAACTGAGTATTGAAAGGAGTTTCAAATGCAAAGAAGCTTCGAAAAAGCTTAAGTCGCATGCATTTAAGCAAAAAAAATTTTTGACCAATTTTTTAGGAAAGGCTAACCCCTTTGCTAAAAATCAAAGTTTTTGGTTGAAACACAATTTTACCCAATTTTGCCCAAAAGGCGTTTATTTCTAATAACTGAGTATTGAAAGGAGTTTCAAATGCAAAGAAGCTTCCGAAAAAGCTTAAGTCGCATGCATTTAAGCAAAAAAAATTTTTGACCAATTTTTTAGGAAAGGCTAACCCCTTTGCTAAAAATCAAATTTTTGGTTGAAACACAATTTTACCCAATTTTGCCCAAAAGGCGTTTATTTCTAATAACTGAGTATTGAAAGGAGTTTCAAATGCGAAGAAGCTTCCGAAAAAGCTTAAGTCGCATGCATTTAAGCAAAAAAAATTTTTGACCAATTTTTTAGGAAAGGCTAACCCCTTTGCTAAAAATCAAATTTTTGGTTGAAACACAATTTTACCCAATTTTGCCCAAAAGGCGTTTATTTCTAATAACTGAGTATTGAAAGGAGTTTCAAATGCGAAGAAGCTTCCGAAAAAGCTTAAGTCGCATGCATTTAAGCAAAAAAAAATTTTTGACCAATTTTTTAGGAAAGGCTAACCCCTTTGCTAAAAATCAAATTTTTGGTTGAAACACAATTTTACCCAATTTTGCCCAAAAGGCGTTTATTTCTAATAACTGAGTATTGAAAGGAGTTTCAAATGCAAAGAAGCTTCCGAAAAAGCTTAAGTCGCATGCATTTAAGCAAAAAAAATTTTTGACCAATTTTTTAGGAAAGGCTAACCCCTTTGCTAAAAATCAAATTTTTGGTTGAAACACAATTTTACCCAATTTTGCCCAAAAGGCGTTTATTTCTAATAACTGAGTATTGAAAGGAGTTTCAAATGCAAAGAAGCTTCCGAAAAAGCTTAAGTCGCATGCATTTAAGCAAAAAAAATTTTTGACCAATTTTTTAGGAAAGGCTAACCCCTTTGCTAAAAATCAAATTTTTGGTTGAAACACAATTTTACCCAATTTTGCCCAAAAGGCGTTTATTTCTAATAACTGAGTATTGAAAGGAGTTTCAAATGCAAAGAAGCTTCCGAAAAAGCTTAAGTCGCATGCATTTAAGCAAAAAAAATTTTTGACCAATTTTTTAGGAAAGGCTAACCCCTTTGCTAAAAATCAAATTTTTGGTTGAAACACAATTTTACCCAATTTTGCCCAAAAGGCGTTTATTTCTAATAACTGAGTATTGAAAGGAGTTTCAAATGCAAAGAAGCTTCCGAAAAAGCTTAAGTCGCATGCATTTAAGCAAAAAAAATTTTTGACCAATTTTTTAGGAAAGGCTAACCCCTTTGCTAAAAATCAAATTTTTGGTTGAAACACAATTTTACCCAATTTTGCCCAAAAGGCGTTTATTTCTAATAACTGAGTATTGAAAGGAGTTTCAAATGCAAAGAAGCTTCCGAAAAAGCTTAAGTCGCATGCATTTAAGCAAAAAAAATTTTTGACCAATTTTTTAGGAAAGGCTAACCCCTTTGCTAAAAATCAAATTTTTGGTTGAAACACAATTTTACCCAATTTTGCCCAAAAGGCGTTTATTTCTAATAACTGAGTATTGAAAGGAGTTTCAAATGCAAAGAAGCTTCCGAAAAAGCTTAAGTCGCATGCATTTAAGCAAAAAAAATTTTTGACCAATTTTTTAGGAAAGGCTAACCCCTTTGCTAAAAATCAAATTTTTGGTTGAAACACAATTTTACCCAATTTTGCCCAAAAGGCGTTTATTTCTAATAACTGAGTATTGAAAGGAGTTTCAAATGCGAAGAAGCTTCCGAAAAAGCTTAAGTCGCATGCATTTAAGCAAAAAAAATTTTTGACCAATTTTTTAGGAAAGGCTAACCCCTTTGCTAAAAATCAAATTTTTGGTTGAAACACAATTTTACCCAATTTTGCCCAAAAGGCGTTTATTTCTAATAACTGAGTATTGAAAGGAGTTTCAAATGCGAAGAAGCTTCCGAAAAAGCTTAAGTCGCATGCATTTAAGCAAAAAAAAATTTTGACCAATTTTTAGGAAAGGCTAACCCCTTTGCTAAAAATCAAATTTTTGGTTGAAACACAATTTTACCCAATTTTGCCCAAAAGGCGTTTATTTCTAATAACTGAGTATTGAAAGGAGTTTCAAATGCAAAGAAGCTTCCGAAAAAGCTTAAGTCGCATGCATTTAAGAAAAAAAAATTTTTGACCAATTTTTTAGGAAAGGCTAACCCCTTTGCTAAAAATCAAATTTTTGGTTGAAACACAATTTTACCCAATTTTGCCCAAAAGGCGTTTATTTCTAATAACTGAGTATTGAAAGGAGTTTCAAATGCAAAGAAGCTTCCGAAAAAGCTTAAGTCGCATGCATTTAAGCAAAAAAAATTTTTGACCAATTTTTTAGGAAAGGCTAACCCCTTTGCTAAAAATCAAATTTTTGGTTGAAACACAATTTTACCCAATTTTGCCCAAAAGGCGTTTATTTCTAATAACTGAGTATTGAAAGGAGTTTCAAATGCGAAGAAGCTTCCGAAAAAGCTTAAGTCGCATGCATTTAAGCAAAAAAAATTTTTGACCAATTTTTTAGGAAAGGCTAACCCCTTTGCTAAAAATCAAATTTTTGGTTGAAACACAATTTTACCCAATTTTGCCCAAAAGGCGTTTATTTCTAATAACTGAGTATTGAAAGGAGTTTCAAATGCGAAGAAGCTTCCGAAAAAGCTTAAGTCGCATGCATTTAAGCAAAAAAAATTTTTGACCAATTTTTTAGGAAAGGCTAACCCCTTTGCTAAAAATCAAATTTTTGGTTGAAACACAATTTTACCCAATTTTGCCCAAAAGGCGTTTATTTCTAATAACTGAGTATTGAAAGGAGTTTCAAATGCGAAGAAGCTTCCGAAAAAGCTTAAGTCGCATGCATTTAAGCAAAAAAAATTTTTGACCAATTTTTTAGGAAAGGCTAACCCCTTTGCTAAAAATCAAATTTTTGGTTGAAACACAATTTTACCCAATTTTGCCCAAAAGGCGTTTATTTCTAATAACTGAGTATTGAAAGGAGTTTCAAATGCAAAGAAGCTTCCGAAAAAGCTTAAGTCGCATGCATTTAAGCAAAAAAAATTTTTGACCAATTTTTTAGGAAAGGCTAACCCCTTTGCTAAAAATCAAATTTTTGGTTGAAACACAATTTTACCCAATTTTGCCCAAAAGGCGTTTATTTCTAATAACTGAGTATTGAAAGGAGTTTCAAATGCGAAGAAGCTTCCGAAAAAGCTTAAGTCGCATGCATTTAAGCAAAAAAAATTTTTGACCAATTTTTTAGGAAAGGCTAACCCCTTTGCTAAAAATCAAATTTTTGGTTGAAACACAATTTTACCCAATTTTGCCCAAAAGGCGTTTATTTCTAATAACTGAGTATTGAAAGGAGTTTCAAATGCAAAGAAGCTTCCGAAAAAGCTTAAGTCGCATGCATTTAAGCAAAAAAAATTGTTGACCAATTTTTTAGGAAAGGCTAACCCCTTTGCTAAAAATCAAATTTTTGGTTGAAACACAATTTTACCCAATTTTGCCCAAAAGGCGTTTATTTCTAATAACTGAGTATTGAAAGGAGTTTCAAATGCAAAGAAGCTTCCGGAAAAGCTTAAGTCGCATGCATTTAAGCAAAAAAAATTTTTGACCAATTTTTTAGGAAAGGCTAACTAACCCCTTTGCTAAAAATCAAATTTTTGGTTGAAACACAATTTTACCCAATTTTGCCCAAAAGGCGTTTATTTCTAATAACTGAGTATTGAAAGGAGTTTCAAATGCAAAGAAGCTTCCGAAAAAGCTTAAGTCGCATGCATTTAAGCAAAAAAAATTTTTGACCAATTTTTTAGGAAAGGCTAACCCCTTTGCTAAAAATCAAATTTTTGGTTGAAACACAATTTTACCCAATTTTGCCCAAAAGGCGTTTATTTCTAATAACTGAGTATTGAAAGGAGTTTCAAATGCGAAGAAGCTTCCGAAAAAGCTTAAGTCGCATGCATTTAAGCAAAAAAAATTTTTGACCAATTTTTTAGGAAAGGCTAAAAATCAAATTTTTGGTTGAAACACAATTTTACCCAATTTTGCCCAAAAGGCGTTTATTTCTAATAACTGAGTATTGAAAGGAGTTTCAAATGCAAAGAAGCTTCCGAAAAAGCTTAAGTCGCATGCATTTAAGCAAAAAAAATTTTTGACCAATTTTTTAGGAAAGGCTAAAAATCAAAATTGAGTATTGAAAGGAGTTTCAAATGCAAAGAAGCTTCCGAAAAAGCTTAAGTCGCATGCATTTAAGCAAAAAAAATTTTTGACCAATTTTTTAGGAAAGGCTAACCCCTTTGCTAAAAATCAAATTTTTGGTTGAAACACAATTTTACCCAATTTTGCCCAAAAGGCGTTTATTTCTAATAACTGAGTATTGAAAGGAGTTTCAAATGCGAAGAAGCTTCCGAAAAAGCTTAAGTCGCATGCATTTAAGCAAAAAAAATTTTGACCAATTTTTTAGGAAAGGCTAACCCCTTTGCTAAAAATCAAATTTTTGGTTGAAACACAATTTTACCCAATTTTGCCCAAAAGGCGTTTATTTCTAATAACTGAGTATTGAAAGGAGTTTCAAATGCAAAGAAGCTTCCGAAAAAGCTTAAGTCGCATGCATTTAAGCAAAAAAAATTTTTGACCAATTTTTTAGGAAAGGCTAACCCCTTTGCTAAAAATCAAATTTTTGGTTGAAACACAATTTTACCCAATTTTGCCCAAAAGGCGTTTATTTCTAATAACTGAGTATTGAAAGGAGTTTCAAATGCGAAGAAGCTTCCGAAAAAGCTTAAGTCGCATGCATTTAATCAAAAAAAATTTTGACCAATTTTTTAGGAAAGGCTAACCCCTTTGCTAAAAATCAAATTTTTGGTTGAAACACAATTTTACCCAATTTTGCCCAAAAGGCGTTTATTTCTAATAACTGAGTATTGAAAGGAGTTTCAAATGCAAAGAAGCTTCCGAAAAAGCTTAAGTCGCATGCATTTAAGCAAAAAAAATTTTTGACCAATTTTTTAGGAAAGGCTAACCCCTTTGCTAAAAATCAAATTTTTGGTTGAAACACAATTTTACCCAATTTTGCCCAAAAGGCGTTTATTTCTAATAACTGAGTATTGAAAGGAGTTTCAAATGCGAAGAAGCTTCCGAAAAAGCTTAAGTCGCATGCATTTAATCAAAAAAAATTTTGACCAATTTTTTAGGAAAGGCTAACCCCTTTGCTAAAAATCAAATTTTTGGTTGAAACACAATTTTACCCAATTTTGCCCAAAAGGCGTTTATTTCTAATAACTGAGTATTGAAAGGAGTTTCAAATGCAAAGAAGCTTCCGAAAAAGCTTAAGTCGCATGCATTTAAGCAAAAAAAATTTTTGACCAATTTTTTAGGAAAGGCTAAAAATTGCTAAAAATAAAATTTTTGGTTGAAACACAATTTTACCCAATTTCGCCCAAAAGGCGTTTATTTCTAATAACTAAGTATTGAAAGGAGTTTCAAATGCGAAGAAGCTTCCGAAAAAGCTTAAGTCGCATGCATTTAAGCAAAAAAAATGTTTGACCAATTTTTTAGGAAAGGCTAACCCCTTTGCTAAAAATCAAATTTTTGGTTGAAACACAATTTTACCCAATTTTGCCCAAAAGGCGTTTATTTCTAATAACTGAGTATTGAAAGGAGTTTCAAATGCAAAGAAGCTTCCGAAAAAGCTTAAGTCGCATGCATTTAAGCAAAAAAAATTTTTGACCAATTTTTTAGGAAAGGCTAACCCCTTTGCTAAAAATCAAATTTTTGGTTGAAACACAATTTTACCCAATTTTGCCCAAAAGGCGTTTATTTCTAATAACTGAGTATTGAAAGGAGTTTCAAATGCGAAGAAGCTTCCGAAAAAGCTTAAGTCGCATGCATTTAATCAAAAAAAATTTTGACCAATTTTTTAGGAAAGGCTAACTAACCCCTTTGCTAAAAATCAAATTTTTGGTTGAAACACAATTTTACCCAATTTTGCCCAAAAGGCGTTTATTTCTAATAACTGAGTATTGAAAGGAGTTTCAAATGCAAAGAAGCTTCCGAAAAAGCTTAAGTCGCATGCATTTAAGCAAAAAAAATTTTTGACCAATTTTTTAGGAAAGGCTAAAAATCAAAATTTGATTTTTAGCTTCCGAAAAAGCTTAAGTCGCATGCATTTAAGCAAAAAAAATTTTTGACCAATTTTTTAGGAAAGGCTAAAAATCAAATTTTTGGTTGAAACACAATTTTACCCAATTTTGCCCAAAAGGCGTTTATTTCTAATAACTGAGTATTGAAAGGAGTTTCAAATGCAAAGAAGCTTCCGAAAAAGCTTAAGTCGCATGCATTTAAGCAAAAAAAATTTTTGACCAATTTTTTAGGAAAGGCTAACCCCTTTGCTAAAAATCAAATTTTTGGTTGAAACACAATTTTACCCAATTTTGCCCAAAAGGCGTTTATTTCTAATAACTGAGTATTGAAAGGAGTTTCAAATGCAAAGAAGCTTCCGAAAAAGCTTAAGTCGCATGCATTTAAGCAAAAAAAATTTTTGACCAATTTTTTAGGAAAGGCTAACTAACCCCTTTGCTAAAAATCAAATTTTTGGTTGAAACACAATTTTACCCAATTTTGCCCAAAAGGCGTTTATTTCTAATAACTGAGTATTGAAAGGAGTTTCAAATGCGAAGAAGCTTCCGAAAAAGCTTAAGTCGCATGCATTTAAGCAAAAAAAATTTTTGACCAATTTTTTAGGAAAGGCTAAAAATTGCGAAAAATAAAATTTTTGGTTGAAACACAATTTTACCCAATTTCGCCCAAAAGGCGTTTATTTCTAATAACTAAGTATTGAAAGGAGTTTCAAATGCGAAGAAGCTTCCGAAAAAGCTTAAGTCGCATGCATTTAAGCAAAAAAAATTTTTGACCAATTTTTTAGGAAAGGCTAACCCCTTTGCTAAAAATCAAATTTTTGGTTGAAACACAATTTTGCCCAAAAGGCGTTTATTTCTAATAACTGAGTATTGAAAGGAGTTTCAAATGCGAAGAAGCTTCCGAAAAAGCTTAAGTCGCATGCATTTAAGCAAAAAAAAATTTTGACCAATTTTTTAGGAAAGGCTAACCTCTTTGCAAAAAATCGATTTTTTGGTTGAAACACAATTTTACCCAATTTTGCCCAAAAGGTGTTTATTTCTAATAACTGAGTATTGAAAGGAGTTTCAAATGCGAAGAAGCTTCCGAAAAAGCTTAAGTCGCATGCATTTAAGCAAAAAAAATTTTTGACCAATTTTTTAGGAAAGGCTAACCCCTTTGCTAAAAATCAAATTTTTGGTTGAAACACAATTTTACCCAAAAGGCGTTTATTTTTAATAACTGAGTATTGAAAGGAGTTTCAAATGCGAAGAAGCTTCCGAAAAAGCTTAAGTCGCATGCATTTAAGCAAAAAAAATTTTTGACCAATTTTTTAGGAAAGGCTAAAAATCAAATTTTTGGTTGAAACACAATTTTACCCAATTTTGCCCAAAAGGCGTTTATTTCTAATAACTGAGTATTGAAAGGAGTTTCAAATGCAAAGAAGCTTCCGAAAAAGCTTAAGTCGCATGCATTTAAGCAAAAAAAATTTTTGACCAATTTTTTAGGAAAGGCTAACCCCTTTGCTAAAAATCAAATTTTTGGTTGAAACACAATTTTACCCAATTTTGCCCAAAAGGCGTTTATTTCTAATAACTGAGTATTGAAAGGAGTTTCAAATGCAAAGAAGCTTCCGAAAAAGCTTAAGTCGCATGCATTTAAGCAAAAAAAATTTTTGACCAATTTTTTAGGAAAGGCTAAAAATCAAATTTTTGGTTGAAACACAATTTTACCCAATTTTGCCCAAAAGGCGTTTATTTCTAATAACTGAGTATTGAAAGGAGTTTCAAATGCAAAGAAGCTTCCGAAAAAGCTTAAGTCGCATGCATTTAAGCAAAAAAAATTTTTGACCAATTTTTTAGGAAAGGCTAATCCCTTTGCTAAAAATCAAATTTTTGGTTGAAACACAATTTTACCCAATTTTGCCCAAAAGGCGTTTATTTCTAATAACTGAGTATTGAAAGGAGTTTCAAATGCAAAGAAGCTTCCGAAAAAGCTTAAGTCGCATGCATTTAAGCAAAAAAAATTTTTGACCAATTTTTTAGGAAAGGCTAAAAATCAAATTTTTGGTTGAAACACAATTTTACCCAATTTTGCCCAAAAGGCGTTTATTTCTAATAACTGAGTATTGAAAGGAGTTTCAAATGCAAAGAAGCTTCCGAAAAAGCTTAAGTCGCATGCATTTAAGCAAAAAAAATTTTTGACCAATTTTTTAGGAAAGGCTAAAAATCAAATTTTTGGTTGAAACACAATTTTACCCAATTTTGCCCAAAAGGAGTTTATTTCTAATAACTGAGTATTGATAGGAGTTTCAAATGCAAAGAAGCTTCCGAAAAAGCTTAAGTCGCATGCATTTAAGCAAAAAAAATTTTTGACCAATTTTTTAGGAAAGGCTAACCCCTTTGCTAAAAATCAAATTTTTGGTTGAAACACAATTTTACCCAATTTTGCCCAAAAGGCGTTTATTTCTAATAACTGAGTATTGAAAGGAGTTTCAAATGCAAAGAAGCTTCCGAAAAAGCTTAAGTCGCATGCATTTAAGCAAAAAAAATTTTTGACCAATTTTTTAGGAAAGGCTAAAAATCAAATTTTTGGTTGAAACACAATTTTACCCAATTTTGCCCAAAAGGCGTTTATTTCTAATAACTGAGTATTGAAAGGAGTTTCAAATGCAAAGAAGCTTCCGAAAAAGCTTAAGTCGCATGCATTTAAGCAAAAAAAATTTTTGACCAATTTTTTAGGAAAGGCTAATCCCTTTGCTAAAAATCAAATTTTTGGTTGAAACACAATTTTACCCAATTTTGCCCAAAAGGCGTTTATTTCTAATAACTGAGTATTGAAAGGAGTTTCAAATGCAAAGAAGCTTCCGAAAAAGCTTAAGTCGCATGCATTTAAGCAAAAAAAATTTTTGACCAATTTTTTAGGAAAGGCTAAAAATCAAATTTTTGGTTGAAACACAATTTTACCCAATTTTGCCCAAAAGGCGTTTATTTCTAATAACTGAGTATTGAAAGGAGTTTCAAATGCAAAGAAGCTTCCGAAAAAGCTTAAGTCGCATGCATTTAAGCAAAAAAAATTTTTGACCAATTTTTTAGGAAAGGCTAAAAATCAAATTTTTGGTTGAAACACAATTTTACCCAATTTTGCCCAAAAGGAGTTTATTTCTAATAACTGAGTATTGATAGGAGTTTCAAATGCAAAGAAGCTTCCGAAAAAGCTTAAGTCGCATGCATTTAAGCAAAAAAAATTTTTGACCAATTTTTTAGGAAAGGCTAACCCCTTTGCTAAAAATCAAATTTTTGGTTGAAACACAATTTTACCCAATTTTGCCCAAAAGGCGTTTATTTCTAATAACTGAGTATTGAAAGGAGTTTCAAATGCGAAGAAGCTTCCGAAAAAGCTTAAGTCGCATGCATTTAAGCAAAAAAAATTTTTGACCAATTTTTTAGGAAAGGCTAAAAATTGCTAAAAATAAAATTTTTGGTTGAAACACAATTTTACCCAATTTCGCCCAAAAGGCGTTTATTTCTAATAACTAAGTATTGAAAGGAGTTTCAAATGCGAAGAAGCTTCCGAAAAAGCTTAAGTCGCATGCATTTAAGCAAAAAAAATTTTTGACCAATTTTTTAGGAAAGGCTAACCTCTTTGCAAAAAATCGATTTTTTGGTTGAAACACAATTTTACCCAATTTTGCCCAAAAGGCGTTTATTTCTAATAACTGAGTATTGAAAGGAGTTTCAAATGCGAAGAAGCTTCCGAAAAAGCTTAAGTCGCATGCATTTAAGCAAAAAAAATGTTTGACCAATTTTTTAGGAAAGGCTAAAAATCAAATTTTTGGTTGAAACACAATTTTACCCAATTTTGCCCAAAAGGCGTTTATTTCTAATAACTGAGTATTGAAAGGAGTTTCAAATGCGAAGAAGCTTCCGAAAAAGCTTAAGTCGCATGCATTTAAGCAAAAAAAATGTTTGACCAATTTTTTAGGAAAGGCTAAAAATCAAATTTTTGGTTGAAACACAATTTTACCCAATTTTGCCCAAAAGGCGTTTATTTCTAATAACTGAGTATTGAAAGGAGTTTCAAATGCAAAGAAGCTTCCGAAAAAGCTTAAGTCGCATGCATTTAAGCAAAAAAAATTTTTGACCAATTTTTTAGGAAAGGCTAAAAATCAAATTTTTGGTTGAAACACAATTTTACCCAATTTTGCCCAAAAGGCGTTTATTTCTAATAACTGAGTATTGAAAGGAGTTTCAAATGCAAAGAAGCTTCCGAAAAAGCTTAAGTCGCATGCATTTAAGCAAAAAAAATTTTTGACCAATTTTTTAGGAAAGGCTAAAAATCAAATTTTTGGTTGAAACACAATTTTACCCAATTTTGCCCAAAAGGAGTTTATTTCTAATAACTGAGTATTGATAGGAGTTTCAAATGCAAAGAAGCTTCCGAAAAAGCTTAAGTCGCATGCATTTAAGCAAAAAAAATTTTTGACCAATTTTTTAGGAAAGGCTAACCCCTTTGCTAAAAATCAAATTTTTGGTTGAAACACAATTTTACCCAATTTTGCCCAAAAGGCGTTTATTTCTAATAACTGAGTATTGAAAGGAGTTTCAAATGCGAAGAAGCTTCCGAAAAAGCTTAAGTCGCATGCATTTAAGCAAAAAAAATTTTTGACCAATTTTTTAGGAAAGGCTAAAAATTGCTAAAAATAAAATTTTTGGTTGAAACACAATTTTACCCAATTTCGCCCAAAAGGCGTTTATTTCTAATAACTAAGTATTGAAAGGAGTTTCAAATGCGAAGAAGCTTCCGAAAAAGCTTAAGTCGCATGCATTTAAGCAAAAAAAATTTTTGACCAATTTTTTAGGAAAGGCTAAAAATCAAATTTTTGGTTGAAACACAATTTTACCCAATTTTGCCCAAAAGGCGTTTATTTCTAATAACTGAGTATTGAAAGGAGTTTCAAATGCGAAGAAGCTTCCGAAAAAGCTTAAGTCGCATGCATTTAAGCAAAAAAAATGTTTGACCAATTTTTTAGGAAAGGCTAAAAATCAAATTTTTGGTTGAAACACAATTTTACCCAATTTTGCCCAAAAGGCGTTTATTTCTAATAACTGAGTATTGAAAGGAGTTTCAAATGCAAAGAAGCTTCCGAAAAAGCTTAAGTCGCATGCATTTAAGCAAAAAAAATTTTTGACCAATTTTTTAGGAAAGGCTAAAAATCAAATTTTTGGTTGAAACACAATTTTACCCAATTTTGCCCAAAAGGCGTTTATTTCTAATAACTGAGTATTGAAAGGAGTTTCAAATGCAAAGAAGCTTCCGAAAAAGCTTAAGTCGCATGCATTTAAGCAAAAAAAATTTTTGACCAATTTTTTAGGAAAGGCTAAAAATCAAATTTTTGGTTGAAACACAATTTTACCCAATTTTGCCCAAAAGGAGTTTATTTCTAATAACTGAGTATTGATAGGAGTTTCAAATGCAAAGAAGCTTCCGAAAAAGCTTAAGTCGCATGCATTTAAGCAAAAAAAATTTTTGACCAATTTTTTAGGAAAGGCTAACCCCTTTGCTAAAAATCAAATTTTTGGTTGAAACACAATTTTACCCAATTTTGCCCAAAAGGCGTTTATTTCTAATAACTGAGTATTGAAAGGAGTTTCAAATGCGAAGAAGCTTCCGAAAAAGCTTAAGTCGCATGCATTTAAGCAAAAAAAATTTTTGACCAATTTTTTAGGAAAGGCTAAAAATTGCTAAAAATAAAATTTTTGGTTGAAACACAATTTTACCCAATTTCGCCCAAAAGGCGTTTATTTCTAATAACTAAGTATTGAAAGGAGTTTCAAATGCGAAGAAGCTTCCGAAAAAGCTTAAGTCGCATGCATTTAAGCAAAAAAAATTTTTGACCAATTTTTTAGGAAAGGCTAACTAACCTCTTTGCAAAAAATCGATTTTTTGGTTGAAACACAATTTTACCCAATTTTGCCCAAAAGGCGTTTATTTCTAATAACTGAGTATTGAAAGGAGTTTCAAATGCGAAGAAGCTTCCGAAAAAGCTTAAGTCGCATGCATTTAAGCAAAAAAAATGTTTGACCAATTTTTTAGGAAAGGCTAAAAATCAAATTTTTGGTTGAAACACAATTTTACCCAATTTTGCCCAAAAGGCGTTTATTTCTAATAACTGAGTATTGAAAGGAGTTTCAAATGCAAAGAAGCTTCCGAAAAAGCTTAAGTCGCATGCATTTAAGCAAAAAAAATTTTTGACCAATTTTTTAGGAAAGGCTAAAAATCAAATTTTTGGTTGAAACACAATTTTACCCAATTTTGCCCAAAAGGCGTTTATTTCTAATAACTGAGTATTGAAAGGAGTTTCAAATGCAAAGAAGCTTCCGAAAAAGCTTAAGTCGCATGCATTTAAGCAAAAAAAATTTTTGACCAATTTTTTAGGAAAGGCTAATCCCTTTGCTAAAAATCAAATTTTTGGTTGAAACACAATTTTACCCAATTTTGCCCAAAAGGCGTTTATTTCTAATAACTGAGTATTGAAAGGAGTTTCAAATGCAAAGAAGCTTCCGAAAAAGCTTAAGTCGCATGCATTTAAGCAAAAAAAATTTTTGACCAATTTTTTAGGAAAGGCTAAAAATCAAATTTTTGGTTGAAACACAATTTTACCCAATTTTGCCCAAAAGGCGTTTATTTCTAATAACTGAGTATTGAAAGGAGTTTCAAATGCAAAGAAGCTTCCGAAAAAGCTTAAGTCGCATGCATTTAAGCAAAAAAAATTTTTGACCAATTTTTTAGGAAAGGCTAAAAATCAAATTTTTGGTTGAAACACAATTTTACCCAATTTTGCCCAAAAGGAGTTTATTTCTAATAACTGAGTATTGATAGGAGTTTCAAATGCAAAGAAGCTTCCGAAAAAGCTTAAGTCGCATGCATTTAAGCAAAAAAAATTTTTGACCAATTTTTTAGGAAAGGCTAACCCCTTTGCTAAAAATCAAATTTTTGGTTGAAACACAATTTTACCCAATTTTGCCCAAAAGGCGTTTATTTCTAATAACTGAGTATTGAAAGGAGTTTCAAATGCGAAGAAGCTTCCGAAAAAGCTTAAGTCGCATGCATTTAAGCAAAAAAAATTTTTGACCAATTTTTTAGGAAAGGCTAAAAATTGCTAAAAATAAAATTTTTGGTTGAAACACAATTTTACCCAATTTCGCCCAAAAGGCGTTTATTTCTAATAACTAAGTATTGAAAGGAGTTTCAAATGCGAAGAAGCTTCCGAAAAAGCTTAAGTCGCATGCATTTAAGCAAAAAAAATTTTTGACCAATTTTTTAGGAAAGGCTAACCTCTTTGCAAAAAATCGATTTTTTGGTTGAAACACAATTTTACCCAATTTTGCCCAAAAGGCGTTTATTTCTAATAACTGAGTATTGAAAGGAGTTTCAAATGCAAAGAAGCTTCCGAAAAAGCTTAAGTCGCATGCATTTAAGCAAAAAAAATTTTTGACCAATTTTTTAGGAAAGGCTAAAAATCAAATTTTTGGTTGAAACACAATTTTACCCAATTTTGCCCAAAAGGCGTTTATTTCTAATAACTGAGTATTGAAAGGAGTTTCAAATGCAAAGAAGCTTCCGAAAAAGCTTAAGTCGCATGCATTTAAGCAAAAAAAATTTTTGACCAATTTTTTAGGAAAGGCTAATCCCTTTGCTAAAAATCAAATTTTTGGTTGAAACACAATTTTACCCAATTTTGCCCAAAAGGCGTTTATTTCTAATAACTGAGTATTGAAAGGAGTTTCAAATGCAAAGAAGCTTCCGAAAAAGCTTAAGTCGCATGCATTTAAGCAAAAAAAATTTTTGACCAATTTTTTAGGAAAGGCTAAAAATCAAATTTTTGGTTGAAACACAATTTTACCCAATTTTGCCCAAAAGGCGTTTATTTCTAATAACTGAGTATTGAAAGGAGTTTCAAATGCAAAGAAGCTTCCGAAAAAGCTTAAGTCGCATGCATTTAAGCAAAAAAAATTTTTGACCAATTTTTTAGGAAAGGCTAAAAATCAAATTTTTGGTTGAAACACAATTTTACCCAATTTTGCCCAAAAGGAGTTTATTTCTAATAACTGAGTATTGATAGGAGTTTCAAATGCAAAGAAGCTTCCGAAAAAGCTTAAGTCGCATGCATTTAAGCAAAAAAAATTTTTGACCAATTTTTTAGGAAAGGCTAACCCCTTTGCTAAAAATCAAATTTTTGGTTGAAACACAATTTTACCCAATTTTGCCCAAAAGGCGTTTATTTCTAATAACTGAGTATTGAAAGGAGTTTCAAATGCGAAGAAGCTTCCGAAAAAGCTTAAGTCGCATGCATTTAAGCAAAAAAAATGTTTGACCAATTTTTTAGGAAAGGCTAAAAATTGCTAAAAATAAAATTTTTGGTTGAAACACAATTTTACCCAATTTTGCCCAAAAGGCGTTTATTTCTAATAACTGAGTATTGAAAGGAGTTTCAAATGCGAAGAAGCTTCCGAAAAAGCTTAAGTCGCATGCATTTAAGCAAAAAAAATGTTTGACCAATTTTTTAGGAAAGGCTAAATATCAAATTTTTGGTTGAAACACAATTTTACCCAATTTTGCCCAAAAGGCGTTTATTTCTAATAACTGAGTATTGAAAGGAGTTTCAAATGCGAAGAAGCTTCCGAAAAAGCTTAAGTCGCATGCATTTAAGCAAAAAAAATGTTTGACCAATTTTTTAGGAAAGGCTAAAAATCAAATTTTTGGTTGAAACACAATTTTACCCAATTTTGCCCAAAAGGCGTTTATTTCTAATAACTGAGTATTGAAAGGAGTTTCAAATGCAAAGAAGCTTCCGAAAAAGCTTAAGTCGCATGCATTTAAGCAAAAAAAATTTTTGACCAATTTTTTAGGAAAGGCTAACCCCTTTGCTAAAAATCAAATTTTTGGTTGAAACACAATTTTACCCAATTTTGCCCAAAAGGCGTTTATTTCTAATAACTGAGTATTGAAAGGAGTTTCAAATGCAAAGAAGCTTCCGAAAAAGCTTAAGTCGCATGCATTTAAGCAAAAAAAATTTTTGACCAATTTTTTAGGAAAGGCTAACCCCTTTGCTAAAAATCAAATTTTTGGTTGAAACACAATTTTACCCAATTTTGCCCAAAAGGCGTTTATTTCTAATAACTGAGTATTGAAAGGAGTTTCAAATGCGAAGAAGCTTCCGAAAAAGCTTAAGTCGCATGCATTTAAGCAAAAAAAATTTTTGACCAATTTTTTAGGAAAGGCTAAAAATCAAATTTTTGGTTGAAACACAATTTTACCCAATTTTGCCCAAAAGGCGTTTATTTCTAATAACTGAGTATTGAAAGGAGTTTCAAATGCAAAGAAGCTTCCGAAAAAGCTTAAGTCGCATGCATTTAAGCAAAAAAAATTTTTGACCAATTTTTTAGGAAAGGCTAACCCCTTTGCTAAAAATCAAATTTTTGGTTGAAACACAATTTTACCCAATTTTGCCCAAAAGGCGTTTATTTCTAATAACCGAGTATTGAAAGGAGTTTCAAATGCAAAGAAGCTTCCGAAAAAGCTTAAGTCGCATGCATTTAAGCAAAAAAAATTTTTGACCAATTTTTTAGGAAAGGCTAACCCCTTTGCTAAAAATCAAATTTTTGGTTGAAACACAATTTTACCCAATTTTGCCCAAAAGGCGTTTATTTCTAATAACTGAGTATTGAAAGGAGTTTCAAATGCAAAGAAGCTTCCGAAAAAGCTTAAGTCGCATGCATTTAAGCAAAAAAAATTTTTGACCAATTTTTTAGGAAAGGCTAACCCCTTTGCTAAAAATCAAATTTTTGGTTGAAACACAATTTTACCCAATTTTGCCCAAAAGGCGTTTATTTCTAATAACTGAGTATTGAAAGGAGTTTCAAATGCGAAGAAGCTTCCGAAAAAGCTTAAGTCGCATGCATTTAAGCAAAAAAAATTTTTGACCAATTTTTTAGGAAAGGCTAAAAATCAAATTTTTGGTTGAAACACAATTTTACCCAATTTTGCCCAAAAGGCGTTTATTTCTAATAACTGAGTATTGAAAGGAGTTTCAAATGCAAAGAAGCTTCCGAAAAAGCTTAAGTCGCATGCATTTAAGCAAAAAAAATTTTTGACCAATTTTTTAGGAAAGGCTAACCCCTTTGCTAAAAATCAAATTTTTGGTTGAAACACAATTTTACCCAATTTTGCCCAAAAGGCGTTTATTTCTAATAACCGAGTATTGAAAGGAGTTTCAAATGCAAAGAAGCTTCCGAAAAAGCTTAAGTCGCATGCATTTAAGCAAAAAAAATTTTTGACCAATTTTTTAGGAAAGGCTAACAACCCCTTTGCTAAAAATCAAATTTTTGGTTGAAACACAATTTTACCCAATTTTGCCCAAAAGGCGTTTATTTCTAATAACTGAGTATTGAAAGGAGTTTCAAATGCAAAGAAGCTTCCGAAAAAGCTTAAGTCGCATGCATTTAAGCAAAAAAAATTTTTGACCAATTTTTTAGGAAAGGCTAACCCCTTTGCTAAAAATCAAATTTTTGGTTGAAACACAATTTTACCCAATTTTGCCCAAAAGGCGTTTATTTCTAATAACTGAGTATTGAAAGGAGTTTCAAATGCAAAGAAGCTTCCGAAAAAGCTTAAGTCGCATGCATTTAAGCAAAAAAAATTTTTGACCAATTTTTTAGGAAAGGCTAACCCCTTGCTAAAAATCAAATTTTTGGTTGAAACACAATTTTACCCAATTTTGCCCAAAAGGCGTTTATTTCTAATAACTGAGTATTGAAAGGAGTTTCAAATGCAAAGAAGCTTCCGAAAAAGCTTAAGTCGCATGCATTTAAGCAAAAAAAATTTTTGACCAATTTTTTAGGAAAGGCTAACCCCTTTGCTAAAAATCAAATTTTTGGTTGAAACACAATTTTACCCAATTTTGCCCAAAAGGCGTTTATTTCTAATAACTGAGTATTGAAAGGAGTTTCAAATGCGAAGAAGCTTCCGAAAAAGCTTAAGTCGCATGCATTAAAGCAAAAAAAATTTTTGACCAATTTTTTAGGAAAGGCTAACTAACCCCTTTGCTAAAAATCAAATTTTTGGTTGAAACACAATTTTACCCAATTTTGCCCAAAAGGCGTTTATTTCTAATAACTGAGTATTGAAAGGAGTTTCAAATGCAAAGAAGCTTCCGAAAAAGCTTAAGTCGCATGCATTTAAGCAAAAAAAATTTTTGACCAATTTTTTAGGAAAGGCTAACCCCTTTGCTAAAAATCAAATTTTTGGTTGAAACACAATTTTACCCAATTTTGCCCAAAAGGCGTTTATTTCTAATAACTGAGTATTGAAACGAGTTTCAAATGCAAAGAAGCTTCCGAAAAAGCTTAAGTCGCATGCATTTAAGCAAAAAAAATTTTTGACCAATTTTTTAGGAAAGGCTAACCCCTTTGCTAAAAATCAAATTTTTGGTTGAAACACAATTTTACCCAATTTTGCCCAAAAGGCGTTTATTTCTAATAACTGAGTATTGAAAGGAGTTTCAAATGCAAAGAAGCTTCCGAAAAAGCTTAAGTCGCATGCATTTAAGCAAAAAAAATTTTTGACCAATTTTTTAGGAAAGGCTAACCCCTTTGCTAAAAATCAAATTTTTGGTTGAAACACAATTTTACCCAATTTTGCCCAAAAGGCGTTTATTTCTAATAACTGAGTATTGAAAGGAGTTTCAAATGCAAAGAAGCTTCCGAAAAAGCTTAAGTCGCATGCATTTAAGCAAAAAAAATTTTTGACCAATTTTTTAGGAAAGGCTAACCCCTTTGCTAAAAATCAAATTTTTGGTTGAAACACAATTTTACCCAATTTTGCCCAAAAGGCGTTTATTTCTAATAACTGAGTATTGAAAGGAGTTTCAAATGCGAAGAAGCTTCCGAAAAAGCTTAAGTCGCATGCATTTAAGCAAAAAAAATTTTTGACCAATTTTTTAGGAATGGCTAACCCCTTTGCTAAAAATCAAATTTTTGGTTGAAACACAATTTTACCCAATTTTGCCCAAAAGGCGTTTATTTCTAATAACTGAGTATTGAAAGGAGTTTCAAATGCAAAGAAGCTTCCGAAAAAGCTTAAGTCGCATGCATTTAAGCAAAAAAAATTTTTTACCAATTTTTTAGGAAAGGCTAACCCCTTTGCTAAATATCAAATTTTTGGTTGAAACACAATTTTACCCAATTTTGCCCAAAAGGCGTTTATTTCTAATAACTGAGTATTGAAAGGAGTTTCAAATGCAAAGAAGCTTCCGAAAAAGCTTAAGTCCAATTTTTTAGGAAAGGCTAACCCCTTTGCTAAAAATCAAATTTTTGGTTGAAACACAATTTTACCCAATTTTGCCCACAAGGCGTTTATTTCTAATAACTGAGTATTGAAAGGAGTTTCAAATGCGAAGAAGCTTCCGAAAAAGCTTAAGTCGCATGCATTTAAGCAAAAAAAATTTTTGACCAATTTTTTAGGAAAGGCTAACCCCTTTGCTAAAAATCAAATTTTTGGTTGAAACACAATTTTACCCAATTTTGCCCAAAAGGCGTTTATTTCTAATAACTGAGTATTGAAACGAGTTTCAAATGCAAAGAAGCTTCCGAAAAAGCTTAAGTCGCATGCATTTAAGCAAACAAAATTTTTGACCAATTTTTTAGGAAAGGCTAACCCCTTTGCTAAAAATCAAATTTTTGGTTGAAACACAATTTTACCCAATTTTGCCCAAAAGGCGTTTATTTCTAATAACTGAGTATTGAAAGGAGTTTCAAATGCAAAGAAGCTTCCGAAAAAGCTTAAGTCCAATTTTTTAGGAAAGGCTAACCCCTTTGCTAGAAATCAAATTTTTGGTTGAAACACAATTTTACCCAATTTTGCCCAAAAGGCGTTTATTTCTAATAACTGAGTATTGAAAGGAGTTTCAAATGCGAAGAAGCTTCCGAAAAAGCTTAAGTCGCATGCATTTAAACAAAAAAAATTTTTGACCAATTTTTTAGGAAAGGCTAACCCCTTTGCTAAAAATCAAATTTTTGGTTGAAACACAATTTTACCCAATTTTGCCCAAAGGGCGTTTATTTCTAATAACTGAGTATTGAAACGAGTTTCAAATGCAAAGAAGCTTCCGAAAAAGCTTAAGTCGCATGCATTTAAGCAAAAAAAATTTTTTACCAATTTTTTAGGAAAGGCTAACCCCTTTGCTAAAAATCAAATTTTTGGTTGAAACACAATTTTACCCAATTTTGCCCAAAAGGCGTTTATTTCTAATAACTGAGTATTGAAAGGAGTTTCAAATGCAAAGAAGCTTCCGAAAAAGCTTAAGTCGCATGCATTTAAGCAAAAAAAATTTTTGACCAATTTTTTAGGAAAGGCTAACCCCTTTGCTAAAAATCAAATTTTTGGTTGAAACACAATTTTACCCAATTTTGCCCAAAAGGCGTTTATTTCTAATAACTGAGTATTGAAAGGAGTTTCAAATGCAAAGAAGTTTCCGAAAAAGCTTAAGTCCAATTTTTTAGGAAAGGCTAACCCCTTTGCTAAAAATCAAATTTTTGGTTGAAACACAATTTTACCCAATTTTGCCCAAAATGCGTTTATTTCTAATAACTGAGTATTGAAAGGAGTTTCAAATGCGAAGAAGCTTCCGAAAAAGCTCAAGTCGCATGCATTTAAGCAAAAAAAATTTTTGGTCAATTTTTTTGGAAAGGGGTACCTCTTTGCAAAAAATCAATTTTTTGGTTGAAACACAATTTTACCCAATTTTGCCCAAAATGCGATTATTTCTAATAACTGAGTATTGAAAGGAGTTTCAAATGCGAAGAAGCTTCCGAAAAAGCTTAAGTCCAATTTTTTAGGAAAGGCTAACCCCTTTGCTAAAAATCAAATTTTTGGTTGAAACACAATTTTACCCAATTTTGCCCAAAATGCGTTTATTTCTAATAACTGAGTATTGAAAGGAGTTTCAAATGCGAAGAAGCTTCCGAAAAAGCTCAAGTCGCATGCATTTAAGCAAAAAAAATTTTTGACCAATTTTTTAGGAAAGGCTAACCCCTTTGCTAAAAATCAAATTTTTGGTTGAAACACAATTTTACCCAATTTTGCCCAAAGGGCGTTTATTTCTAATAACTGAGTATTGAAACGAGTTTCAAATGCAAAGAAGCTTCCGAAAAAGCTTAAGTCGCATGCATTTAAGCAAAAAAAATTTTTTACCAATTTTTTAGGAAAGGCTAACCCCTTTGCTAAAAATCAAATTTTTGGTTGAAACACAATTTTACCCAATTTTGCCCAAAAGGCGTTTATTTCTAATAACTGAGTATTGAAAGGAGTTTCAAATGCAAAGAAGCTTCCGAAAAAGCTTAAGTCGCATGCATTTAAGCAAAAAAAATTTTTTACCAATTTTTTAGGAAAGGCTAACCCCTTTGCTAAAAATCAAATTTTTGGTTGAAACACAATTTTACCCAATTTTGCCCAAAAGGCGTTTATTTCTAATAACTGAGTATTGAAAGGAGTTTCAAATGCAAAGAAGTTTCCGAAAAAGCTTAAGTCCAATTTTTTAGGAAAGGCTAACCCCTTTGCTAAAAATCAAATTTTTGGTTGAAACACAATTTTACCCAATTTTGCCCAAAATGCGTTTATTTCTAATAACTGAGTATTGAAAGGAGTTTCAAATGCGAAGAAGCTTCCGAAAAAGCTCAAGTCGCATGCATTTAAGCAAAAAAAATTTTTGGTCAATTTTTTTGGAAAGGGGTACCTCTTTGCAAAAAATCAATTTTTTGGTTGAAACACAATTTTACCCAATTTTGCCCAAAATGCGATTATTTCTAATAACTGAGTATTGAAAGGAGTTTCAAATGCGAAGAAGCTTCCGAAAAAGCTTAAGTCCAATTTTTTAGGAAAGGCTAACCCCTTTGCTAAAAATCAAATTTTTGGTTGAAACACAATTTTACCCAATTTTGCCCAAAATGCGTTTATTTCTAATAACTGAGTATTGAAAGGAGTTTCAAATGCGAAGAAGCTTCCGAAAAAGCTCAAGTCGCATGCATTTAAGCAAAAAAAATTTTTGGTCAATTTTTTTGGAAAGGGGTACCTCTTTGCAAAAAATCAATTTTTTGGTTGAAACACAATTTTACCCAATTTTGCCCAAAATGCGATTATTTCTAATAACTGAGTATTGAAAGGAGTTTCAAATGCGAAGAAGCTTCCGAAAAAGCTTAAGTCGCATGCATTTAAGCAAAAAAAATTTTTGGTCAATTTTTTTGGAAAGGGGTACCTCTTTGCAAAAAATCAATTTTTTGGTTGAAACACAATTTTACCCAATTTTGCCCAAAAGGCGTTTATTTCTAATAACTGAGTATTGAAAGGAGTTTCAAATGCGAAGAAGCTTCCGAAAAAGCTTAAGTCGCATGCATTTAAACAAAAAAAATTTTTGACCAATTTTTTAGGAAAGGCTAACCCCTTTGCTAAAAATCAAATTTTTGGTTGAAACACAATTTTACCCAATTTTGCCCAAAGGGCGTTTATTTCTAATAACTGAGTATTGAAACGAGTTTCAAATGCAAAGAAGCTTCCGAAAAAGCTTAAGTCGCATGCATTTAAGCAAAAAAAATTTTTTACCAATTTTTTAGGAAAGGCTAACCCCTTTGCTAAAAATCAAATTTTTGGTTGAAACACAATTTTACCCAATTTTGCCCAAAAGGCGTTTATTTCTAATAACTGAGTATTGAAAGGAGTTTCAAATGCAAAGAAGCTTCCGAAAAAGCTTAAGTCGCATGCATTTAAGCAAAAAAAATTTTTGACCAATTTTTTAGGAAAGGCTAACCCCTTTGCTAAAAATCAAATTTTTGGTTGAAACACAATTTTACCCAATTTTGCCCAAAAGGCGTTTATTTCTAATAACTGAGTATTGAAAGGAGTTTCAAATGCAAAGAAGTTTCCGAAAAAGCTTAAGTCCAATTTTTTAGGAAAGGCTAACCCCTTTGCTAAAAATCAAATTTTTGGTTGAAACACAATTTTACCCAATTTTGCCCAAAATGCGTTTATTTCTAATAACTGAGTATTGAAAGGAGTTTCAAATGCGAAGAAGCTTCCGAAAAAGCTCAAGTCGCATGCATTTAAGCAAAAAAAATTTTTGGTCAATTTTTTTGGAAAGGGGTACCTCTTTGCAAAAAATCAATTTTTTGGTTGAAACACAATTTTACCCAATTTTGCCCAAAATGCGATTATTTCTAATAACTGAGTATTGAAAGGAGTTTCAAATGCGAAGAAGCTTCCGAAAAAGCTTAAGTCCAATTTTTTAGGAAAGGCTAACCCCTTTGCTAAAAATCAAATTTTTGGTTGAAACACAATTTTACCCAATTTTGCCCAAAATGCGTTTATTTCTAATAACTGAGTATTGAAAGGAGTTTCAAATGCGAAGAAGCTTCCGAAAAAGCTCAAGTCGCATGCATTTAAGCAAAAAAAATTTTTGGTCAATTTTTTTGGAAAGGGGTACCTCTTTGCAAAAAATCAATTTTTTGGTTGAAACACAATTTTACCCAATTTTGCCCAAAATGCGATTATTTCTAATAACTGAGTATTGAAAGGAGTTTCAAATGCGAAGAAGCTTCCGAAAAAGCTTAAGTCGCATGCATTTAAGCAAAAAAAATTTTTGGTCAATTTTTTTGGAAAGGGGTACCTCTTTGCAAAAAATCAATTTTTTGGTTGAAACACAATTTTACCCAATTTTGCCCAAAATGCGTTTATTTCTAATAACTGAGTATTGAAAGGAGTTTCAAATGCGAAGAAGCTTCCGAAAAAGCTTAAGTCGCATGCATTTAAGCAAAAAAAATTTTTGGTCAATTTTTTTGGAAAGGGGTACCTCTTTGCAAAAAATCAATTATTTGGTTGAAACACAATTTTACCCAATTTTGCCCAAAATGCGTTTATTTCTAATAACTGAGTATTGAAAGCAGTTTAAAATGCGAAGAAGCTTCCGAAAAAGCTTAAGTCGCATACATTTAAGCAAAAAAAATTTTTGGTCAATTTTTTTGGAAAGGGGTACCTCTTTGCAAAAAATCAACTTTTTGGTTGAAACACAATTTTACCCAATTTTGCCCAAAATGCGTTTATTTCTAATAACTGAGTATTGAAAGGAGTTTCAAATGCGAAGAAGCTTCCGAAAAAGCTTAAGTCGCATACATTTAAGCAAAAAAAAATTTTTGGTAAATTTTTTTGGAAAGGGGTACCTCTTTGCAAAAAATCAATTTTTTGGTTGAAACACAATTTTACCCAATTTTGCCCAAAATGCGTTTATTTCTAATAACTGAGTATTGCAAGGAGTTTCAAATGCGAAGAAGCTTCCGAAAAAGCTTAAGTCGCATGCATTTAAGCAAAAAAAATTTTTGGTCAATTTTTTTGGAAAGGGGTACCTCTTTGCAAAAAATCAATTTTTTGGTTGAAACACAATTTTACCCAATTTTGCCCAAAATGCGTTTATTTCTAATAACTGAGTATTGAAAGGAGTTTCAAATGCGAAGAAGCTTCCGAAAAAGCTTAAGTCGCATGCATTTAAGCAAAAAAAATTTTTGGTCAATTTTTTTGGAAAGGGGTACCTCTTTGCAAAAAATCAATTTTTTGGTTGAAACACAATTTTACCCAATTTTGCCCAAAATGCGTTTATTTCTAATAACTGAGTATTGAAAGGAGTTTCAAATGCGAAGAAGCTTCCGAAAAAGCTTAAGTCGCATGCATTTAAGCAAAAAAAATTTTTGGTCAATTTTTTTGGAAAGCGGTACCTCTTTGCAAAAAATCAATTTTTTGGTTGAAACACAATTTTACCCAATTTTGCCCAAAATGCGTTTATTTCTAATAACTGAGTATTGAAAGGAGTTTCAAATGCGAAGAAGCTTCCGAAAAAGCTTAAGTCGCATGCATTTAAGCAAATAAAATATTTGGTCAATTTTTTTGCAAAAAATCAATTTTTTGGTTGAAACACAATTTTATCCAATTTTGCCCAAAATGCGTTTATTTCTAATAACTGAGTATTGAAAAGAGTTTCAAATGCGAAGAAGCTTCCGAAAAAGCTTAAGTCGCATGCATTTAAGCAAAAAAAATTTTTGGTCAATTTTTTTGCAAAAAATCAATTTTTTGGTTGAAACACAATTTTACCCAATTTTGCCCAAAATGCGTTTATTTCTAATAACTGAGTATTGAAAGGAGTTTCAAATGCGAAGAAGCTTCCGAAAAAGCTTAAGTCGCATGCATTTAAGCAAAAAAATTTTTTGGTAAATTTTTTTGGAAAGGGGTACCTCTTTGCAAAAAATCAATTTTTTGGTTGAAACACAATTTTACCCAATTTTGCCCAAAATGCGTTTATTTCTAATAACTGAGTATTGAAAGGGGTTTCAAATGCGAAGAAGCTTCCGAAAAAGCTTAAGTCGCATGCATTTAAGCAAAAAAAATTTTTTGTCAATTTTTTTGGAAAGGGGTACCTCTTTGCAAAAAATCAATTTTTTGGTTGAAACACAATTTTACCCAATTTTGCCCAAAATGCGTTTATTTCTAATAACTGAGTATTGAAAGGGGTTTCAAATGCGAAGAAGCTTCCAAAAAAGCTTAAGTCGCATGCATTTAAGCAAAAAAAATTTTTGGTAAATTTTTTTGGAAAGGGGTACCTCTTTGCAAAAAATCAATTTTTTGGTTGAAACACAATTTTACCCAATTTTGCCCAAAATGCGTTTATTTCTAATAACTGAGTATTGAAAGGGGTTTCAAATGCGAAGAAGCTTCCAAAAAAGCTTAAGTCGCATGCATTTAAGCAAAAAAAATTTTTGGTCAATTTTTTTGGAAAGGGGTACCTCTTAGCAAAAAATCAATTTTTTGGCTGAAACACAATTTTACCCAATTTTGCCCAAAATGCGTTTATTTCTAATAACTGAGTATTGAAAGGAGTTTCAAATGCGAAGAAGCTTCCGAAAAAGCTTAAGTCGCATGCATTTAAGCAAAAAAAATTTTTGGTAAATTTTTTTGGAAAGGGGTACCTCTTTGCAAAAAATCAATTTTTTGGTTGAAACACAATTTTACCCAATTTTGCCCAAAATGCGTTTATTTCTAATAACTGAGTATTGAAAGGAGTTTCAAATGCGAAGAAGCTTCCGAAAAAGCTTAAGTCGCATGCATTTAAGCAAAAAAAATTTTTGGTCAATTTTTTTGGAAAGGGGTACCTCTTTGCAAAAAATCAATTTTTTGGTTGAAACACAATTTTACCCAATTTTGCCCAAAATGCGTTTATTTCTAATAACTGAGTATTGAAAGGAGTTTCAAATGCGAAGAAGCTTCCGAAAAAGCTTAAGTCGCATGCATTTAAGCAAAAAAAATTTTTGGTCAATTTTTTTGGAAAGGGGTACCTCTTTGCAAAAAATCAATTTTTTGGTTGAAACACAATTTTACCCAATTTTGCCCAAAATGCGTTTATTTCTAATAACTGAGTATTGAAAGGAGTTTCAAATGCGAAGAAGCTTCCGAAAAAGCTTAAGTCGCATGCATTTAAGCAAAAAAAATTTTTGGTCAATTTTTTTGGAAAGGGGTACCTCTTTGCAAAAAATCAATTTTTTGGTTGAAACACAATTTTACCCAATTTTGCCCAAAATGCGTTTATTTCTAATAACTGAGTATTGAAAGGAGTTTCAAATGCGAAGAAGCTTCCGAAAAAGCTTAAGTCGCATGCATTTAAGCAAAAAAAATTTTTGGTCAATTTTTTTGGAAAGGGGTACCTCTTTGCAAAAAATCAATTTTTTGGTTGAAACACAATTTTACCCAATTTTGCCCAAAATGCGTTTATTTCTAATAACTGAGTATTGAAAGGAGTTTCAATACTCAGTTATTAGAAATAAACGCATTTTGGGCAAAATTGGGTAAAAATGTGTTTCAACCAAAAAATTGATTTTTTGCAAAGAGGTACCCCTTTCCAAAAAAATTGACCAAAAAATTTTTTTTGTTTAAATGTATATGATCTCAGCTTTTTCGAAGCTTCTCTGCATTACAAACCCCTTTCAAAACGTGTTTGATGGAAATAAACACGTTTTGGGTAAAATTGTGTTACAACCAAAAAAAAAATTAGCCCTTTCCAAAAAAATTAGCCAAAAACTTTTTTTGGTTAAATGTATATGATCTCAGCTTTTTTCGAAGCTTCTCTGCATTACAAACCCCTTTTAAAACGTGGTTGTTGGAAATAAACACGTTTTGGGTAAAATTGTGTTGCGTACGAAAATATCGAAGTTGTGGCTGAGAGTATGTGTGAAAATCCATCCACATCAATTTTACGAAAAGATCTCGATTCAATTGGTTCAAGAGTAGAAGCCGTATGACCATCCATATTACAGGAATATTTGCACTTTATAGCAAAAAAATAAAACAAATAAATACATTTGGCGAAACTTTAAACCGTTTTTGTTTTTTGAATTTTTAAATTTAAACGGGCCACCCTAAATATTTATTAAAATAGATGCTGTGTTCTAAATGTTGACAGACTGTGTATATCTAAACATTTATTTCTTTTACTCTAGATGTATAATTTCCATGGTTGGTTGGTTGGTATACGTGGCTGCCTGTAACCCACAAGCATTCAAGTAGGATCTCGGAGATGTCGTTTTGAAAGACGACTCCACGCGTCAGTGTCAACCTATGTAGAACCGAATCCAGATCTCGGATACGATGATGGATGCTAGGTCTAACCGGTCGCATCGAGGAATCTAATAAGGTTACCTAGACCTATACCTGATAGCTCTGAAAGGTCGGATATTACACTGTTGCCTAAGATTCTGTGTCTCGTATGGTGCAATGCCGGGCATTCGCAAAGGAAGTGATAAGCTGTCTCTTCGTTGCTCTGACCCCGCCAGCTGCGACAGAATGCATTATAGGAGAGACCTAGCCTACCAGCATGTCTGCCTATTGCCCAGTGCCCCGTCACTACTGCGACGAGTCTTGAGATGTCCCTACGGTTCCTGTTGATCAGCTGCGCTGTCCTCCTGTCGTTGTAGCACGGCCACATACTTCTGGCCACCCTACAAGTGTCCAGCTCTGAATGCCGCATCTTATAGCACCATACGGCATGGCTACCGATTTAGCGGTGGAGACGTCCATAGGAGATCCAGCCCTAGCTAGCTCGTCCGCCCGTTCGTTTCCAGGGAAGTTACAATGTGCGGGAACCCAGATGAGGGTTGTGTCAGTGTGATATCCCAATCTGGATAGAAGCTCCCTGCATTGAGTTACCAAGGTAGAAGAAGTAGTGAACGACCTCAGAGACAGGAGTGCAGCCTGGCTGTCGACGAAGATACCGACCCTACCCTGAACACCCCTGCCAATTAGTAACCTAGCCGCCTTATAGCCAATATTTCCGCCCGAAATACACTAGCTTCATCAGGGAGTCGGAGCGAAAGTCTCGTTCCAATTTCCATAATTCGACAATAAATTATATTACACAAATAAAACTGACAAGTTGTATGACACTGATTCTCTTTGCATCACAGTGTAATTCGCAGACTACCCTCGATTTACTTCAGCAAACATCAGGTTTAAGAATGATGACTGGAATATTGTTGTCATTTTAGAATCATTATTACTGACCAAAAACGGGCATAAAATTGCAAAGTTTTCTCTCTTAACAAAAAACAAAAAGAAAACAAAATAAATTTTGGTCAGTGGGGACATTTAATCCTAATTTATGCACAAATAATGACCAACTTTATAAAGAATGTTGATTGTTACTTAGTCGACAATATGGGAATGTTTTACTGAGCCATTATGTTTAGTGCAGTCTTTTTTTATTATTGCTGTTTATTTAAGCCTTCAGCTGAGAGATGACTGATTTTTAAAGTTTGAGTGGTAAATTCTTAAGTAAGCAGCAATTTTGTTTTAGAAACAACTTATTTATTTAAAAAAAAGGAAGTAAAACATGGCCTTCTTTAATAGCTAAAGCAGTAGGAGTATTATGAGGATTACATGATATTAAAAGAGTTGTTCAGGAAAGTAGTTCAAAAGGCTTAAAGTAATAAATAAAATATATGAGTAAGTAAATATACATAAACTTGAATAGTGAACTAAATGAATTCAAACTGGTTTTAACAAGAATAATAAAGAACACTGTGCAATGGCACAGGCATATTTACAAAGAAGTATAAAACATTAATTAGTGGCTTTCCTGCTGAAAAAAGTTAAAGTAAATATTTAAGGCAAAGCAGGAAACTCTTGGCGGAAAGATAAAACCATAATAAAAGACTATTTAGTTTTTTTTTATTTAATTCGAAACCGCATTCAATGCTTTTTTTTTTGTATTTTCGGTTTGCTATTTAGCAAAGTATGATGAACACCCATTAGGGTTAACATTATTGATTAATTTTAAATGGCTATTTTGGATGAACCGTTAAATCGCTATGAATCGATTAAACGACTTAAGAAAATTTAAAGTTTTTTTTTTATTTTAGGCGCATAAAACCACATCTCTGTGAAAAAACCAACAAAGTTCATCAAAAAAGTGTAATCTTTTGTCACCAGAGCCCTGGGGGCCAGTTTACGGAAATATAATTTCATACTTAATTCGGATTAGACTTTTTTTACAATCCTTTAAAAAAAATCACTAGTATTTCAAAAATATGAGATTTTATTTTGAAAATGAAAAATATCAACCGCACTGAGACACATTTTATACAGAATGGGCAAATTTGAGGTTAGAAAGTAAATTGCCAGTCAAATAATGAAATGTTAAAAGCTGAGCTGTCATCCTATGACTTTTATTTAGTAAAGGGTTGGGAAATTCTAACCATGGAACACAACACTCTTGAGCCAAGAATTTTAATTGTGAAAATTTACTTTTTGAAAAACTGAACGAAAGCAAGGCAAATTATCTGCAGTGATGAGGCCCATTTGCAAGTAAGCGGTCGTGTACACAAACAAAATTGTCCTATTATGGAGCTCACAAAAAAGAACAAAAAGTCTTGGAAAAACTATTACGTCCCAAGAAAGTGGCCGTATGGTGCAGTTTCTGGTCCGCCCGCATTTTTTCAAAAATGGGCAAGAAAACTTCATCACCGTAAATTCTCTGTGCTACCAAACCATGATAACTGATTTTTGGTGCCACAATTGGCATCAATAACCTTGATTAAACAGCCGGTCAACTAATTCAGTTATTCAGACATTTTCCGATAGCGTAATTTGGCCGCCTCGTTCTTGTGATTTAAAGCCGCGGGATTATTTTTTCTTTGGGGTCATTGTGAAAGATTGCCGTTACTTGAACTAATCACATACAACTCTCGCTCTGCATTGACGAGATAAATGAAGTTTTGTTGTAAAATGTGGTTCTAAATATTATGAAAAGATCGCATATCTGCTAACATGCTAGAAATGGACATTTGTCCGACATCATACTCCATTATTAATTCCAATATTTTTACTTCAAATTGGTATCAATTAAATTCAATTTGTCAAAGAAAAGTGAGTTTTTAAGACGATTTACTTCCTAATTGACTTTGCCTAAATGCTAAGAAGTCTAAAGTAATCATGATACGTAGAAATAGTAATGTGCAATATCACTTGCCTCAGATAACTATTGGCGACTCGTCTATAGAAATAGTTGAACATGCCAAAAATCTTGGAATAGTTTTTAACACTCTATGTGGCAAAATATACGCTATGCTCAGAAACTTATGGATGACACGGTCCTTTACACCAATTAGCATTCGTATGTTGCTTGCCAAAACGTACATTTTACCTGTTTTAACTCACGGCTGTGAATTATTTTCTAGTTAATAAACTAAAAGTGGCGTACAACAATATTGCAAGATACATTTATGGCCTTTCAAGGAGAAATCACATATCACACTTTTCGTACAAAATCTTTAATATATCATTTGATAATCTTCTAAAATGTCGCAGTAGAGTGCGACAAAAATCGTATATACTAAACAGCCGGTTTCTCTATTTAATATGTAGATTAATTTTTTCAAGATCGAATAGGGGATACAAAATCAACTCTATTCGTTACCAAAGACTTATATCGGAGAGGCATTTCTTTATTAATATCATTCGTCTCTGGAATGAACTTCCATCTCATGTACAAACTATAAGCAATGCAAAGCACTTTAGATGCGCAATATTTACATACTTTGCTTAGCATAATGATAACATTAACGCTATGTTTTTAATCTTTTGTAATTTTTATAACTTATAATGTTAATTAATAATTACTTGAAATTAAATTATTTTCTTTAGTTTTAAGTCAACTTTGTCTATTTTCTACTATCTGTGTGTTATGCTTCTATCTACGCAGTACTATTATATAAGATTAATTCGTGTTGTACTGTATTTTCAATAATAATAAATCAAATAAAAAATTTCAAATTTGGCCACCCTTTATTACAGAGCATAATAAATGCCTTCAAATTTCCAATTGTTTTGAAATCTGTTTAAGATAAGGATCACTTTCTAGAAGTAAAAATTGTTTTATAGGACGACCTAAAGGTCTTGTATTTTAAGTGATCGAATTATTAATGGCTTTACGGATGAGGTCCGTATTATTTTCAAATAATAAACCATTACATATTTTAAAGCATGCGGCGTGCCCATGATTAATAGCATATTTTCCAGCTGTTTTAAATTTATTATGATGAAAATGAGACGAGGTTACAGGCTACATATTTCGCAGTGTGTTTTTGAAAGCAAAATAGGCTGTAGTTTTTTCCGTTAAAGGGAATTTCTTTTAAGTTAACAGAACTAGTTGAAAATTGATGGAAATTCATATATCAAAATATTTAATATTAATTAAGCGATTTATTAAAATTAATTACAATCAATATAATGGCTTCCTTCACAGATGCCATCTTGCTCACCGTCTTATTTTTTAATCAACTCATTTGTCTTTTTTTTTAATTTCATAAAATTTTTCAATGGCAGTATTTAATACAAAATATTTTTTTTCTCTTTCTCAAACAAACTTTCCAAAGGAAATTGCTTTCATATAATTATGGACACAAGTTTTTAATGTGAACAAAATTTGTCTTTAAATAAAAAATTGTGTCTCTCTTTTCACAACAACTTGTTTTATTGCAGTACTTTTCTATTCACATCATTTGAAATTAGTTTTATGGAATTTTCATTTCCTTAATGTAGACAGTGCATTTTTCAAAATTTACCTGCCACTAAAGTGCTAATGACTTGTAAAACGATTGAAAATTAGTGTACAAATGCAACAGTAGAGTAATACTTCATGGCTGTATAAATAAGCTGCTTAATTTGAGTGGTCCCGGAGATTAAATGGAGTACCAGGGAAATGCGCATGTTTGTGTGTGTTTATAAATCTATTAGAGATCGCAGACTTATTTAATAGCACTTGGCCACATCTTTAACGATGGGTACAAGACAATAAATAGTATGTCGTGGAAGACAGTATTGTAGATGAAATTTTCTGAAAAATGCCGATGAGGTCACAAAAAGAATATGAGCGACAATGCCGCTTCTAAGAATTCGTCAATTATCTCTGTATTATGTTTAAATTCATAATTAGGGATATCAGATTGTCTCCACGAAAGAAAATTGCGTTTAAATTATCGATTGGAAAGTCTAACCAACAGACGATATACCGTACATTCATCGTCGAAGACAATGTCTTCTACAACAATTTGACCAACTGGGATAGTTACTTGCAGTGGACGTTTTGAAGTTGTTTTTAATTAGTTGCTTGTGAATTTTCAATTTCAATTAATGCGTCTTATAAAGATTAAATGAAACATTTGCTTGTTTTTAATCGAGTTTTTTTTTTGTGCATCTATGACGGGTGAAGTGGTCGTGAATACTATTGTACAATGCTGTCGTTTGAGATCGAATGCAGTACAATAGATATTTTATGCATTCTTACTAAAAAGTTAAAATACTCGTAAATGCAAAATGGACAAAATCGTTGCACCAAATATTTAGATGTGAGCTAGAAATAGCTGTTGACTGAAGTAGTTAACACGAGACTATGAAGCTGAAGTTCTAGAGTTTGACTTCCCAGCATTATGACATGGCTGTGTTAGTTTTTTCCAGCCTGTTTTAGTAATAAAGGCATAGCACTGGTCTTGAACATGACAGACACCCTCATGTACTAAAGAGCAGAGGAACAGCACAGTCCTTCGACGGGCCTACAGCAAAAAATTGGCCGTCGAAGTAAAGAGGCTAAAATAGTTACATAAAATTCTCTATCTCCACATCTTTCTTCATCTGCCTCTTCAATACTATCCGCTCCTTTCTAGTTCCGGCGCAATGCACTGCATATGTAGAGTAAAAAAAAATAAAAGCTGTTTATTTCTATTTTGTTCATATAAGTAAGTTTGTGCTTTAATATTTAAATAAAATTGTGTTAGATTTAGCATAACCAAATTAAAGAACTATAGCTTTTTCGAACAAAACTTTCCATGTAAAATAAAAAGGACTGAACATGTGGCATGGATGCGGCATCAGCTAATTGACGATTTTAAATCGTTAGTTTGTTATACCCTTCTCCATAAATAGGGTTTTCATTCCGTTTATAATTTACACAATATTAATATGTGGTTCCATAAATATATTCTGGATCCTTATGAAAAGGAAAGTCGAACAAGCGATGTCCGACTGTCTGAAGATGTAATCGGGTTTGTGAAGCCTTCCAGAACAGCTAGAGTATTCGGTCTTTAGATTAGTGTCCCTGAAACAGTCTGAAATATGTTGCTATTGCAAATCAGTGACATCCAAAATACAGTTTCAGAGCTGAAAACTTTAAACTTATTTTTGGTATATAAAAGTAGGTAAAACTAATTTTTATTTACATCTATTTTATATTTCAGGAACACCTAAGTTGATATTAAAAAACCACACAAAATTCAAAAGAAAATTTCAGGGCTGGACCACGTAAAACAAATTGTTACTCTCTCTTTATATATTAAACATATTTGTTGCTTTTGAAAGATATTCATTGATATTAAAAATTAGAAAAGCCAAAAAATAGCTTCAGAGCTGGAAAATTTAAACTTTTTTTGGTACATAAAATATATATTTGTTTCTTTTATTTATAAATTGAACATATTTGATATTTTTGCAAAAAATTTCTTAGTACTCGAAATCAAAAAAGCCTAGAAGACAGCTGCAGAGCTGAAATTTATTTTTGGAATATTAAAGTAACTGAATTAAGCTGATTTTCTATTGTTAAATTATAGAGTAGGCGGATAAAAATTTTATTCATTTGACCTATCAAACATATTTTATATATAAGAAGGAAATAACTTAGTATAGAAAATCATAAATGTCAAGAAAGTGGTTCCAGGGTTAGAATGTATCTGTATGTATCTGTATACTTTAGACCAGACTTAGGCATTGTAGGTGAGCGAGCTTCACATGTATATAAATTCGCTCTTGAGAGTCACACGTATTTGTAGTTACTCACAACTCACAAAAATTGTGATTCACAATTCAGTCTATCACAAGCTTCCAACCAAGGCGGTTGTTTGGGCGCTTGTTGAAAAAAAGTTATTTAAGGGTGGGGAGAAAGCTCGTTTGTTTGCAAAATTTCTCTCACACACACAAACTGAAAATGTTGATGTGTTTGTGCCTATGTCTGCTCTAGACGTACCTCGATACAGGCGAATACTTTACTTTTTCTTGGGGAATAAATTTGAATTTTCAATGAATTTGGGTTTTTGATTTGCTTAGTTATTTAAAATTTTTTTTTAAATTCATATTTTGTTAAAAAGGTGTTTTTATATATAATTTTTTTTTTAATTCTTATATTTTCTAAAAATTTCGCCAATTCTTTTTTGTTAAAAAAAAGATGAGTTATATTTTCCTTAAGAATTCACTGAAAAAAGTGGCAATATATTGAAAACAAAATAAATATTTTAAAACTTTTTTTATATAAAAACAACTCAGGATTAAAGAATTGCTACTAAAATACTACTGAAAGATCAAGAATAAATAGAAATTAAAATCAATTTTCGATTTTTTTTATTAAACCACTTATGAAAACATTATTTGACATCTCTAATTTTCATATAGTATTTCTCCTAAATAATTATCCTTTAAACATAATGTTCATACAACTTTTTTTTAAGACAATTCAAGTACACCATATTTTTTTTTTTTGAATACAGATGGTAGTAAATATCTAATAATAAATATTGCGGAAAATTTCAGATTACACAGCTTGCACTGTATTGTGCTAATATGAAAAAAATTATAAGCAAAAAAGCATAAATATTTTTAGTTTAAATTACCGTAAATTCTAATAAAATATAGAGGCGCCATTTAACACAATATTAAAAATACCCTTACAAATAAAGAACTTGTAGCTGCAGCACACACAAGAAAGCAATAAAATTTATGTACATACACGCATTTATAGAAATACATATAGACGTACCTTAAAACATCCTTAGGAAATCTATTAAAGTCTAGCTGCAACTATTGATGTCCATAAACTGAAAGTTGTAAAAACAGCAATAATACAATTTTGATTTTCGTTTTTAGTGTTGAATGACCACAGACCAAGCCAAAGACACAAGCACACAGAAGTTTGTTTTGGAAAACTAAAGATACGCAGTGACACATTAATGAGAATATATGGGAATAAATTCAAGACGCGTATAAAACATTTACTGCTTTCTTACATTTATGCACACGCTGTATGTAAGAGCAGCTTGTAAATGCAATAGGAGCCAGACTAATGATATAACAAAGAAAATCACCAAGAAATACTTTACAATATAAAGGGAGAGAGACAGACAGACAGACAGACGGTCAAGCAGACAGACATCTGTGACGTCCAAGTCCTTGTACACTTTTATGATTTTTGTAATAATAATGACAATGACACAATAATGGCCATAGAAACGATGTTCTTTTCTAGTTGTTACTTTTCTTTCCTGCTTGTGTTCAGTTTTTATGGGATTGAAAGTAATAAACGATTATATTTTGTTAAAATAGTATGCTGTTGGATTTACAAGTAACAAAGAGAAAATTAGAGCATCATAAATTTACTTTACAACGTGTTCTGCTAAAACGAATCAGAAAGGTGCTCTACCCGATTATGTCATGCTGCATTCACTACTTACATGCAAATTAAAGATATTGCCATATTATAGCTTCACCAATCGACAACTTCCCATAGGTTATTTGGTGTTCAGACATACAGTTTAATTGATGCAATTCATGTCATTATTCAGCTCAATTATCCATATAAAATTTCACTGAAGTAATGGCCCAAATATCACTTAATTACTATAACATTGAGTAATAGCGTAGACAGGCGACAACGATAATGCAAATTATAAATCGATTAATTAAGAATTACCGTTTGGCCCTGCAGACGACACTTACTGCATTAGTTAAGTGAACAGCTGATTTGACACTTATGCATGTACAAAATATATATAGCAGCCATATATATTTTTCATTTACACTTTACTTACATTTAATCAATATTTAATATTTTTTTACTGTTTTTAATTATTCAACGCTTATTTATTTTAAAAACTCAGTCAAATAGTAATGGTTAAACTAAAAAAATCACAACAGTGACACAACTGTCAAATTGACCAGTGCTGCCAAATTCTCATTCGCTAATGCAGAATTAATCAGAAAATGTAATTGCATAATGGAGCTGCATAAGGCATGAATTAATGCAAATTAACTCTCTTAATTTTTTTTTTTTTTAGACCAGCACTCAGGGGATGACCCCTATATATGCAAATGCATTGCGCCGGAACTGAAAACGAGGGGATAGTATTGAGGGGACAGATTAGGAAAGATGAGAAGATAGACAGTTGTTTTTGTAGCTATTTCAACCTTTTTTACTTCGTCGGCTAATTTTTGCTACAGGGCCGACGAAGGTGGGTGCTGTTACTCTGCTTTTAGTACACGATAGTGTCAGTTGTTGCCAATTATGTTCAGTGACCAGTGACTATGACTTCATCATTGAAACAGGCTGGCAGCAACTAACACAACCACGCTCTAATGCTGATCAGAAGAATTCAACACAATATTTCATGACTCAGCGCGGGCTCGAACTCACGACCCTCCGCTTCATAGTCTCGTGTTCTACTACTTCAGCCACCAGCACCCACATTTGCATTATCGTTGTCGTCTGTATAGGCTATAATATGCAGCACTGCTAAAAAGTTTTAGTGTTTAGTGAGCAAAACACAAGCCACTCGACAAAGTGACTTGAAATGTGCACAAAGTAAAAAAAGAAAAATAAACGTAAGCCCAAACGAACCACGTTGAAGTTAAGTTATTGATTTTAAATTTATTACTAATTATAATATTAAAAACAAAGACGAGATCATAGATTTGAACCTGAGGCCCTCATAAATATAAAAAAAATTTTGCTTTAGGTGTCACACAATGATTGAATTGGCTACATTTTGTATATGGGAATAGAAAGATAATTATGTCAATAAAATGAATATTGACTCAATGTGTCTGAACACATTATATTAGCGAAATTTTAAAACATGTCGTTTTGCCGTTCCGTTATAATATAACCATGTGACTGAATTATAACCGAATTTACTGCGAAAATTGTACTATCAATATGTAATTACTGCTAATAAATTATGTCGTCATTAAATCAATTGTTATTGACGTTTTATTGCCACTTACGCAATGTAAAACATTGTTTGCAAAAAACCTCAGTAGGATGCAGGACATTTGATGCCAATCTGCATCATTGTCAGTGATTGCTATCATCACAGTAGCTCCCACAGTATCCATCAAAAGTAGCAACTGAGATTTCTTCCAAATCAAACAAACGCCGGGTGGTCGTACATTGTGCTTTTGCTGTCTGTTCTAAAGATGGAATATATTTTTAATACATTTTTTACGTGCTTGTAAATGTTGAAGGAATTGATATTAATGACAAAAGAACAGCAATTATTTCTATAGAAACTAAAACTAATTAGATTTTGCTGATATGAATTGTTTTGCTGCAATAAAAACACACTTTGAAGTTGCATTAAAATATATAATAATAAATAAAAGTTGGAGTTGTAATTGAAGTTGAAGTTGAGCAACTAAAATATTTTTAAAAATAAATAAAAGTTACAGTTGAACTTGAGCAACTAAAATAATTTTAAATAGAATAACCCCCTTATTCATAAAACTTATGAGAGTCTAATAACAGCGTAATAAAACAAAATTTCATATGAAATTTGCTCAATTACACTCTTATAAGCCTCTCATAATTTTAATGAATAAGGGGGCAAATGTTTTGTTAAGATTATATATTTTCAGATTGTTTAAATTAATGTAACGATGGACCGATAAAATCCTACTTTTAACTAAAATAAGGTTTTAATAAACTCCCTTGGCGTTTAAAACAGGTTGTTGTAGCTCAGACCACCTATAAAAGCTACGCCTGAGATTTAAGTCCCAGACATTTTATTATTATCTGCTTAGGAGTAAAAAATTATTTTTCCCACACTTAATTTATTTTTAAATAGCTTGTGTGTATTTTCATTATTTTGCAATTCCCTTGTTGTTGCACTAAATCATTTATAACGATTATGATGAAGACGATCTGAAAAATAAACAATGACATACACACTACCAGTCAGTCAGCCAGTCAGACAATTATTTAACCAGTCCATAGCTTCAACTTGTTGTTTGACAATGACTACCAAACACTTCTTGGCAGCACGTCAACAATTGACATTTTAGAAACGTTTCCAGAACTTAAAAAGAAATGGACGAAAAACAAAACACACACCAACGGTAGTGAACACACGTTGTGTGCTTAAAAGCAACAGGAGTTAAAAGCTTTAACTCCTCCGATTAGCCAGCCTTCAAGCCAGTCCAGTCACTCACAATTGTATGTAAGTAGACATATGAAATAATGCATACATACAAACAAAGTTTATAATTTTTCTATATAAAACACTAACGATATGACAAGTTATGAATTTAAAATAAATTGTTATGTCTGATTTATGGCAATTCGAAGAGGATGCGCCATATAAAACAGCACGTATTTATTACTGTGAATATTTTTTTTTCTTTTTCATTCTTATAAATTTCGTTACACCCCAACAATCAGGAAAAGACACAACAATACGGGTACTTTGCCAGCCACACAGCTCATCCCAAAATTTGATAAATTTTTTGCAAAAGAATACAAAGTAAAAAAATAAGATAGCGAGGAAAAATATTATTTTGTTCGTTGTGTGAAATTCGTACATGCGAGTAAGTAAATGATATTGCGTGCAGAGTTGTTAATTTACAAATTCTTTTGAAAGAATTCACATGGCAAAATTGCAGTGGACTCCAGCAAATAATTGCAGGAGTGTTACTGACTGAATAGTGGGAAGGATGGAAAATATCTTATAACACTTGCCGTATCTTTTTAAGGATACCGTTTTTGCTGAACATTAAATAACATGTTACTTGCTGCCAAATATAAACAAATATTATAAATATATATCACTTGTAAAAAAAATAAGTATTTAAGGCTTTTATTAAAATGTGTTGTTAAAAATTGCACGAAATATTTGCGGTTTAGTAACTCTTCAAGGGAATCAAATTAAATTGTTTGAAATAAATTGGTTGCATTAACAACATTTTTATTTTAAAAAATAATGGATTTTTGTTTTTACTCAACATTTTAAAATAACTTATTTATACGGTTCTAACGGCATAATTCAAATTTATAGAGAACCACAAACCATTTAGTGGTAGTGAAAAAAAATTGCACTACCACTAAGTGAATACTGGTAGTGAAATTGTTAGTGCACTAAAAATATAGTGCATTAAGCCCATCTCTATTAGAGAATGAGCAAACTTTTCGAGTACAGTGGGCACAAAAGAAGTTGTTATTGAGCAGAAAAGTAAGCGTATAAGCTACAGGCAATTATAAAAGGTCATGTTATGTATACGCAGTGATACACACATGATTTACACAAGTTATTTTCTTTTGCAACTAATTAATTTAGCATTTGAAATGTAATAGGTATTTTTTGTTTAGCTGCTTGAAAAGTGTCGTTATTAATAACCACGATTTGACAGGTGAGAATGTGCTACCGTGCTGACATTTCCGTTCAGCCTCCTAATTGTAACCATTTGCGTTGAAAAATTATATCTCTTTCTAAAATTCATACAGTAATTTGTTCATTTTACGGCCCACATAGTCGGCCTAGCGAGCAACCAGTTCATGCAGTTTTTTTTAACATTATTGCATTAATTTTACTCTTCTCGTCTTATATTTTACTCTTCCAATTTTACATTCCTTTGCATTAGAAATGTGAGCAAAGAAGAGAATAGTGCTGTTTGATCTCTGTCCTTCGACTACGTAGATTTAAATTTTATATCAGAAAAGGCTTATGTGCCTATAAAACTCAGTTCGTAGAAGAGTTAGAACCAAACGATCATGATCTGTTTTTGACGATTCCTCAGAATTTTTGCTGGTTTCTGAGCAATTTTATCAATCAATTGTGTTTAGTGGTGAAGCCCATTTCCGGTTAAATGTATGTGCCCTTAAGCAGAATTGCCATATTTGAAGCGGACAATATGCTCTAGGTGAATAACCATTACATACATTTAAATTGGCTGTTTGGTGCGGTTTACATAGAGGCGGCATCATAGCTCCCCATTTCTTTCGAAATGAGCAAGGATCTGCCATTACAGTGAATAGCGAGCGTTCCGAATTTTTATCCCCAAAAAATTAAGCAGCTAAATATTAACGACATTCAGCTTCATCAAGACGGCGGAATTTGTTAAAAATTGATTTATTTTGCCAAATTAATATGGTGACAATTTTATTTCCAGAAGTGGTCCTACTCACTGGCTCCATCATTCTTGAGATTTAACAAATTACTTTTATGGGACTTTATTAAGTCATTCCTTTAGGCCTTGAAGCATTGCGAGCTAATATTAACAAAGTATGTTCAGTAATAAAAAACTGGACTGCTTTAAAGGCAACTATGCTGATCATTACACCACCAACGACTTGCTTAGGCCAAGTAAATCTCCCATCCCAAGGAGAGAAAACAATTGGGCGGATCGAGTGGAGCATGAAAGTCGTAACTATAACAGACGTACTATACTGGAAATCATATTTTAAAAAAAATTTCATTTTTTTAGGCACCTAAAAAAACAATCCGATACTATTAGTGCACAATGGACTATTTCGACCAAAAAGTTGGTCAATGTTATTGACCAACGCGTGCAATTTTTTGAAATTTTTAATCAAAATAATGGTTCTATTCGTCAGACTCATCAGGCACTTCTTCCATTTTATGACTTCAGAGCGGCTAATTCGAAGAACAATAGATCGCTTTCGGACCACATTTACTGTTACTTATAACGTGCATCCCGTGAGCCGCCGAACAGTGCGCACTGAAGAAGCTGGAAAGCATTCAGAATGATTTTAATCAATCAATTCGTCGCCGCTCTCAGCAACTGGGGTTGTGTCCTTCCCCTGTTGTTGAAAATTGGTGTTCCAGATTGCGCCGTCTACGCGCCAGCCGTAGCGGGCACATGTCGAAACTCATATTTAAACGTTAATTTCATAAAATGTTATTTCCCATAAAGGCCGTTTCATTCAAGGTATATAAATACAAGGTATTTCCACTTGCTTTTATTAAATTTTAATAAGGATTTTTGAAGTTTATTTTTCTACATCATATTGAATATGACGTTGCCACATTATAAAAAATAATTTTCTTTAGTCTAGCAATTTCGTTAATTAAATTGTATATACTAAACTTCATTCATTGATCTCTAACTTATTTAAATTTCACAGTGTCCAGTTCAGCAATTTCCAAAATAATGGCCCTTTTTTTAGTACCAAGCGACATTTTCATAAAATCACGGACAAACCACCATTATATTATATTATTCCATGTTATTTAACTATTGTTTTATCTCCTCTCTTTTCACATATTTCAGTGTATTACCTCTTGATATCTCTCTCTCGATATCGTTCTATCGAGTAAATACATTTAAAACAAAATTTTTAAATTTGTTTTTGTTTTAAATGTATTTACTCGATAGAACGATATCGAGTGACATCGTGGGCCAGGCAGCTCATTTTCAATTTAAACACACTGAACGTACAATAGAGATAGAATTTCCCGATCAAAATCTCATTGTGGATCGTTTTTGCATATTGTCAGAGAGAAAAATTTCTCTGTTTTTATTTTTTTGGCCAGGTAAATAAATTTGTTCTTTTTTCCCTTCCAATGTAGGTATGTATTTATCTTGAGCTAATCAGGCTTAACGTATTCAATGTTAATAAAACCAATTTATTACATTTTTTACCCGACGTTTCGTCAATTTTTTGTCGACGTCTTCAGGGGCTTTTGTCTATTTTATTTAAAATCGAGTTTAAAATAAACAGTATCTACTGGAGATCCATCAGTTATCGTTTATGTACCCTAAATGACTGTGAATCTAAAATTCACATATCAAGGATGCATAACAAAATACATTAGAAAGAAATGAAGAATTCACTCTTTTCCGAAATGTTCGTTTTGAGAAAATTTTACAGTTAATTTCGAAGATACAAAGCAACAAATCTTTATTTTGCGAGGATAGAAAAAAAAACAAAAAAAAGGAACTGATATGATGAGCTCTTATTATAAGCTTAGGAAGAAAATAAATCATCACAAATGACAACAGCAACAACCAAAACAGAAGGAAGGAGGAGGATGATGATGGTGGCATTACAAATGGGGAGAGTTGAATGGCAGGCAGACGCCATGCATGATTATTTTAAATTGGATTATTTGTTTAAGGCGACAAGCAGAGGAGCATCTCTTTCTCATCATCTTTCGCATGTATTTTTTATGGCTTTTTTTGCTTGTGATGTTTTCTGTTTGAAAACTACTAAGGCGGCTTTTTAGTTTTCAAGAGGCATATACTCGTGCATGTGGTAACGGATGAATTGACTTTAAAGTTGCGAGTAACAAAAAAAAAGTAGAAAAAGTGATAAAATCCTTTGCTACAAAACATGGAAGAGTAAAATATATAATATTTTGCCAGTTATGCATGTCAATGAATATAAAGCGATGAATGAATGAATAAGTGAATGGAATGGTTTGAATCCATGCGAGTTGTTGTGACAAACATTTCAAAATTAAATACAAAAAAATTTAATTTTTTTATTATTATATTAACAAGCGAATATTGGGTATTTTTGTAAAACTGTAATTGAATTTTTATAAGTTATTGTCAAGTTAAATTTATCTCCTCTTTTTTTATTGCTTTCGCCGCTGCACATGATGTTTGCTGGTGACACATGTTTGTGCAAACCGTGAAAGCGTTTGAGATATTGCTGGAACATCAGGCATGACTAAGTGGCTTAATGATGTTGGCAATAATTAATGTTTTAATTAAAGAGAGAACGAACGGGTGGCACTTGTGAAAACTGCAGGTACTGATGTGTGCATATCTCATAAATAATTACAGGTGTCAAAACAGCTCATGGAAAATATTTCAGCAAAACTAAAAAGATTTATTTTTAAAGCCTTTGCAAATGGCATTATTAAAAAAATTCGTGTTTTTCATGAAAATTATACTTGCAATCGTGCCAATATATATTTTGCCATAATACCTGGATTTACGGAGAGACTTGTTTTCTTGATTAACTATTAAATTATAATTAAAATTATATGACAAATTTTCAAATATTAATACCATGTGATTTAATACATTGAAAGGCATCAAAAAACCATTGAGGTTTTTTGATGCCTTTTTTAAATATCTACCAAAAAACTATATTTTCATTGTTATTTGAATCTTTTAATAATTGTCCAATGTCTTGTTTCTATGAAAGAAGCTTCCGAAAAAGCTTAAATCGCATGAATTTAAGCAAAAAAAATTTTTGGCCAATTTTTTTTAGCAAAGGGGTACCTCTTTGCAAAAAATCGATTTTTTGGTTGAAACACAATTTTACCCAATTTTGCCCAAAAGGCGTTTATTTCTAATAACTGAGTATTGAAAGGAGTTTCAAATGCGAAGAAGCTTCCGAAAAAGCTTAAGTCGCATGCATTTAAGCAAAAAAAATTTTTGCCCAATTTTTTAGCAAAGGGGTACCTCTTTGCAAAAAATCGATTTTTTGGTTGAAACACAATTTTTACCCAATTTTGCCCAAAAGGCGTTTATTTCTAAAATAAAAATACTTGGATACTTGTTGGTTCTGACTGGGAAAAACGTTCACTCCATTATCTTCCATTGAGGAATACATTGCAAAAGTGCGTGAAAATTGAAAATATTAATGTAGGCTTCAATAATACACTTTGTTAAATATTTCCATTATTTTTTAATGTAATATGTTACTTCAACGCCCACTAAAGGGGCGGGGCTCAAAAATGAATTTTTCTGATTTTCTGACTTCAAATTGAAAATTTTTTAACAAATTTACAAAAAAAAATTTTCAAAAGTTGTGTTGGTTTTTAGAGGTTGGTCTAGTTTTTCCTAATGGGAACTTGTTTACCCTTGGTCCGATTTAGTCCATTTACGAAATTGGTCTTTCAAAATGTATCTGTACCTAACTTCAAGGATCTGGTTCTTTTCGTTTAGACTGTAACCTGATTTCCACAGGCATACGGACGGACGTGGCTAGATCGTCTTAGATTTCATCACTCGTCAAGAATATATGTATTTTATGGGGTCTCAGAGGCATATTTCGCTGCGTTACACACGGAATGACAAAGTGAATATTCTTTTTGGAGGGTATAACAAAGAAATGAACACATCAAATCTAAACAAATATTTTTAATTCCTTTTCTATTTTGCATTAGAACAGCTTTATTCCTTAAATGAAAATATAAATGTCGATACACCCAAACCTTTTTTTACACGATAGATACATTCCAAATGATACAGTGTAAAAAAAGACAAATATTATCTATGTATGTAAGTGTACTCGTATATACAAAATGAAAAAATATACATAAGGTTGATTCAGCATCCTACATATGCCAATAAAATTGTATAATTTTATAAAAACGCATTTTTTTATTTCATTTTATGATTGTAAAAAAAGGGCTACAAAAAGGTTACGTTTAAAAAAAAACCGTGTTATTTCAAATTCGCGTAAAAAAACGTGTAAAAATAGGTTTTGGTGTATTATATACAAAACCAGCTTATTTAATTTCAAATATGCTGCGGATTTTAATTTATGTGACTCAGATTTAATTTACTTCAGCTTCTGGTACCTTTCCAAAGCATTTCATGAATCACTGATTGAGTCATTTTCCACATCCACTATTTTTTTATTATTTCTTTCACTACAAAACCTTCGACATTCTGATATTTAGAAAAATCGAATATATGTATACGATACAATACAATTTAAATTTTCAACAAGAGGAGACAAATTTTCACAATTTTTTTAAATTTAAAAGCCATAACATTAAACGTAAAGTACTCGTATACAAAACGCTTAAACAGCAGACCTACAAAAAGGAAACAATAAAATTAAATGTTTAAATGAACAGTGTCAACTTGTTGTACAAAATAACAACAAAACAAAAACAAAAATGCATTACAGACTGTTATGCCAAGTGACATTTGCAGAGCCCAATAAAAGGCATAAAATAATAACTAAACTGGACAATAAAAAATTAAAATAAAATAAAAAACAAAACTGAGAGCTAAATGTGCAACCGAGTCCATAGTAGGATAATAGAATTCGGATTATATAAAACAAATGCCACAAATGCCACACAAAAAGACACTCACTGAATACGAGCCAACAACTTTCAGGCACTTGAAATCTAACCACTTGAACATTTTAACATTTTCATGTTTGTCTCTTACAGACAGAAAGTAAATGCCGTTTTATTACAATAATTCGCATTATATATTTTTTTATTTCACTTTAAATACGAGTACATAAAATAAATGCAGCAACTGCTTTGGACTGCATTTAAATGATCTGGTTGCGTTGGAGGTGGTATAGTGTGGGGCTTTTCACTCACGATCATGCACCCATGCACACATATGATTTGTTTTATTTTTAAACTCACGCCCGGGTCAGTGAGCATAAAGAAATCAGGAGTCACAATCAGAAAGTATTACGTTAAGTGCACACGAAATAGTTTTTTCAAACAATCATATTTATTCTAAAGATCTACAGGAGGTGAATTTCAAAACTGTAGTTCCATAAAAATTTCCCACTACTATTTTATTATTGGAACTTTAGGATTAAATTATTGAGATAAGAATTATTATTCACACTCAACCGCGAAACTACAAACAATTTTTTTATCAATAGTGGAAATTTCAAATATTTTTTATAAACATCAAAAAAGCAGAACGTATCAGTACTGATTCCAAGGCCGCTAATGCCATCTCATCTGTGTAGTTTGTTTAGTTGTTCCAATTTTGACGGTGGTAGTAGTCATTAGAAATATCAAATATTTAATAATTCATTTTAACTAAAAGGAATATATCAATTTCTTATATTCATTTCGTAAATTAATTCACTTTCGTTTAATACGCAATTTAAAAAAATTCACCAAATACAATTAATTGATTGTGTAAAATTGAATTGTCAAAAACTATTATTCTAATTAATTTAATTGTAATTGTGGTAACTAATCTTTTACCTAATTACTAGCATACAAAGTTCGGTGTTCGGAATTTTTTCCAAACTATGACGAACTATTTTTTTTCAAATCAAGTCACATATTTATTATTACTTGTGGGTACGAAAATAATAGGAATACATAGGCAACACTGTTTTTGGCAGCTCAGCTGTTTTCATGTAACATGTTACTGTTAAACATGCTTAGTTTGGTCTGTAACTGAATCGATTTAAAAACGAACAGTCTTTGCAGATTATTTAATTTTATTATCAAAATTTATGCTCGTTTAAGAAAGTGAGTCGTTAATTTCTTCCATTTTATTGTCAGTTCAGGCAATCTTCTGAGGGGTGTAATGGGAGTCTTGTGACCAAATTAAATTTATTGGACACTAAACAACCAATTCGCATACGAAGAATGCGACAAAGGAAAATATCGCAGTTGTATCGACCAGTGTTGCTAATGACCGAGAAATATCGATTTCACGCCGTTCGCAGTAATTGAGCCCGCGTTACTCTACTATATTGAAAATTTTTCAAAAGAATTTGCGTATAAAATCTTTTAAAATACAGCAGGTGCAAGCATTGAAGGATTTTGAAGTTATGAATTTAGTAAAGATTATGATTAATAATTTTTTTGTATTAGAGCTGACATACCTCTTGAATTATTGACATTTTACAGTCTTTAATATCTTCTCAAGTTGAGTAATCAGGTAAACGACTTCACAGCGCACGACATACGAAGAAATAATTATACCAACATTAATTGTCTTCTTGAGACAATGACAAAAAATTAAATAAGTGGAAACTAAGCCGCAATGTCTGGCCGCAAGTCGCTACTCGTACAAAGAAATATGATCGTATGAACGATAATAAATATCAAGCAAAAACTAACAGAAGCACCCGTATGTGTTAACATGGATAGCCATTGAATGCCAAGAATATTGAAGGCTGTTTGGTGGGTTCCTAACTGGCCTGCACCAACTTGCAGTTTTCCTTTTTTATTTCTAGTGTTCCAAGCAAATTTTCATTTCCATGACCGACTAAATTTTCATTTGTATACGATTACAAGTGGTTTTAAATAACAAGTACAAACAATTAAAATAAATTGCATTTATGTTTTAAATACTCGTATCATAATTGCTTTTGTATAACATTCATTCTAATGGGATTGCAATACTATATAAGATATCTCAATTATGAGTTACTAAGCTAACAACCCAGCAAACAATTTGTATTACAATAAGTTAAGGCAGAATATGAGTGTGTAAGTAATAAGTTATATTTGTTGCTAATAACTATCAAAAATTTCGCATGCCATATTGACGCTTAAAAATATTATTTTTATATGAAAGTAAAAATATGAAAAGCGGTTGACCCCAAACCTAAATTGCATCCTCCCATTCCATACCTTCTGATATTATGGTGGTGCAGTTTGGCTGTAGATATCTAACTGGGATTCTTTCTCACGTAACCGTGCGAGCGTTGTTCCTGGGTAAGACATGTATTATACCTTGGTGTTTGGTTATGTGTTCTCTTGTCAACCTCTCACCCATTACCATTAATCTTGTAGCAGCCAGAGCTGCTTCGTATTTAACCTGTATATCAATAGGTAGTATTGACAGAATTGACCGATTTAATCATTGAAGCAAAATCAATTTGAATTAATCGAACAGTTAAACGGTTAGAAATTAATTTTTCAGCCGCTTAACGAATTGAATGCTATAGTACGTGATGGGCAAATTTGAGGTTAGGAAGTAAATTGGCTGTCAAATGACGACATGTCAAGAATGAAGCTGTCATCTTTTGTTATTTAGTTAGAAAAAGGTTGGAAAATTTTCACTATAGAAATTCAAATTAAAAAACTGAACGAAAACAAAGTATTTTTCAACAAAATCATGTTCAGTGATGAGGCCCATTTTCAGTTGGACGGTTTTGTAAACAAATAATTGTCGCTTATTGAGCTCACAAAATCCACAAACAGTCCTCCAAAAACTATTGCATCCAAATAAAATGACCGTATGGTGCAGTTTGTGTTCAGGTGGCATCATCGGTTCGTATTTTTTTCGAAAATGCGCAAGAAAACGCCGTCACCATGAATTCTTCGCGCTACTAAACAATGATAACAAATTTTTTGTGGCCACAATTGGCTAATGCTGACATCCGTGACCTACAGTTTCAGCAAGACGGCGCCGTAAGCCGGCGAAAAAGTTTCCACTTGCGTAATATATCGATTTGGCGATGCCAATTGGGCTCCCCGTTCTTGTGGTTTAACGCCGCTGCATTATTTTCTCTGCGGCTATGGGAAAGACCGGGTTTATGTGATCAAACCACAAACAACTTACGCACTGAATGATGAAATTCGGCGTTGCATTGAGGAGATAAGCGAAGCTTTGTTGCAAAATGTTGTTCAAAATTTCGTGAAAAAAGTGGACGTCTGGCAACATGTTAGAGGTGGATATTTGCTCGACATTATATTTCACTATTAATTCCTATATTTCTATTTTACATTGGTATCAATAAAACTGAATTTGTCCGAAAAATGTGTGCTTTTAAGCCATATTAATTCCTAACCTCAAATTTACATGTTTTACTTTCAAAACAAGTATTACATATTTTAAATAAATTGTGCTTTTAATTTTTCAAGTTTTTACAAAAGTTCATGCACACTTTTAAAATTCCATAATTGAACAAAAAACTTTTTAAGCATGTGTCTTCATTAAAAAATACTTTTTAAATATTTACACAACTTTTTAACAATAAATCAAAATAAATTGAACATTTATGCTTAAAATGCAATGTATTAGAAAAATTGTAATAAATAAATTTATATGCGAAAAGTAAAGTTAAATATGGTAAAATTAGTTTTTTTTTCTATCATATCAGCATATGCTTAGGAAGAATAATGTCTGTATTATGCCAAAGTTTTTGCTTATTTTTTGCAATTTATATTTTATTATAAATATATAAATTGTATTGATTTCTTGGTTTTTTCTTAAGTGACTGTTAAGAGTGTGTGTACATACACAAGTATTTGGTAACAGGTGGCCAGTCTGTATGGCATGGCTGTTAGATGATGTCTTAGTTGTAGGAGTGTTTCAATAGAACCCAGTTGACCAAACCGTTGTGCGCGATATTGTCTTCAAAGATGAATGTAGGACATGTCGTCCGGCGATGAGATTATCTAATCGACAATTTAAGGGAAATTGCCCTGCATGACCATCTGAAAATAATGCTGGGTCCCATGTGGTCCGCCAGCACCCAGTCAACAAATTAATTGGTATATAAATTAGAAATGCCAAAAAAAAAAACAATTCCTGAGATGGAAAATTTAAACTTTTTTTGGAATATAAATGTAATAAGGTTAGGTTTTATTACATTTATATACCAAAAAAAAGTTTACATTTTCCATCTCTGTAATTGTTTTTTTTTTTTGGCATTTCTAATTTATATACCAATTAATTTGTTGCCAAAAGAAAACAACTGTTTTGGTTGTTTACTTTTATCTATGAAAAAAAAATCCAATTGTCCAACCCTGCAATAGTCTTTTTTACTTTGTTTGACTTTTAATACCAATTTAATTTTTCTTGAAGTATAAAATAGGTTTAATAAACAAAAAACACAAATTAATTTGTTACTTTACTATACTAAAAATAAGTAACAATTTTCCATCTCTGGAACCGTAGTTTGGAGTTTGTTGATTATCATTAGCAACCTACTTAGGACGATTTCCCATACATCACCCCGAGATCGCAGTCTCTGGCTTTTGAGAGGGCTTAGGAAAACTGATGCCACACTATAGTCTTGCAGTCGTCATTAGAGTTGTCTTAAAGACCTGACCACCTGGGTTGTATAGTTTCTAAAGTTTATGTATTTTCAAAGTATTAGATATGACTATATATTCAAAATTACTCTTGCACTTTTCCCACAAGCTGCGAAAGGAAAATAAAGACGTCACGTAGAAAATGTGTACTTTAATGATTCTTTATTTTTTTCCATTCGCTTAACATATGTGCCAAATGGTTTATGTTCGATTCTGTATTTGAAGATATTTTAAGTGTTTGGATATTTTTATTTATGCTGTTATTAGTGTGAAGTTTTTCATTGTTTCTCTATTATGGACGATAGTGCTGCTGACAGTTGTTGTATTGTCTTAATGCAAGTTTACGGTAAATATGCAGCACTTGAACTTAAGGGCTGCGCGCTGATTAAAAGTGACAGAATATATTCGACAAATAGAATGGCACCTTGAAAAAATATTAGCACAAGAAACTTCTAAAAAAGAGTTTTCAATTTTTTTACCTTTACCAACAATTTTTATTTATATAAGTTCGGTTATGAAATAGCATACGAGAATTATATTCATCTTATAGTCCCTGTGAGACTCGTTTTCGTTATGAAATCGCTGGGAGAAATTTAGAAAACAAAGCTAACTTTTTAGAAATTATTTGTCTGTTTAGGAATTGTGAAATTAGTTAATTTTTATTTTAAAGTTTGACAACCTTGAATTAAGGAAAATAATTGAAATTGATTTAAAAAATACAGGAAACACTACTTAAATATAATATAAGGTATTTAACAAAACTGAGAATTTTTTATTCAGACTAAATACACTAAAAATATTCTTAACACCCGTAATGAAAGAATTTGAATTTTTACGAAAATGGTGAAATGTCTCCCCCACGGCCCTTTCTGGAGTGACCCTGTCAAAATAAAGTATTAAAATTGAGCACAGAAGTGTCTTAGAGAAACTCTGACCCACTAGGTTAAACATTTTTAATTTATCTCTGGCCCCATTTTCTGTCCGTTGATATAAAATATTAACTGATGCAAAGGTTTTCGCTTACTAATGTTGTTTTCTTTTCAAAAAAAAATAATGCTACATTTTTTGCACTTTTCAGTGGAAAATGGTAACATTATGGCATTTGAAAATAGTGCATTTATTGGGAATTTATCTACCATCCCCCATGAAAATGTGCTTTACTTTAAAATTGTGCCTAATTGTGTTTTTTTAGAATAAAAAGTGACAAAATGTTATATATTTTCCAGAAAAGAAATCGCCATAAGCCTTTGGAGGGTATTTGAGAAACGACCCGGGCGAATGTATGTAACGTTCTTACTTGTTGTAAAATCATGTAAAATGTTTTGCAATACAAACTTTTAATTGCATTTAAATGCGACATTTATTTGCCTGTAATATTTAACGCGCATGCAAATTATTTTAATGGTTTAAAAAATATATAAATTTAAACTTTTGCTTTTTCCTTTTGCCCTGCAAATCTGACTGACTAGCAAATGACAATGACTGACTGGCAACTGCTGAATGTTGTGTACATCTTCTTTGTTGCCAGCGTGTGTGTCTTATTTGCTGTTCCGCTGGTTGGGTGAAGCAGAGTGAATGTATTCTTTAAGGCTGCATGCAGCAAAAGATACTAAATCAAGTTGTTGCATGTCAGTACGTGTGTGAGCTGGTGCTCGTGCGTATTTTTTCAGCAACCTGAGTTGTTTGCTAATATTTGCATTTTGTTGTTTTTCATTTTGTGCTGTGTGTGCGTCGGTGACAATTGTAGTGACAAGCAGACATCAACACTGGATGTAAAACATATAAAATGTTTGCTTTTTTGTTGGTTGTTGGTTTCGTTTCTGCAAAAACACGTAGCAACCTACTGGGAAATGTATAATTTATTATTATAATTTCTTTTTTTTTTTGGTAGAATGTTTTCTGCATATATTCTTTATTAAATAAGATGCTAAAGTGTAATCAAGTTGACGTACATTAACTGTCGACTAACTGCGTAAATATGCTCGTATATAAATAATCTACTCGTAGCAAAGAAGCCAGTTAAGTTAAACACCAAACAAATCATTCTTGCTGTAGTGGGTTAAAACAGCTAGGGCAGTAAACAATTTTCGGATTTTGTAAATTTCGGGCTGTTTGTGGCCGATATGAGTTTAAATATGACATTTGAAACAATTAATTTTTTCATTTTTGATAAAAAGTGTCAACGGTGATGCACATGATGTACATGTGGCTTGTGATTTGTGGGTGATAGTCATAGATGTTATTTTAAAGATTCATGCTAAATATAATATTAGAGGTAAGAAAAGTTGTTAAAAACGGTTTGTAAAATATTTTACATCGAAAGTCAAGGAGAAAAAAAATTTTGCCTTCGTACATAAAAAAATTAAAACAATAATAATAATAAATTAAAACAAGTAAAAACGTTATATTCGACCGGGTCGAATCTTAAATACCCTCCAAATATTTAGTAAGTAAATTTAAAATGTTTAATTTGGTGGGACAGAGTTCCTTTATATAATATCGTACGTCACCGCCCACTAAAGGGAGCGGGGCTCTAAAATAGATATCATGTTTTCCACAGACGAACGTATGGGCATTGCTAGACCGTCTTAAACTTCATCACTAATCAAGAATATACATATTTACTTTATAGGGTCCAATTCTCTTTGGAGGGCATAAAAACGGTATTTTGGCGGAGTCGCTCTGGCAAGGGCTATGGAGGAAACATTTCACCTTTGTCATAAAACTCTAAAAATAAATGCTTGGGATGATTATCTACAAAATTTAAAAAAAAAAAATTTATAGGGTCATTTAGGGGGCAAAGGGGGAGGAGGGGGTAGGGCAGAAACAGGCAGTCATAAAACTCTAAAAATAAATGCTTGGGATGATTATCTACAAAATTAATTTTTTTTTTTTTTTTGGTAGGGTTATTTAGGTGGTGAAGGGGGAGGAGGGCGTAGGGCAGAGGGTGTACCAGCTTCGTCATTAAAGCTTAAAATTTTATTTTTAAGGAATGTAGGCTTAAGTAAAACAATTTGTTAAATTTTTATGCTATTTTTGCATATAATAACGCCCACTAAAGTGGACGGGGTCCAAAAATAATTTTTTCTTATTTTATGGCTCCAGTTTAAAGCGTTGGACCGTATTTGACATAAAAATATATCATTTGCCTAACAAAATAACCAAAAAACTCTAAAAATTATGTTGTTTTTTCTGGGTTGGTTTAGTTCTTCTTAAGGGAAATTTTTTCCCCCTTGCCCGATTTAGCCCATCTCCGAACTTAACCCGCTCTAAGCTTCAAATTATATTTATACCAAATTTCAAGAGTCTAGCTCTTTTCGTTTGGACTGAATCGTGATTTCCACAGACGGGCGGACGGACGGACGGACATGCTCAGACCGTCTTAGATTTCATCACTGATCAAGAATATATATAGTTTATGGGGTCTCAGATGGATATTTCGATGCGTTACAAACGGAATGACAAAGTGAATATACCCTCCAAACTCTTTTTTGGACGGTATAAAAATAATAAATAAATAATTTTGTTTGTGTACATCAATAAAAAATGTTTTCCCCCGTACATTTTATTAACAACAATAATTCTTCTTAATTATAATGTTAATACAACATGTTTTTTGTAGGATGTCACAAATACCAGAGCAACGCGTGCAAATTGTTGAAATTTTTAATCAAAATAATTGTTCTCTTCGTCAAACTCATAGTGCACTTCTTCCATTTTATGGCATACATAATCGTCCTTCAGAGCGGCTAATTCGAAGAACAATAGATCGTTTTCCGACCACAATAGGACGCCGAATAGGGCGTACTGAGGAAGCTGTAGCCGCTGTATAGAAAATCATTGAAGATGATCCTAATCAATCAATTCGTCGCCGTTCTCAGGAACTGGGCTTGTGTCCTTCCACTTTATGGAAGATTTTTTTAGTTGTTGAAAATTGGTGTTCCAGATTAAGCCCTTTTCATTGATATTAAAAATATATTTCCTGTTTTATTATGACTTAAACTTGTGTCACTCTACAAATACACCCTTTATATGAAAAAAAAACTATTTGTGGTGTTAGATTTTCCTTTACACCTAATAATATCATTTCGTACTTTAAAACTCTGTAAAAAAATATTTTTTTTGCATTTGCTTATGCATTTTGTTGGCTTTTATTAAAATTTATTGTGTAGGCTTTAACTCAGTTTTTCGGCATGTGGTGCTGAATTTTTTATTGCAAATTTTTTTCTCTTTTGCTACATTTTTGCATATTCTAGCCAGTAACTCACACATGCACTGATGGACCTACGTGTTAATTTTGTTCTCTGTTTGCCAAGAAAACAATATTATCATGTTTATGTATTTATGCAAAATAGACACAAAGGAATTTGGCAGTTCCTTTTTTCTTTTTGGGTGATATAAAAGTACATTCCTGTAAGTGATGCAACAATTTTCCCACAGTCTCGTGAAAAATAAATTGTAGAGCTGCTGATCTATAGAGAAATTCAGTCTTTGGTGTAATAATTGTGGGAAATTCTAGGCATTAAAGTTATTAGGCAAGTAAGAATGTAATAGTGACCATATCAATAAATGCATATACGAGGGTTGTTTGAAAACTCCGAGACTTTCTGAATTTCCAAAGCAGTAACCTTAAATGCAGCATTCCTGCCGTCAATTAGCATCCAATAATAGACTTACATGTGTAAAGTTTTTAAATTTTTTAGAAATTTCCTTTTGTTTTCCTATAAATTTTTAAAAAATTCAATGGCCGTATTATCTCAAGTTGTGGCGATGTTAATTGGTCGCCACGATCATGTGATTTCACACCGTCGGACTTCTTTCTTTGGGAATATTTGGAAGAAAAAGTGAACGCCAATAAGCCAAGAAAACTGCAAGAGCTTAAGGATGAGATAATACGGCTCCAAGTAACCATCTGTGCCCTAGAGCAGGCCGATATCGGCAAATAAATTTATATGCGAGATCTTCGCATAGACTTGGAACTTTTAACTAGAGATGAGCGAACGTCGTGGTTTTTTCGTGTCACTCTTTCGTGAGCGTGCGTAGTCGTGAACGCTTTTACATATTGTCGTGCGTGAAAAAAATTCGAGTTTCGTGATCTTAATTTTACTTACAGGCACATCTTTACTTTTAACTTTAAATTGAATGAATTTTTTTTCTTTTCTTGGTTGCGTTGTACACTTTTAGTAAAATCTATTATGAGTCAAAGGATTGAAAAACATGAAAAAAAGTTCTTAAATATAATAATAATACAAAAATTATTGCTTCCCACAAAAGATTGTGATCTTCAATATTTCCCAATGAAACTACAAATCATCTTGAATGGGGGAATAGTTGGCGTAGTTCATTATGCAGGCCTTCGTAGCGTTGGGAAAGTCCAAGGCCATCATCCAATTAATGTAAATGTATTTCAGTCTATGTTAATAACCGTTTATAAACTTATGCAATAATACTGTCTGTTTAATATATTCCCAGTCGATTCAGAAAAATCAAAATCACTATTAGCAAAATTGTTTATAACTTAAAATATCGTATCTGAAATTGGTTTATTATATAAAAAAAAATTTCATATAAAAACACATCAATTAGGGCGGTTACTATTTTAAGAAAGTAAGAAATTTACTCCTATTTGGCTAACGGAAATTATTTTAAAAAAATTTTAATGGTTTTTATGTATCGTTTAAATTGGAGACACTGGTTATTTGGAATCTGGTTATACTCATGTCATTCCATTCTGTCACAAAATTCATTATATATTCACCACTGAACGAACTTAATCGATTTGCGCTTGAGTAGCGTTGGAATTTTTTTGGAAATTTGTTTCCAATGCACAAACAATTGTTTGACGTTACACGAAAATTTCGTACAATATGTGGGCGTAGAGAAGGACCAACAGTGGCCGGTATACGCAAGTTTATAGCTAAAGTTCGTGAAACTGGTTTCATGATGGATGCGCCCAGACGTAAACGTGCTCATGCAGTGGCTGAGAGTGTGCGTGAAAATTCATCTACAGCAACTCGTCATCGTTCTCAAGAATTGAACATTTCAAGCAACCAGTTCACGTAAAATTTTGCGAAGTGATCTCGATATGAGGCCTTACAAAGTTCAATTGGCTCAAGAGTTGAAGCCGCATGACCATCCATCTCTAACCGGAACAGTTGTATTTCACAACAAAAAATTTAATTTGGCAAGATTTCAAACCGTTTTTGTTCTATTGCATTTTTAAATTTCAAATTTTAAATGGCCCACATGAAAGAAAACTGGCTTTTTTTATTGACACTAAAATATTGAAATAATAATTTAAAGACAATTTATGACGATCAACTCCTTGTTCATCATCTCTCGGCATGCCATGACCAAAAAAACTCAAGCACTTGGTGATCACAATTCAACACCCTGCAAGTACGTGCACAGAAAATGCCTTGTGCCGTGCATGTGTAAGTTGCATGCAAATACTATTTGTTTGGTATGTCTTAAGTGGCATGTGCGTACTCACAAGTCAGTCTCTGATGTGGCTAGACACATTTTTCATAATAATACTTGCATGCGATTGTTTGTTTCTTGTTCCCATCAATTTCTCTGTCTTATTTCGACTTCCAAATTTAACTTGTAAAAATGCAATTTATATTTATCAAATGGCAGAAATCTAAATAATGGAAACAATATTTTGTTATAAATTTTTCTTTTATGTGTAATTTTCTTTAAAGATTCGATTAATTTATTACATTTATGTACTCGTATATAGAAGTCTTTACTTGCAAAACTGTTGTACATTGAAGCGACTGGCAGGCAGGAGGGGAGAAATGCACAAGTTGTGCCAGTCATAATAAGACATCAATTGTTGCATCGTTTGACATTGGCGTCATTTCTATTATATATTAGAGTTTTAGTACTCCACGTAGGGGGATTTTGCTACTTTATCTGTTAGATGGAAAGCAATAAAAACCTACCACAAAATCAGTTTTTTCTTCTTTCCAAAGCAAACAAACAATAAGTAGAATGCGGTAAAATAAACAAAATATCCAAATCATGTACTTTTAGGAAATTATTTAGAAATCTTGCTTTAAAGAAATAAAATTGTTATAAAGATCAAAGAGGCTTTTCCACAAAAATATCCCAGAAAACAAACTTCCATATATACTATATGGAAGATTGCTTGACATACATTTCATTTATGAGTGAATTGGAATCACCGTTTGGTTTAAAATTTTATAAAGCAAGGAAATCGTGATTTTTCGAAAGCCAACAGATCATATATGACACAACAAAAAACTGTGTCATATACCGAAACAAATTGAGAGCATATTTGGAGATTAAAAATGTTATAAGCGATGCATGAGGATTAATCAATCAATTGCATGGCTCATTCACTAGGTGATTAAATAATTAGTCGGTTTTTATTATTTCATGAATATTTGAAAAATGAAGGGGGGCCATTTAATAGTTTAAATTTAAAAATGCAATAAAACAAAAATGGTTTGACATTTTGGCAAATTTAATATTATTTTTCTTGTGTCAAAGACAAGTATGCACCCACCACTGTGGCATGAAACTTAATTAAAACTAATTCTGAAATCTTACATAAAACAAAATTACCACATTCTTGTCAAAACTCACAAACATTTATTGAAAATATATGAATGAAAATATTTTTAAACAAAAATAATATTGTGTCCATGTACTTGAGAACCCAAACACGTGTCCGGCAGACAAAAATAAAAAAAAATACAAGCTTTTATTTTACACACCATCGTATCGTGCCTCTTATTTACATGAAACCATTTAAATTGTTTTATTTCCTCCCTGTATGAGTTACAGATTTTATTTTTAAATTTTTTGAAAATTCGTTGTGTGCATTTTGCTACTGATACTCTGGTTTGAAAGGATTAAGGATAAACAAAAAGTGAAAAATGTAATTATCGCATTAAAATTGATATTCCACCACAATCATTACTGAATGGCGAAATTTCATTGATGCGACTACAGCAGCCATTCAGTTTAATTTATTTTTTTCTTTAATTTTTGCTTATGGCGACTGTGGTGGACTTGAATGGTTCTTTATATGGCATTACAAAAAATGAAAAAAAGCAAGTGCTTATTTATTGTGTTTATTTTAGAAAATGGCCAGAGCTGCCACATCAATCTGCTCATACCCAAATTGAATTTTGACGTTTTTCTTGTAAAGGCCTACAAATCCATAATATGTACACTTTTTAAAGTTGTACTGAGAAATTGTTTAATATATGATTACGTTAAAGAGAAAATCTTCTTAGGAACTCAAAACGTAGAAATCTGGTGAAAACCCAAATTTTTTCAACACGCAATAAAATACGATTTTTTTCATATCTTCAATTTTATTAGAGGGAAATTAAAAATAATTCGCTATTTTACATCTTCCAGGGTGCTGTTGGCTGAAGTAGTAGAACACGAGACTATGAAGCGGAGGGTCGTGAGTTCGAGCCCGCGCTGAGTCATGAAATATTGTGTTGAATTCTTCTGATCAGCATTAGTGCGTGGTTGTGTTAGTTGTTGGCAGTCTGTTTCAATGATGAAGGCATAGTCACTGGTCACTGAACATTATTGGCAGTGACTGACACCATCACGTACTAAAAGCAGAGTAACAGCACCCACCTTCGTCGGCCCTGTAGCAAAAATTAGCCGGCGAAGTAAAAGGTTGAAATAGCTACAAAAAAAAAAAAAAAAAATGTCTATCTTCTCATCTTTCCTAATCTGTACCCTCAATACTATCCCCTCGTTTTCAGTTCTGGCGCAATGCATTGCATATATAGGGGTCATCCCCTGAGCGCTGGTCCTACTCCTAAAAAAAAAAAAAAAAAAAAAAAATCTTCCAGAAATAAAGATATCATTTTTAACAGCCTAAAGGAGTTTTCAGTATAAAAGACCGATGTGGACGAAATTCGGCAGTTACATTTTATTGCTTATGGCATCCCCGTTTGAGAAAGCAACTTTTTTTATTCCATGTATTGGGGTTTTTATACCGAAACCAGGGAGGTGGTTTATTCGGGTGCTTAGAGGACCCAAAAATATTATTGGTAAAATTATCCTTAAGGATTAAAAATGAGAACAAAAGTTGAAATGTTACATCGCAAGCAAAAAAAAAACACACACACAATGAAAATGAAAATGAGTGAACATCTTTAATTTATGTTGTGATAACATCTGGCTGCCATTCACTTTCCTCTCACCCAGTCCACACTTATTTTCATGTTTATACACAAAAAAATATTTGGCTTAATCATCGAAGCAATAAGAAAAAGTAAACAAGCAAATTAAGAAAAGATGAGGCAAAGAGATACGGATTTGTCACCAAGACGCACGTGCTGTATGTTGCGTGCAGCCTTTTGTGTTGCACACTTGGCTACAGTCCGCCAGGTACGATACATCATCATGTGTGTTTTGGAAAAATTATGTTTTATCACTGCCAGCATCGCTGTGCTGCCTACTATTCACATTCAGGTTGTTTCATGTGACAGATTGAATGCGTTTTTTTTCTTGGAAGCGATGATTGAAAGATGTTTTCGAAATATAGAGATGAGGGTGGAGCAGAGACAAGATTTTTTCCTGTAAGAGTTCAATGCTTCTTTGGTTAAGGGCAATGAAAATGCAATCTTTTTTTTCTTCTACTTTTTTCTTTTGGACAGCTGTGTTCTTAATTGAGAAAAATATATATATTTGGGATACAAAGGAAAAAATTGTGGTAGTAAATATTTGAGAAACATTAATTTTCGATTAATCCATAAATAGATATATATCTGGAAATTAAATAAAATAAAATAGTGTCGTAGTGAATACCAGTTCGCTGGTAACAAATTTTTAAACATCATCAGTTGAAAGATTGCTGCACGTGACTCTAAAATAAATAACTTTTAATGAAATCGAGCATTAAAAAGATGTCTTAAGAGATTGCTTCTTTTTTAACCCAATAGAACTTTATATTACTAAAATATAAGCAGAAAAAGGAATCTTTCATCCGATTTTTTTTTGTTAAATAAAGGGTGGTCCTACCATAACACACGATGTTTATCAGTATATGACCGATATGGCTCATGTCAACATCTTGGCGAAACTACATTTTTTGCCTGACTTAAATCCAGTTCTCTTAAAAAAATATCATTAGACACGGTTCCGTAACGATCAGGCTCCTTCAGAAACCGCTGTGCCTTATTTAATCTCTAAATGCGAGGCTCACGGTACTGTTTTTCAGCTGTTGGCTGAAGTAGTAGAACACGAGACTATGAAGCGGAGGATCCTGAGTTCGAGCCCGCGCTGAGTCATGATATATTGTGTTGAATTCTTCTGATTAGCATTAGAGCGTGGTTGAGTTAGTTGTTGCCAGCCTGTTTCAATGAAGAAGTCATAGTCACTGGTCACCGAACATAATTGGCAGCGACTGACACTATCATGTACTAAAAGCAAAGTAACAGCACCCACCTTCGTCGGCCCTGTAGCAAAAATTAGCCGGCGAAGTAAAAGGTTGAAATAGCTACAAAAAAAAACTGTCTATCTTCTCATCTTTTCTAATCTGTCCCCTCAATACTATCCCCTCGTTTTGAGTTCCGGCGCAATGCATTGCATATATAGGGGTCATCCCCTGAGTGCTGGTACAAGATAAAAAAAAATAAAATATGCTCGTAGTGATGCAAACAGAGATGCTGTACAGCAAAGTGTTGAGAACTCGTCAACGTGCGCAACAATTGGGCATCGCCAGGGGCACTTTGCGCAATATTTTTCATAAAGATTTTTATCCTCACGCTTACAAAGTTCAACACGGTCACGAATTACAGCCGGCCGATTTTTTATTTGCAAACAATGCAATCCACAAACAGTCCTCCAACCACTACATCCAAAGAAAGTGACCGCATGGTGCAATTTCTGGTCAGGTGGCATCATCGGCTAGTATTTTTCGAAAATAAGCAAAGAAATGCTGTCACAGTAAAGTCTCTGCGTTACCAAACTGTGATAACCGATTTTTTTTTGTGGTCACAATTGACTAATATTGACATCAGTGACCTTTGGTTTCAGCAAAACGGCGCCACAAGCCAGACGGCCGGCCAAACAATTCAGTTATTGCATGAGAAATTTCCGGGTCGCGTAATTTCTCAATTTGGCGATGTCAATTGGCCGTCTCCTTCTTGTGATCTAATGCCGCTGGATTATTTTCTTTGGAGCCATTTGAAAGGCCGCGTTTTCGTGCACAAGCCACAAACAATTGACGCTGTCAAAGATGTAATTCGCCGCTGCATTGACTAGAAAACCAAAGATTTGTTGGAAAATGTGGTTGAAAATTTTGTGAAAAGAGTGGACGTCTGCCAAGGTGCTAGAGGTAAATATTTGCCCGACATCATATTCCATTGTTAATTCCCGTGTCTTTACTTTATTCTGGTAGCAATAAAATTGAATTTGTCAAAAAGCGGTGTGTTTTTCAGCCAAGTTGCTTCCTAACCTCAAACTTGCCCACCTTTAAGATATTTCAGGCATATAGTTTATAGAATCTGTCTTTTTTTTTGAGTAGGACCAGCGCTCAGGGGATGATACCTTCATATACAATGCATTGCGCCGGAAATGAAAAGGAGGCGATAGTATTGAGGGATAGATGAGGAGAGACTTCGACGGCCAATTTTTTGCTATAGGCCCGACAAAGGACTATGCTGTTCCTCTGTTCTTTAGTACATGATGGTGTCAGTCATTATCAGTCATGTTCAAGACCAGTGGTAGCCTTCATTACTAAAACAGGCTGAAAACATCTAACGCAGCCATGCCATCCTAATGGTGATCAAAAGAATTCGGCACAATATTGATGACTCAGCGCGGGGTTGAACTCAGGACCCTTCGCTTCTCGTGTTAACTACTTCAGCCAACAGAGCCCTCACTACCCATCAGTCTACATTGTCGTTTAATTAGATATTTGTATACATACTAAGGATGAAAATCTCAGAGTCCCATGGAAAATTTGAGAAAGCTAACAATGCACTCAGTAGTCCTCGTAGCCCTGGCAAATAATAAAAAAGGAAGCCTTCCAACCTCACAACAGAAGCAGCAGCAATAATATGCGCCCAGTTCAATAGTTATCAACGGCTGCAATACAATGAAACTGTAAGCTGTTTAAATCAATAAATCTACACATGCAATGAAAAAAATGAAATACAGGGAATAGAAAAGAAGAAATAATCGCATAAAAACGATTGCACTTTCAGTTCAGTTCAATTCAGTTCAATTTTAGGGGGAGAGGGCAAACGTCTGTCACATGGTGGTTTTATGATGTGAAACATCACTCGTGCTAGTGTTTAAATAACGACTACTTTCAAAAGGAGCTGCAGTGAAATTAGAAGCAAAAAAAAAAAAAAAAAGAAGCGGGGGTTGAATGCTCATTCTCTAAAGAGCTGTGGCTTCATATTAAGAATTGTGCAATTATTTTCATTAGTCATCAATAGAAATGATTGTTTCCAAATACATGAAACATCTGTCCTATTTAAGGATAAAAGGCAGAGCAGAGCAGAGCAGAGCAGAGCGCATTTGAATGAATTATAATGATAATCGTTAACAGTGCCACACAGTTGAATAAGAAATGTTTTCAAACACTATCCGGGGTCCTTATGGTTTTGCAGCATTATTTTTCTGCTGGCACATGCAACCCGTAATGCACTTTAATCCCTCATGATGTAGATCATTGGAAGCAGAAGGTGTGTTGCGTTTTGTGTGCTCGTATGTGTGTTTGTAATTATATGCTGCCGGATATAAGGGATGTAATTTTTTTTTTTTTAAGTTAGTTATGCCATGAATTATTATCCCACACAATTGGTTGAAATATTTTTCGCTTTCTTAGCACTTTAGATATTTTTTTTTAATGCCTTTTCCATCTTGATAATTGCGAGCCTGTTAGGGGTATCCTTAAAGTGTTTTATTAACACTTGAAGAAGGATGTGTGGAGAGGTTTCGAGTGGATTAGTTTGTTGTATTTTAAATGAAGATTTATTTCAAGAATTGAAATGTTATTGTGGTTGGGATGGATGAAAGGTATGTACGGAGTGGCAATTGGAAGTACTTTAGAGCAACACAGATATTTTCTAAATTCCAATTGGATCGCATAAACAAAAATTAACTTACGTGTATCCAATTGCATGCACGATAAACTACAGAGTTTAGCAATCCAAATGCAATAGATGGAATTATGCGAGGTATGTGTTGGAACAACCCGTCCTTTTTTTTTTTGGATACGTATGAAGCTTTGATTGCACGAAATCTTTACGTTTTATTTACTTACTTATGTATAAGAAGAATATCAAGGCAAGCCAGAACTGTAAAGGATCACCTTTCGACCACTTACAAGCCACAGCAGTTCATTATACAGTTAAGCAATGAATAGAACTCCCGAGAACTACCGAGCCACGTGCCAACACAGGCGTTTACTATAGACTAAAATTATTCGGGAAATCGACCCGTTACTAGCAACTTCCGTCCTTAGCAACTTCCAGCATCTGTTATAGAAAAAGATGTCCTCCACACGTAATAAAGGTTGGGCAAATTTTAGGTTAGGAGATAAATTGTCTTAAACACACACTATTTTGAGAAATTCAACTTCATTAATACCAGTGCAAAGTAGAAATATGCGAATTACTAATGGAATATGATGTTGAACAATTGTCCACCTCTAGCACGTCGGCAAACATCTTCTCTTTTCACAAATTTTTGAGCCACATTTTGCAGCCATATTCGTGTATCCTGTCGATGCAGCGCCGGGTTTCATCTTTCAGGCCATCTGTTGCTTGTGGTTTGTTCAAGTAAACCCAGCCTTTTAAATGGTCTCAGAGAAAATACTATAGCGGCGTTAAATCACAAAAACGAGGCGGGCAATTGACATCACCAAATCGAGAAATTACGCGACCGGGAAATTTCTCTTGCAATAACTGAATAGCTTGGCCGGCTGTATGGCTGAAACCAAAGGTCACTGATATCAACATTAGCCAATTGTGGCCACAAAATCGGCTTTTATGGTTTAGTAGTGCAGAGAATTCATGGTGACGGCGTTTTCGAAAAAATTACGGTCCGCTGAAGTCGCCTGACCACAAGCAACACCATACGGTTACTTTCTTTGGATGTAACAGGCTTTCGAGGACTGTTTGTGGGTTTTTGTGAGTCCCATATGCAATTTTGTTTGTTTATAAAAGCGCCTAATTGGAAATGGTCCTCACCACTAAAGACGATTTTGTTGAAAAATACGCTGTTTTCAATCAATTTTTCAAACAGCCAATTCACTAACGTTTGACGGAAAAAATACTTGGTCAGCTTTAATTCTTGAATTGAAGTTCATAAGCGTGAAGATGAAGATCTTTATGTAAAATGTTGTGCAAAGTGCTTCTGTTGCGAATGTCGACAAGTTGATGTTCCAAGCTCATTCTCGACACCTGGCTGTACAGCGGCGAAGTTGGCATCAATATGAGCGTATTGTTATGGTCTATTGTCAGCAACAGGATCGTGAGGATCGAATTTACTGATTATATTATGTACATCAGTCTGAGAAGTAGCCTGATTACGATGAAAAGCAGTTCGAATTTTACGAAGTGATATAGTAAATTTTGCACCATTTTGATAGTAAAATTTTACAATTAAGTGTAGCGTTCCATTGTTAAAATTTTCCAACTTTTTGCTAAATAATTGTCAAAGGAAGACGGCTCAATACTTAACATTTCATCATTTGACACCCCTTTGACTTCCAAAAACTCAAGTCTATCCACCCTGTGGTTCCTTAATAAAATGAAAGTATTTTAAGGTGATATTGTCAACTATTTTTAAAAATTTTCTGCCTCCAATTTTTACGGATATTTCATTTTTTATTTCTTAATTTTCCAATTACCACAAAAATATTTTTCACTCCAAAAAGTTTACGGAATCTGAAATATTACATATCGATTGAATTAGTTAGCCAAAAGTCCGGATTTGCAGTAGCATTTCCCAGAACCGTCAGGGCTATTTGAAACAACAAAAACTCTGCTTGCACAAAACAATTACAGCATCACGTTTCAGCTCTTTAGGATTCCCCATTTTATGTAAAAATAGTTGTCGTTTTCAAAGTGAATTTTTTTTTTTATTAATTTTAATAATAATAAATTGGTAAGAAAAGCATAATATAAAACTGACACACAAATAGAAGCACTCGTTTTTTTCATGCAGTATTTTTCATAATGAAAAAAAAATCATAAATAATTTCAAACCGCATCATCAATCAATTTGAAAGCAATCAATTATAAAATAAAAATCTGGGAATGAAAGAGACATTTTTTTCTAGAAATTTATTACTCTTTTTTTAATTCCATTGGAAGTTTTTATTTTATACCTCACTGACACACATACAGTGAGTGGCTGCTGTGGTAGTCCTGGGCTGTTTAGTGCCCTATAAAATATCAATACAAAACTTAAACCGATAAATAGAGCTTTAAAAATCTGTGTATGTGTGTGTGTGCACGTAAATGACATGAAAGAAAGATTAAAGGAGGAAAAAATGAAAACGTTGAAACTATGGTTACAAAAGGTTTTACAATAGCTTTATCGGCTTTATATAATGAATTTGCCAGAAGAAAAGTCCCCCATTTTGTTGTTGTGTCTATATATTTTTTTTCTTGCGAGGAAGCGTTAGTTTAACTTTTACAGATTTTTATCAATTTTTCTCACCATATTTTTTTTATGAATAGCTAAAAGTGCAAAAAAGAAACGCATGGCAAATAACACATTTTTTTTTTGTACAAATCCTTGTTTAAGCTTTTATTTCCTTTCAAAGGTTTCCGGTCTGCGAGTTCGTTTGTTATCTTTGTTCCATCCAGGTATTCTACATGTTTTGGCGAGACATTTTTGTTTGTGATCATTCGACTTGGAGTGTAATTTTCAATGAAAAGAAAAACCAGCAGCAAATATATTCTTTTTCATGGTTTTGTTAGCATTTATTGCACCAAACACACTGACACTAATTGCTTGGGCTTGGACTTTTGTTTTGTATTTCTGTTTTTTTTTTCAGTTTTATTTATTTTTTTGTTTTCTTTCACTACAATCCATTATATCTTTGAATTGTAAAAATGTTGTATTCAGTAAAAGTGTCAATGATAATTTTAGTGACACATTGCTTTTACACTAGAGAGTGGTGATTTTTTAACGAGATTGCGTTGAAAGGATTTAGTATTTTTTACACGTATTTTATTGTTTTTTTTCTTCTTTTTAGAATTCCAATTTCTTTTGAGATGAGATTTTGTAGTTTTTATTAAACTTGTGTATTTAAATCTGTGGTGTATATAGGGTGTTTTTTATAGAGTGTCACAAGTTGAAATCATAATGAAGCACGGAAATATATTTTTAATATCAATGAAACGGCCTTGAATTGGAAACAAAATTTTATGAAATTAATGTTTAAATATGGTTTCTGCCACGTGGCCGCCACGGCTTTCGCGTATGAGGCGCAATATGGGACACCAATTGTCAACAGCCAAAAAAAATCCTCCATCAAGTGGAAGGACACAACCACAGTTGCTGAGAACAGCGACGAACTGATTGATTAGGATCATCTTCAATGCTTTCCTGCGGCTACAGCTTCTTCAGGGCGCACCGTTCGGTGCCTCACAGAAAGCATATATCAGTAAGAGTAAATGTGGTTCGAGGACGATCTATTGTTTCTCGAATTAGTCATTTTCAAGGATGATTATGTACGCCATAAAATGGAAGAAGTGCCCGATGAGTTTGACGAATAGAATAATTATTTTAATTAAAAATTTCAACAATTTGCACGCGTTGTGACACTCTAAAAGGACACGCTTTATTAAAGCGATGCTTTCACAAGTTGTTTAATTTCCATGTGTAAGTGAAATGAAGGTGCAAGTGTTGATGTAGAGCTGTTTTATTAAACAAATTGTAATTAATGATGAGTCAGATTTCTTTCAAACGAATTAAAAATTGCAATGATATCTTACACAAGCATTGCTTTGTTTAAGCTCAAAGATAAAAAAGCTCTTAATGAAAGACCCTTTACATTATTAAATAATAGAAATTGCTAAATATTTACACTATTTTTGCATATAATATCTTACGTCAACGTCCTCTAAAGCGAGCGGAGTCCAAAAATGGGTTCTTCTGATTTTCCCGCTCCAAGTCCAATGCTTTGAGTCTTCTTTGACATCAAAATTAAAAAAACATTACAGAAAATGCTATAAAATATATTATATATATTTATAAAACTACCCTGTGCCATTCTTTAAAATTTATCATTTTATTTAGACTGAATCCTGGTTTCCACAGACGGACGGACGAACATGGCTAGATCGTCTTAGATTTCATCAGTGATTAAGAATATATACACTTTATGGGGTCTTACAGAGAGTGACAAACTGAATATCGGACCCACTTCTATTTTGTCGGGTACATAAGCTCAGTACCCGATATATAGCATATAGCCCCTGTGATCTTCTGCCGCAAAAATTCAATTTGCCCAGCGAACACACGGCATACATTAACAATTTACGACACACAAAAGCACGCTTACTTTTGTTTTTATTTTAAATGAAATGCAAAATTTGACATTGAACCGCACATACTTACCCACATCGAAATTGTTTGTGATAAAAAGAACTTCATAAATGATACATACCTGCAAATAAACAATAATATTTTTTTTTTTTATAATAAGAAAACGTTGCTTTGAAAATGCATTATTGTAATAATTTTACTATACGTGCATATATAAGAAAAAATAAATAAACAAATGTCCAAAACATATTTACAAAATAAATGTTAAATCTAACAAAAAGTACGTGACATTTTATCTAATTACAGAATTTCGTATCAACTTTTAACACCAACATTAATATTTTTGCAGACGGCTTGCTCAACAGCCATAAAAGCCATAAAAATATGAGAAAATAATAAAAAAGAAAAAAAGATTTAAGCGAACAATATTTAAGTAGCACAAGAAATGAACTGCAAAAAATGCATTAAAAACAAGCTATAAAGCCCAGCAAACATTTTGGTGATTATTGTCATCATGTTTCGAGCAAAAAGCAATTTTTGTCTGTAAAAAAATTAAATTCGTCCTGGTCGAATCTTAAATACCCTTAAAATATTTAGTAAATAAATTAAAAATGTTTAACCTACTCGATCAGAGTTCCTTTAAGGCATTTCTGTGCCCAATTCTAAAACTCTATTTTGACAGAGTCACTCCGGGAAGGATCGTGGGGGAGACATGTCACCTTCATTGTGAAAAGTTAACAACTAAATTTTTGGTGTAATTAAGGTTAGAAAAAAATTTATGGGGCAAAGGTGGGTAGAAGAGTAGGGCAGGGGAAAATCATACCCCATCTCACAATCATCGTGAAAGTTTAAAAATTAAATTTGTTAAATATTTACAATATTTTTGCATAGATCTTCTGTCAACGCAAACTAAAGGGGGGCGGGGACCAAAAGCGGACTTTTCTGATTTTCCAGCTCCAAGTTCCAATAGTTTGGACTTTCTTTCAAAGAAAAAAATTTTTGTTTCTAAAGGGTGTTTTTATAAGAGCTTGCTGATTTGAAATTTAAATAAAACACATGAAAAATTATGAAATGGCCAAAAAAAAATTTTTATTTGGTAGATAATTTTTTGTCATTTAACATTTAAATATAATTTCGGGCATATGGCCACCACGACTATTTTGAATTCTGGAGGTCAAATTTTCGACCACCTTTTCAAGCATTTGAGGGCGTATTTCAGCAACGACACGTTGAATACTGGTTTCCAAAGCGTCAATCGTTGCTGGTTTATCCACGTAAACGAATGATTTCAGGTATCCCCACAAAAAATAATCGAGTGGCGTCAAATCACACGAACGCGGAGGCCAATTCACCGGTCCATTTCTAGAAATAATGTTGTCGTTGAAATGTTCTTTCAATAAGTCCATTGTTTCGCCCGCAGTATGACAAGTGGCACCATCCTGTTGAAACCACATTTCGTTTACATCCATATCTTGAAGTTTTGGCACCAAAAATTCATTGATCATGATTCTGTATCGATTTCCATTCACGGTAACGCGTCGTCCTTCCTCACTTTTAAAGAAATAAGGACCGATGATTCTACCAGCCCAAAGACCGCACCAAACAGTACATTTATCGGGATGCATTGGTAATTCTTGAACGGCGTGTGGATTATCTTTGCTCCAAATACGGCAATTTTGCTTGTTGACATATCCATTCAACCAAAAATGCGCCTCATCACTGAAGAGAATTTTGCGGTAAAAAAGCGGATAAACATTTTTAATTGAACACTGTTTTTGAAAATAAATTTCCACGATTTGGAAGCGTTGTTCTGGAGTTAACCTGTTCATGATGATTTGCCAAACAATACTGAGTAGAGACGTCACTTTAAACTGTCAAAACAGCTGTCAGACGACAGTGATTCGTATAAAAAAATTTCATAAAAAAAACACCCTTTATTACCCTCTCTTGGGAGCATATGGCTTCCATCTTTACGGTTTGCTGATGTTGTTTTACGTTTTTTATATTTTAGCTTGCATTCGTTTCATAAATCGGCTATTAATGCGGGAGACCAGGTGTGGGGTGAGCTGCAGCGGGCCTGTCGTTGCCTAGAAAAAAAATTCCTAAAACTGTGCACGAACTTTTTTGTGAGCTCTCGAAATATGAAATCGACTTGCTTCTAAGAGGCGTAACTGCATAAAGTTTTTACATAAAACCGTAAGGATTAGCTTAAGCATAATTTTTGTCTTCAAATGATTTAAAAGGTATTTAATATTTATTACCTCGTAACACAATTAATTATATTGTTTAACATGGTCAGAGTGCTACCTTTTGAGTGTGTGAGAAGTACATTTACAAAAGCACGCACGTAATTTATTTGTGAAATGAATCTCATGCTCTCACTCGTAATTTCTAACACATGGAAGAAACATGATCACGCATGTCGCATAACACGAACCCAATTCACATCTCTAGTAAGAACATAAATATTGTGAATGACTGAATATATTTTTGTTTGTCCATGATTTTTATTCTTTGTAAATGTTAAATGTAACAACTATTAAGTATTTTATTTATTATTCTGAAAGTTTTGAACGAGTTGTTGTTGCTCCTATTTGTTGTGTTTCTTTAAAGAAAATTTATGAGTTTATAATGCTACTGGCCAGATAAAAAAAAAGGAAACGTGTGATTTGAAAATTGTGCTCATGAATTTCAAAATAATGTTAATTTTCTCTTCGCCCGTCCAGCTGTTTTTATAGCTAAACCACATTACAAAAATGGTTATTATCGTTTGTCATTCACAAAAAAAAAAAAATATTAAATATTTTCTTTTATTTTGTAATAATTTCACTACAAATTATTGTTGTTGTTTGTTTAAAAGTAAAAGTTTTTTAAAATCATTCCTTCTTCATATCACACCAAGCGGCAGACGCTAAAAACTCATAAATTTTCCATTACAGTTGTTTGCATGAATATTTATTTACGTATGGACGTGTCATATTCATAATTTCGTAAGTGTATTCGCCGGCTTAGAGGAAAAATAAGTAGAGTGTTCTTATTCTGTTGCTGATAAATTAATGTGGCGGTGTTTCTACAGCAATTATTGTGCTGCTTAATTGAAATTTAAACCAGTGATTTGATTTAGCTTTCAATTTAAAACCATATTTTATATTATTAATTGACAAGTTATTTACATGTGTTTTCACCATAATCATCACTCTTTTAGTTCCAGTTTCATATAAAGCGCTTTCAAAAAAACAAGCGGCAGCAAAAATTGAGGTTAGTTACACAATGCTAATAAACTAAATTGGCATGAAGCAATAAACACATTGTTGACAGCAGGCCGCTGACTACGGGACTGCAAATGCTGCTATTAACAATTAACGTCATGTAACCAACTGCGGCCCTAAGCTCCTCCTAGGAACAACGGGAAAATATATATAACCAACTGATTAAGATTTATTTCAAAACAGGGTCAATTAAGAAATTAATTAATTCTTCGGAATTTAATTCACAATTGGTGTATTTGCTAGTGATGTACACGTGAGTAAAACTAAGCTCACGATTATAAAACCTAAATTCTTTTCGCGCACGCTCAAGCATAGCAAGATTTAAGGCGCTCACGAACGCATTATTTTTAATCACGTACTTTCATGTACCCTAGTAACAATTTTGCGAAATCATACACTCCCACAAAAAAATTGTTTTCGTGTGTGAGTGGCCATTAAAAGGATGTCTCTCTATAGCTATGTGTGTATGTATGTAGGTTAAGGGTTAGGTTAAAAGTACTGCCCGAAATAAAGCGAGAAAAACACTCGGAGGCCATCAAAAAGCCCATTGTGATGCCCAGAGGACTATACCCTACACACTCCTCTCAATACGAAGTGGTGGTTCCTGAGAACCACCCAGAACTCCTCACAAAGACCACCAGGGCAGCCAGCGGTGCATCCCTGAGGCAATCAAGATCTCGCAGGAAATGAGAGCCTAGATGTCTAAGCCTACGCTCCTGCAGGGCCGGACAGTCGCAAAGGAAATGCTGTACTGACTCCTCCTCCTCATCGAAGCAGCTCCTGCAGCGGCCATCATGGGGAAAACCCAAACGCTCCGACATGTGCCCAATTGCACAGTGCCCCGTCAAGACCCCTACCAGGAGTGCCAACGGCTGTTTCCCAAAAAACAGAAGTTGCCTAGTCCTAGCTCTGCTAAGCGAGGGCCATAGAGTTTTGGAGACCCTACAGGTGGTAATACTTGACCACCTGCTTGTCACCTCCCTCCTTGCCCACCTCTGAAATCTGCCCAGCAGCTCAACTGAGGCAATGTCAATGTCCCTACGCGATACTGCTTCATCCAAAGCCGAACCCGCTCTCGCGCATTCGTCCGCCAACTCATTCCTCTGAATGCCTTCATGCCCTGGAACCCAAACCACATTGACATCATGCCCCCTAAGTCTGGCCAGAGATTGAATGCATGCCACTACACATCTCGACTTTATCATCTCCGAGCCCAGTACTCTAATTGCTGCCAGACTATCTACACAGATGTCAATAGTTCTTGCCTCCAAATTGAGCCCATCAATCCTTAATGCTGCCTCGGTAATGGCATAAATCTCTACTTGGAAAACTGTCGAGGTATCGGGTAGCCTGAGCGATACCGAAAGGCCGAGACCCTCGGAAAATACCCCCGAACCAGTGCCAGTGTCCATCTTCGAGCCGTCCATAAAAACCAAAGTATGTATGTATTTGATTAAAAAATTTAATTTAAAAAAAGTAAAAACGTTATATTCGACCGGTTCGAGTCTTAAATACCCTCTAAATATTTAGTAAGTAAATCTAAAATGTTTAACTTGGGTTCCTTACTGATCAAGAATATATATACTTTATGGGGTCTCAGACGGATATTTCGCTGCGTTACAAAAGGAATGACAAAGTGAATATAACCTACAATTCTTTTTTGCAGGGTATAAAAAAGTAATTCGGTGTTGTTGCCCCTCCATATAAAACTTCGGCGAATAGAATATTTGAGACTTAGTTTTTGCCGCATCTGGAATAAATCTAATTATTATTCTTCAATACAATTAAAGAAAATGCAAAACCTCATTCGAGTGTGTTAAATTTGTATCTATTCGTACTATTAATATAAAATTGATATTTTAAAAAATTCACTCTTGTAAATATCACATCTTTTTAAATATGAACAGAATTTGTAATTTTATTCACATTTAAATATTTCAGACAAAATTGTGGATTGAAAAAATGTTGTTTTGATGTATTGAGAAGAACTAAACAATAGATATGTGTTGAACTTGCTTATCTTTTCAGTTGAAATATAAAATGACTTTCAAATAAGTTTTTCTAAAGACTGGAACAAAGAGTGTAATAAATTCCAAAATATGTAGCAAATATTAATATTTATTTATGATAAAGCAATTGCTGAGATTTACAAACACGTAAAACTTTGTTTGATTTATTGGAAAAATTTACTTGAAATTTTGCTTGTTTTCGTCAAACACAAATTTTCTTGTAGTTTCGTCTGTACATTAACCCTCTGTGACTGGCGTGGTAGTCTAACAGACACTAATAAACATAAAATATAGTTTCGTCCCGCTATTATATAAATATCGACTCAAAAAATTCTCTAACGTAACTTCATTCTAAAAACAAAAATTAATAAATAGAGTTCTATGCCATCAAACTATAGCATAAAATAATTTCGCAATTTTTACAAAACGAAACTTGGAAAATATAAGCCGACAAAATAGTGTCTAATGAACTACCACGTCAGTAGATTTGCAACAACAAGATCACGTCAGTCGCAGAGGGTTAAATTGGTTAGTGATTGATTGAAATATCTTGAATTAACATGAAGTACAGTTTTTTATATCCTCCAAAAAAGAATTGGAGGTTACATTCACTTTGACAATCTATGTGTAACGCAGCGAAATATAACTCTAAGACCTCATAGAGCGATTAAATGTACGACAATCTAGCCATGTCCATCCGTCTATGGAAATCACGATTCAGTCCAAACGAAATTTGCTATAAATATATTTTTTATGTGTAGCACAGGTCAAGTTCGTGAATAGGCTGAATCGTGCCAGAGAGAAAAAGTTCCCCTAAAAAGAACTAAAACAACATAATTTTTAAAATTTTTTTTTTTTTGTAATTTTGTTAAGCAAAATATATAGTTTTATGTCAAAGAAGGTCCAAAGCATTGAACTTGGAGTCATAAAATCAGAAAGATCATATTTTCGATCCCACCCTCTTTAGTGGGCGTTGACGTAAGATATTACATATATGCAAAACTAGTATACAAATTTAACAAATTGTATTACTTAAGCCTGCATTCCTTCAAAATTAAAATTTTAAGCTTTTATAAAGAAGTCAAGCCGTTATCGGTGCGTCCTCTATAGAGTTTTTATGTCCTCCAAAAATGAATTGGACCACATAAAATGTGCTGTTGGCTGAAGTAGTAGAACTATGAAGCGGAGGGTCTTGAGTTCAAGCCCGAACTGAGTCATGAAATATTGTGTTGAATTCTTCTGATCAGCATTAGTTCGTGTTCGTGGTTGTGTTAGCTGTTGCCAGCCTGTTTCAATGATGAAGGCATAGCACTGGTCACTGAATCATAATTGGCAGCGACTGACACGATCATGAACTAAAAAGCAGAGTTACAGCACCCACCTTGTCGGCCCTGTAGCAAAAATTAGCCGGCGAATTAAAAAATGTTCAAATAGCTACAAAAAAACTGTCTATTTTCTCATATTTTCTAATCTGTCCCCTCAATACTATCCCTCGTTTTCAGTTCTGGTCCAAGATAAAAATATATATCCTTGATAAGTGATAAAATCTAAGACTATCTCGGTATGCCCATCCGTCCGTCTGTGGGAAAAACGATACAGTCACCGCTCCCTTTAGAGGACGTTGATGTTAAATATTACATGCCAAAAGAGTTTAAATATTTAACAAATTGTATTGCTTGAGCCTACATTCCTTCAAAATTAAATTTATAAACTTTTACGACGAAGGTAAGATATTCTCTGATCTTCCCCTGCCCCACTCGTCCAACCCCCTAAATGACCCTATCAAAAAAAAATTATTTTTCTGCACTTAATTACACTGAAAATTTACTTTTTAAGCTTTTACGACAAACGTGAGATGTCTCCTCCATGGCGGTTCCCGGAGTCACCTAGTCAAAATAGAGTTTGAAAATTGAGCACAGAAAAGTCTTAAAGAAACTCTGACCCAGCTCTTACTTTATTTTATTTTTTAGGAGTAGGACTAGCACTAAGGGGATGACCCCTACATATGCAATGCATTGCGCTGGAACTGGGAAGATAGATCTTGGGAAGGAGGATAAAGGGAGTAGTGTCTGTGGACACTCGAATTGAACCTCCTCAAATTGTAAGTGGCGGGGAAGACATCTGCAGGTAGTTTGTTCCACATATGGACTGTTCGGTCAAAAAAAGAATTTTCTCTGTAATGCGTAGTGCGATTCGTTGGAATATCGACCACAAACGCATGCGCTCTTGATGAAAAACGCGTTGAGTGCAAGAAAGAATGGGTTTCAGGTTCCCTTACACTAGCCCTGCTGTACTTGAAAAGAGTAATTTTAGCTTAAACGAGGTTTTGCAGTCATAAGAAAATTTAACAAATTAAAACTTTAAGGTGGAAATTAAACATAAATTTATTTTGCTGTTTTTCCTTGGCATGACTTTCTGAATTATCGTAAGCAGTCCATTTTGTTCAAAAATCGATTTTCGAAGAGCAACTCGCTTAAGTTTTTTTGTTGCGGTTATGGCTTCAAATTATTTTCTGGGACAAATTGCAAGAGTATTTGCATGGAAGATCAAATCAATTATATTACCTCCATATAAAAATAAACTTCCATACAATATTTTCTTTAATATATTAACCAATACTATTTATCACTTTACAATTAGCATTGATTTCCTGATTAACTTCCTAAAAAACGTAACGTACAGCTGAGCACAGTAGTAAATAAAAAAAGAGAAAAAGAAAAACAAAACGAACATAAACTATTAAAATGACATTTATAAATGCATCATAAATCTCCACATACAGAAAAATTAATAATAAAAAATCTCACAAATCATACTTGAACAATCTGCTTTGTAACAAACTTCAACAAAATACTTTAACCACAATTTAATTGAATTTTCATATCTCAGCTTCAAGATGAACCATCCGTAAAGTAACAAACAGAATTGTGGAATAGATCATTAGTCATATTATTTTGAGATTTTTCTTTTTTTTTATTGTAGATACTATAAAAAGAAACTGTTCCACACAGTTGCTGCTACATGCTGCATAGCGAAATAAGGAAAAATATGCTGCAAGCATAAAAAAAAACAGAAGTAAGAATGTTGTAGTCGACCAGGTCGAATCTTAAATGCCCTTCAAATATTTAGTAAGTAAAAACACTACATTTATTCTTATTAACATTTAGAATTTCATGGTATTTGGCTTAAGTAAACAAGAAAAAAATTTATTTTAATACGGTCGTTTCCAGTGTGTTGGAAGGAGCATGACTGAGACACCTTTCCATCAACATAAAAGCAATTTACGTATTAATCCCCCTAATTCTGTAACTATTCGTCGACATCAACGGCAACACAATATCAAATATATAGGGTCCGCCAAATAACTTTTTTTTTCTGAAAATGCCATAAAAAAACTACTGAATATTTTCTCAAATTTCTTTTTTTATTTGAAAGTACAATCCTTTCGGTTAATAATGGAAAATAATTTCATTCAAATGGCTGCATGGCCCGATAACGATCGCCATTGACTGTAACGGCCACTCTTGCTCATCTTCGAAGAAAAATGGCCCAATTATGGCTCTGGACCAAGATCCGCACCAAACAGTGACTCGTTTTGGGTGCGTCGTTTTTCTGTGCCCGACTAGATCAAAATGAGCTTCATCTCAAAAGATGATTTTTTTTGGCAAAATCGGCATCTTCTGTAGGTCGATCGCAGGCCCACTTAGCGAAGCGAAAACGCATTGGATGGTCAACCATATTCGTTTAGCGGAAGGATAAAACTAATTATCTGTCAAATCAGACATGAGCTAAGTGTTACCATTCACGAAATAAGCACTAGTTGAAAAAAACGTTAGATTGCGGACCCTATAGAACAATTGTTTACACTTTTTCTTCACCAATTCTCTGTTTTTAACAGCCTCCTGCTACTTTATAGTCCCTAGAGAATAGCCTGATGCCATCAGTAGACTTCAATTGTTCATCACAACTATTATCTAAATATCCCATTTCTGATATTGACGTTGACGTCGACAAAGATTTACAGAATAAGGGGGAATATTTTATATCAATGTGCAAAAAAGGGATTAAATAAATTAAAAATTTTTAACCTGCTGGGTCACAATTCCTTTAATACAGTTCTGTGCCCAGTTTTAAAACTCTTTACAGGGCCACTCCCAGAAAGGCCGTGGGGCAGAGATCTCACTTAAATCGTAAAAACTTAAAAACTAAATTTTCGGGATATTTAAGTGTAGAAAAAAATAAGGTCATTTAGGGTGCAGGGGAAGGGCATTGGAAGATCAGAGAAAATATTACCTTCGTCGTAAAAGCTTATAAATTAAAATTTTAAGGCTTAAGGAATACAATTTGTTAAATATTTACACTATTTTCCATATATGCTACTTCAACGTACACAAAAGGGGGCGGGGTCCAAAAATAGACGCTATCGTGTTTTTCACAGGCGGACGTGTGGGCATTGCTAGATTCTCTTAGACTTCAAAACTGGCCAAGAATATATATACTTTATGGGATCAAATTATTTGTGGAGGGTATTAAAACTGTATTTTATCGGGGTTGCTTTGGCAAGGGCCGTGGGGGAGACATTTCACCTTTGCCATAACACAAAAAAAATAAATGTTTGGGGTAATTAAGTATAACATTTTTTTTACTAGGGTCAATTAGGAGGCAAAGTGGAAAGGGGGGGGAGGGCAAAGGTGGATCAGGTTACGTCTCAGCTTCGCCATAAAAGCTTAAAAATGTTACTTAAAAGGAATAGAATTTGTCAGATTTTCACACTATTTTCGCATATAGTAACGCCCACTAAAATGGGTGGGGGTCCAAAAAATTTTTTTTGATTTTATGGCTGCAAGTTTAACGCGTTGAACCTTCTTTGACATAAAAATATATCATTTGCTTAACAAAATCTCAAAAAAAACTTCAAAAAGTATGTTGTACTCGTATTTTAGAGATTGCTTTAGTTCTTTGTAGGGGAACTTTTTTCCCTCTGACCCGATTCAGTCCATTTACGAACCTGACCTGTAATATCCTTTAAAATATATTTGTACCAAATTTGAAGCGTCTGGCTCTTTTCGTTTGATATGAATCATGATTTGCACAGACAGACGGATGGACGGACGGACATGGCCAGATGGTCCCAGACTTCATCACTGATCAAGAATATTTATATATGGGGTCTTCGAGGGATATTTTGCTGGGCTACATACGGAATGACAAAGTGAATATACCCTGCAATTCTTTTTTGGAGAGTGTAAAAAAACCACATGGCAGAATGCTTGCATCAATGGCTCTGCTTAATGAAGTTTCCCTGGAAAGTGTTTTTTTCGTATTCTTCAATGAAAAAGGAATAATATTTTTTTTTTATAAATGATTTTTTGTTTTCTAAACTTGCAACTGAGCCACACACACACACACACACACTGACAAGTTCTAGCTTGTATTTAGTTAAATTAAGAATGAAATCATATTTAATTATTTTGACAGCATGTTCTGATGAGATTTTCCGGTATCTCTGCATTTGATTACTTGTTCAATGCGGAGGGGTCTTAAACGTTTTCTGGCAATTATTCATTAATTGTAAACAGTTATCAGTGCAATATCAAGAAATGTTTATTAATGCATTTTAAATGAAAATCATAAAAAGCAACATTAAAAATAAAACTCCAGCTGTGCTTTGAAGTCGTTGTGCTGCACGTTCGCCAACACTAAACAAACGGCTGGATTTACGATGCGGCATTGAGGGAAAATATGTCGTTTTTATTGATAATTCTAATAAAATGCTGTTGGTTGGCTGGCGGTGGGGTCCGACTGTTTTGCTTTTGCGCCAACTTACAGTCCAATAAAATGTCCAAATACTGTAAAAGCTCTTGTAGCAGGACAGAAAAAGGATTTTTTGTACGCTGACGAAGAATGTTCCCTTATGGAATCGTTCATAATACGAGCATGCGGTCAGCAGTAAGTAAATATTTTTCGCTATTGTCAGTTAGTAGAGTCTTTACTGTATGTACACATATACAAATATGAGGCACAAGTGTTCGTTTTTGAAGTGTTCAAACTGAACGCACTTCAGCTTCTTGCTAGGGTTCTTGAAATCATTTACGCCTGTCGCCTTTAATGATTAATAACATTAACAAGAGGCTACTGTTTCAATAGTTAAACTAAATCACTGAATAGTTTTGTGGAAAAAAAAGAGAATTAGTTATTTATTCTTGAAAAAAATAAAAATGTTTTTCATTAATGTAAATGAATATAAGAAGTTCACATATTCAATTTCGTTAAAAATATTTGTTACTATTTTTTTTTTTAAATTATGTATGAATTTTTATTAGTCGAACTTTCTTATGTAAATTGTTAATTTTATCAACGGGCTTAAGTTCGAATCTGCAAGACTGCAAACCATTTTTTTATTATTTTATTAATAAATGAATTTGCAGATTCGAACTTAAGCCCGTTGATAAAATTAACAATTTGTTACTATTCTAAATGACTAGTTGCACCGTGGAAAGTGGAAAAAGTCGAACAAAGAAGGCTGATGAAATGGCATAGTGGCCTCGAAAACAGTACTGATTCGTTCTGCTAGTTTGATGATTTAAAATATTCTAATATATTCCACTTTAAAAAAAAATTACTTGAATTTTATAAAAATTCATAAAAAAATAATTTGCAGATTTGATCTTGAGTCCAATAAATAATAAAAATGTTTTTATTAAACGAGAAGTATACCAATTCAGTAATTTCTTGGGTCCCAAAATAAACTTAAAGCAGAAATCATTAATATTTATCGGGGGATGATTCTTACACAAGTAGTGCATTGAGGCGGAACTGGAAAGGAGGGGATGGTATTGAGAGGAGAGATGAAGAAAGATGATAAAATATAGAAATTTTTATAGCTATTTGAACACTTACAGCAGTATTCACAGAAGATAAAGTAGACTTGATAAATTTTCTATGAATTTTTTACTTTAAAGCACACTTGAATTACAAATTAATTTTTGTGAATACAGCAGTTATACTTTGCTGGCTATTTTTTCCTACAGGGCCTGCGAAGCAGGGTGCTGTTTCTCAGTTGTGTGCAAAGACCAGTTGTATGCCTTCATCACCTCGTTAACTTACGATAAATATAATAGTTCTAGTCGGAAAGCAATTCGTGTAGTTACTGGCCGTTTTTGCAATACTTTAACTCTTTTGGATGTAAAACCAGTAGCACAAAAAAAATTTAATTACTGAACAGCTGCTGTAGAGCGAAGTATTGCAGAATACGTTGAAATGTTGATCCGCCCTCGTTCTCAACTTATTGGCCATTGTCCTTTTATTTTATAAAGGGTGCTTTTTAGGAAGTGACAAAGTTTAAATCATAATATAACAAGGAAATATATTTTTAATATCAATGAAGCGGGATTTATTAGAAAGAAAATGCTATGGAATTGATGTTTAAAAACGATTTATGGCATGTGGCCTCCACGGCTGGCCCGCAGAAGGCGTAATCTGGAACACCAACAACTAAAAAAATCGTCCATAAAGTGGAAGAATACAACCCCTGTCGCTGAGAACGGCGATGAATTGATTGACTGGGGTCACCTTCAATGATTTCCTGTACAGCTCCTATAGTTTCTTCAGTGCGCAATGTTCGGCGTCTTACGGGACGCTCATTATCAGTAACAGTAAATGTGGTCCGAAAACGGTCTATTGTTCTTCGAATTAGCCGTTTTAAAAGACGATTATGTACGCCATAAAATGGAAGAAGTGCATGATGAATTTGACGAATAGAATAATTATTTTGATTAACAATTTCAACAATTTGCACGCGTTGCTCTGGCGTTGTGACACTCTAAAAAGACACACGCTTTACAAAATTTAAATTAATTAATTTAAAACAAGCCGCAGATGAGAGTTTTTAGCAAATAATTATTTTTAGTTCAAATTCCTTATTTTCTACACTTTTTCTCGTTTTATTTATTGTCATAGACAAAAAAGCTAACGCAATTTAATCCTACTTTTCAAATGTAATAAGTGATTTTTTAAGAGCTGTCTGATTTGATGTAGAAAATCCTATATAAAATTTAGAGAAATATATGAGTCAATTGAGCGATCAATATTTAAAGTTGACTTCATGGACGTGTTGACCGCGGCTGATCCTACGATGGTTCCAATTTTGGCACACTCTCTCCAACACGAATAAATTCTTCAATATTTGGCCATGATAAATTTCAATTCATTACAAAATTATTTAAGAAATTAAGAGCAACAACATTCCAAAAGTTTGCTATTTAACTTGATTTATTAATCTTTAGTTTTTAATCAATTACTGTTTAACGTCCACTCAACAAAAACATAATTTTCCCTATTTATTTAATTTAAGATGCAGACAATTTCCAAAAGAGTATCCCGTCTAAACTTAAAATTAGCTGCTGCATAAGCAGAATTAAATTACCTTCTTTCTTTTTTGTAATTAAACTAAAGTGCTTTATCTAGACATCTGTAAAACTTAAAATCAAAAGCAAATAACTCTAATATATGAATCCATTTCCCAAACTAATTGCATAGAAGAAAAGTATTATTCCTTTTTTATTTTTGTAAATGGAAATAAAGTTGATAGAAAGAATATTTGGAAAAAAATTATTCAAGTTCACAAAAAAGGCAATAAATGTTTCTGTACGGATATTGAAAACTTAGAAAAAAAAGACAGTCAGACAAAAAAAAAAAAAAGGAAGAGGAAAACTGTTCAATGAAAGCTAATCTGATTATTGCATGCAATAAACGGATGGATTTCTATGGGGGTATACAAATTCGAAATGAGTTTCTTATTCTTTATGTAATTTTATTTTTCAGTACAATATTTTACAAAATCGTTTGCACAATAAGAACTGCTCACTTTGATATTCAATATTTATTCTTTCCGTTCAAAGAATTGTTAAATTAAAAGCTTAAGGCAAATGGCAGATGATGGCATTATTTGTTGATTTCAAATGAGCTTCCCAATTTATTGATAGGGAATTAATGATGCAACAGATATAAGTACATCTATAATACACGAGGGTGGAAGTTTTGGGTTTTACGTAAGAAATCCAAGACAAAGATAAAAGTATAATGAAGTCTTATGACCTAAAATACAGTGGCCGTCAATTCGTTCCAGACTGCGCCTTCTGCGGGCCAGCCGTGGCGGCCACATGCCATAAATCGTATTTAAACATTAATTTCATAAAATTTTCCTACCAATAAAGGCCATTTCATTGCTATTAAAAATATATTTCCCTGTTTTATTACGATTTCAACTTGTGTCACCCTATAAAAACCACTCAGAGCAACAGCACCGTCCCTCGCAGGCACTGTAGCAACAATTTACCCGGCGAAGTAAGAGAAGTCAAATAGCTACAAATAATTCTCTATCTTCTCATCTTTCTGCCTCTGTTCTCTCAATACCATCCTCTTCTTTATAGTTCTGGCGCAAAGCACTGCATATTTGTAGGGGTCATCCCCTGAATGAAAAGAAAAGAAGGCAGCAGATGTATTAGGTAGAAGGCCAGCTGCTACTCTATTTATGGGCCCGAGCCCTTTTGTGGTATAGGCTATACAGCAGTTACCTCTCAAATAAGATAGGATGGAAACTTTAGAGAAAGGAAGATTTCACTTGTTTCTCCAGGTGTAGGACAAGCCAAGGCGCTGATGGAACCTTTTTTGTTGAAAGATATCCTAGAATTTAGCAGCTGCGGTCTGTGACTTTTGACTGCTTGTCTAATGCTAGGAACACAACTGGTACGAACGACAAATTTCGTTTAGTACGACGAATTCGTTGGTAACAATTCGCTCTATAAATTCGTCGTATGAAACACAATAACGAAGAATATATTAAAATAATAAGCAAACAAAATTTTAATATTTGTTTTTTAAATAATTGTAATCCTCTGATGCCAGCCAGATTGTTTAGACACTCAATAATTATCCCAGTGTTGTTCATTTTTTTTTCAGAACAAATTCCTTTTTGTAATTATTTTCTGGAAAATTTTTTGTCTGTAAATAAATTATTCTTTTCATTTAACAGCTGATGGGGTGACCATATGAAAAAGTGGGAAATAGAAGGAAGAAGAAACTATATTATAAAAAGTGTTCAAAATTAATAAAAAGTCGTCCGAATGATACATTTTTGTGAATTGGTGAATGCATTTTTAGTATGTACTGAAAATTTTAGTGCTACATGCAACAATACAGTAGTGAACTATGTTTTTCTACAAAAAACCAGTTTGAGTATATGAAACCTGGTCACTTTATATTTATTTGTTCGTCGTTCGTGGACGAAACAATTAGAAATAAATGTATTTCAACTTTCGCTGAGTATGACGAATTTCGACCACCGCCACGATTATGTGCATTTTCATATACACCAATGTGCTTTATTTTTGGCGACGAATATTCGCGACCAAAAATTCGTCGTTCGTCGTAGTTGTATTCCTAGCATTACTGGTTATTTTGGACTGAATAGTACTTTGTGGAACAGTAAATTGGAAGTGTCGATTCGTTGCCGTTTTAAATTTAATGGATCTTGTCCATCGACTATGTGGAAAATTTTATATAAATGGATTTACTTGTCTATAAAATACAGCTCATGAGAGTTTTTTTCGCTTTCTAGCCAAAATTATTGGGGCAAGTATTTCTGAACTGCGGATCACAATTCCTAAATGATAACACTGGCCCAAGCAAGTATCGAGCAACGTTTTTGTCTTAAACTAAAAATCAACTCTCACTTACAATTCACCAATTGCAGCTCAGCAGACTTCCCTAAGTCTGCTCTTATTCTTCTACAGAAGAATTTACTAAAAAAATATATGTATCTACAATAAAAAATTGTACATTAAACCAAAAAGGATCATCATTAATTTTTCAACCATTTCATAGTTTTATTTTCCATTTAATTTTGAATTTTTGTTCCTTTTCTTGTTTCTCATCATGTTGCTTCACAGCGTTTATTTTCATTGCCAGTTACACTGTCAAGGGTTTGTTTGGTCATAATAGACTTTCTCTGTTTGTTAAACACAGATTCTTTTATACTTTATGTCTTTTGTTGACTCTTACTGAATGGGGTATTCAGAACAGAATATTGCTCCTTAAACACTGATAGAATCTTTTAAAAAAAAAAAAGAAATGAAAAGTAAAATAAAATAAATTGTATGTAAATTTTTTTATAGCTAAACAATTTCCCAGCATTGCATAAGCCAAGCAGAGGGAGGAGAGGACGGGCTGACTGGCAAAGTATTTGTGAAGGAAGTGGTTAAAGAAAACACCAAATATCAAATGATTTATTACTTTAGTAAGTGAAACATGATTAGCTTTTTGCAATTTATATCCTTTTTTACATCACGTTTTACTTAAATATTTTTCTTTTAGCTTTTCTCATGAAGTTAATAAATGAGAGTTTGCTGCCAAGTATTTCATTAGTTTAAGACAACAACGACTCCTTTTTGAAACGGAATAGTAAAGTTTCAAATATTTTATGTAGGAAATAAATTAAGATGTATTTATAATGAAATTGGAAAAAAGGGGAAAGAGATTTGTTACTCTTATACTCATTTCAAATTGGTTGCCACTATAGTAAGTCAACTTTAAATACAAACGGTTCTAGCTGCTGATAGTGGTAGAGGACACCACGGGTTAAATTTTCTCCCACAGAACACAATGTGACTTTTTACAGTTTTAGATCAAAAAACAACATAAATTTGCACAACCTTCATGATTTTTTTATATGTGATAGACAAAAGTGCAGGTGATGCAAAAGTGTGTTGATAGTGAGAAGAAAAAAAACGTTAAGCTCAACGTCAGTAAACAAAACCTTCATTTATCTGGCACTGCGTTTGTGACGCACAAAAACCATTCAATGCTGCGACATTCACACCAAATGATTGTTCCGTATTTCCTCGAGGACAACATCGAAAATTTATTTTATAAAGAGTGGACATATTTGGGGTTAGAAAGTCAATTTGCTTAAAACTATACTTTTTTTGCAAAAAATTCAGTTTTATTGCTACCAATGCAAAGTAAGAATATGTCAATTAATAATAAAATGTAATGTCGGGCAAATCTCCACCTCTAGCACGTCGGCAGACGCCCGCTCTTTTCACAAAATCTTGAACTACATTTTGCAACAAGTTTTGCTTATCTCGTCAATGCAGCACCGAATTTCATCTCTTAGAGCGTCACCTATTTCCGGTTTGTGCACCTAAACGCGGTCTTTCAAAAGGCCCCTGAGAAAATAATCCGCTGACGTTAAATCACTAGAGCGGGGTGGCCAATTGACGTCGCCAAATCGAGATATTACGCTACCGGAAAATTACTCATGCAATAATTGAATTATTTGGCCCACTGTGTGGCCTTGCTGAAACCAGAATAAATCATGTCAACATTAGCCAATTGTAGCCACAAAAAATCGCTTATCACAATTTGGTAGCGCAGGGAATTCATAGTGACGTCGTTTCCTTGCCCATTTTCGAAAAAATAGGGGCCGATGATGACGCCTGACCACAAGCGGCACCATACGGTCACTTTCTTTGGATGTAATGGATTTTGTGAGCCTCATATGCGGCAATTTTGTTCGTTTTCATAATCGCCTAGTTAAAAATGGGTTTCATCACTACAGATGATTTTGTTGAAAAATTCGTTTTTTCCGTTCAGTTTTTCAAACAGACAATTTCCAAAACGTTCGATGCAAACAATGATTTAATGGATTTAATTCTTGAACGAGTTGAACTTTATAAGCATGAAGATGAAGTGCTTTTGGTGATGCCCAATTGTTGCGAACATCGACGAGTTGATGTTCCAGGCTCATTCTCAATATTTTGCTGTACAGCAACTTCATTTGCATCACTACGGCCACTATGAGCATATTGTTGTGGTCTATTGTCAGCAACAGTATCGTGGGCTTCGATCTTAGCGATAACGGCAAGTGGTCTTAGAAAAAGCCTGATGAGAAGGTAAAGCTGCTCGAATTTTACGAAATAATACAGTAAAATTTCTACCATTTTGATATACATATTGTATATGTTTACATTTAAAATTCTTCATTTAATAGTATAGAGTTCCGTTTTTAAAATTTCCCATCTTTTTACTAAATAAGTGTCAAAGGATGGCAGCTCCATTCTTGACATTTCATCATTTGACAGCCAATTTACTTCCTAACCTCAAATTTACCCACCCTGTATTAGGAAATTGCATACGAGAATTGTATCACACTTTTTTTTAACAAATCCAAATTTCGTCAGCTTGTATCGTATGTAACAATCACAGATATAAAAATATACAATAGCAATCATATCGTTTGGTTTTCTCCTACTATTAACGCTATTAATTGGCTCATACGAATTCACCCCCTCCTCCAAAGACTAGGAGAACTACTCACAAAACGCCAATTGCTTTGAAAAGCAATTCTAATATATTTTGTGCTGAACTGAAGCGTGCTAGATTTCTGTATTTTTAAATTTTACGACTTCCAGAGGGAACGGCATTTGGAGCACTCCTTAGTGATTTCCAGTTTACGCTAAAATGTATTTATGGCAGAAACTTTTGCCAAATTATAGTTTCCCTTGTTCAGTTCACAGTACAAGCGTAGTAAATTTTACGATGCTGCTGTAAATGTGTCACTGAGATGTTGTGATTGTATATGATTTAAAGATTAAAGTATTACATGTCTTGTATTAAACATCCATTTGCTGTATAACCGTGACAGAAATGGCAAACTTTTCTTTATCGCATATTTTCCCAAATCTCATTCTAACCCTCTTCAACTTGTTATCCCGCAAAACATTTAAGTTTCCTAAAAGCAAAAGATACAATTTCTTCAAGTCCTTAATAATTTAAAACAAGTCAGTTGTTATGATGTTCGCTTTTTTTCTTTCATGTTTTTCTTCTGCAAAAACTTTAATTTTATCGTTTGCAGAAATTGCAAAAAAAGAAAAAAATCTTAGCTTCACTTCCGCTTCCTTTAGCAGTTTTTAAACATTTTTTTCTCCTTAGATTTTATTTAATTTTTTTCAGTCGCTGATTTTCAAGTGTACAAGGAGTCAATGGCGGCGTAGCAAAAAAAGATGGTGGCGTTGTTATTGAAAAGGAAGTCTTTTGTTAACTGTCTTTTCTATTTGCAGTTCTTGTGCTGGTTTCAATATTTCTGCTGCTAAATATATAAGTTTCACGTCATTTTCAAATATATATAGCAAGTCATAAATTATTCCCAGTGAAGATTATAAAGCGCTTGTTAAATTATTAAAAATTAAGAAAAGATATTGAAAGAAGAAAACTGTAAAGCAGTTGCTTGAGTTCATTTTGTACTTGTGCAGAAGAGGTTTTACTTAGAAGACTTGATATAGAGTTCATATATAAAACATTTAAAAAAAATTGTTTTAATTTTAAATAAATTACTTTTTTATTTTCATTTAAGAAATGTTAAGAAAAACGGTAAATTAGAATTTAAAAAGTTTCAGGTCCCTTAGCTGAAGCGTAATTTATTACGGCATCTTAAATTAAATTTCTCCACCGCATCCTCAAATTCTTCTCACATATTTTTCTATTTTCTATTTGCTAACATATTTATTACTCTTCCAATAAATCAAACGTTTTTTAAAAAAATATATTTCCATATTTATTATACTTAGAAGCAATTAACCCCGTTTCTGTCCCCCCGCCCTATTTATTAATCAATATCATTAAAACAAATGGTTTATAATGTACCTAAGAGTATTTTTTGTACATAAAAATATTTTTTATATTTTCCTAAAAGATTTATAGCTCTTTACAAAAACAAAAAAAAATTAATTTAAGCGGCATTAATAATGATAGGAAAAATTAAAAATAAAAATCTTAAAATATAATGCAGAGTGTAAACAACAGCTTAAGCAAAGTTAATTAATCAACGAAAATGCTGCAGCAATTGGTTGCATGTTGCTGTTTAAAACATTTTCTTTTTCAACAAACTTGCTGGAGTTCTTTTTTCTTTGCTTTTAAAATTGTTTCCTATTATTAAAAGGGTGTGAAAAATTCCTTTACACTTGACCATAATTCTTTTAAGATATTTGAAAAATTTAAATAAGTAATTTAATAAAGTAAAGTATACGATAAAAAATATACATACATTATGCGACTAACCCCCTTATTCATAAAAATTATGAGAGCCTTATAAGAGTGTAATAGAGCAAATTTCATATGAAATTTTGTTTTATTACGCTGTTATTAGACTCTCATAATTTTTATGAATAAGGGGGTATATATACACTAGAGCCCCTACTTGCGTCGTTAATGGGGACCGGAGAAACGCGACGCAAATCGAAGCGACGCAAACCGAACCACCTTTTTCTATATAAATGCACTGAAATTTAATTTATTGGGGAAAATATTCAAAACAAAGCAAATATTTTGCATTTTTGATAAAAAACAAGTATGAATACATTTTTATTTATTTCCTTTATTACAACAAATATTTATAATTGTTATAAAGAAATAACAAAACAATAAATTTAAAAAAAACACAACAAAAATTAAATTCATTTACATATCGCACTGTTTCCTCTGAAGAGCGTCAACTCAAAATTTAAAAATTTTCCGTAGAGGCAAAACACTGAAAATTCTTTATACTACTTTATATCACAAACAGGGATACAATTGTATATTTTTTTTCGGAAGAATACAGATATTGATGTAAGATTTTTACAGTGGGTAGATATGCCCATTGTACATTGATTTCTGGCAAAAAGAGAATATTGAAAAATTTCGAGTTGACCCTCTTTGGAGGAAGCAGTGCGATATGTACGAATATGTTCATAAAAAGAAGGTACATTAAAAAATTTTAATTTATTTAGCTTATTTTGAGCTCAATTCAACTTCAAATTGCAACGGCGCGATTCGAATTTTTCCAGTTTTTAAAAAGCGACGCAATTCGAAACGACGCAAATCGGGACGGCGCAAGTCGGGGCACTAGTGTACCTGGAAATAAAAACCGCTGGGAACGACATATTCGACCGGGTCGAATCTTAAGTACCCTCTACATATTTAGTAAATAAATTAAAAATGTTTAACCTGCTGGTTTAGAGTTCCTTTAAGACATTTCTGTACCCAATTTTAAAACTCTATTTTGACAGGGTCACTCCGGGAAGGGCTCTGAGGAAGAAATCTCACCTTTGTCGTAAAGGCCTAAAAAGAAAATGTTTGGGCTAATTAAGTGTAGAGAAAAAAAAAATTTTTTTTTGATAGGGTGACTTAGGCGGGTGCAGTGGTAGGTCAGGGGAAGATCGGAAAACAAAATTTATTTTTAAGGAATGTAAGCTCAAGAAGTACAATTTCTTAAATATTAGGTGGGCCAAGAGAAATCACTCTATTGGGAGATGCTCTTATTTTTGCAAATGGCGGCCAATGCCGAAAACATCGACGAGACAGCGTGCCTCGCAATTAGCCATCAGTCTGTCGTCCCTAAGGCGAACGACCTGCGCATGTTCTCGTACAAAGTCCAGTCCGTGCATCAGCTGCTGCCTGTCAACCGCCAAACGCATGTAACCTACGCCCAAGCCATCCTCAATCTCGAGCACGAAGTGGACGGTTTTTCGACCAAAGTCATAATGAGCGATGAGGCTCATTTCCATCTCAGCGGGTACGTGAACAAGCAAAACTATCGCTTCTGGGGCAGCGAAAATTCACGAGTGATGCACGAGGAGTCATTACACCCGCTCAAAGTGACTGCATGGTGCGCTGTTCACGCTGGAGGAGTCATCGGGCCATTTTTTTCGAGGATGCCGCTGGCCAAACGACAACAGTGGATGGTGCGCATTATAGGGCCACATTAAGCGAGTTTTTTCTGCCGCAATTAAACGAATAAGGACTGGAGGACATGTGGTTCTAACAGGACGGAGCAACGGCACAGACTGCGCGAGCCACAACCGATATTCTAAAGGCGGCGTTCCCGGGTCGCCTCATCTCTCGTTTTGGCGATTTACACTGGGCCGCAAGATCGCCCGATTTAACCGTTTCAGACTTTTTTTGTGTTATTTTTTTAACAAACCCCAGACCCTCGAAGCTATCTTCAATGCTTTCCTAAACAGCGACTACAGCTTCTCCAGTGCGCACTGTTCGGCGTCTCACGGAACGCACATTAGCAGTAACAGTAAAAGTGGTCCGAAAACGGTCTATTGTTGTTCGCATTACCCACTCTGAAGGACGCCATAAAATGGAAGAAGTGCACGATGAGTTTAACGAATAGAACAATTATTTTGATTAAAAATTTTAACAATTTTCCCGCGTTGCTCTGGTGTTGTGACACTCTAAAAAAACACGCTTTAGAAGAATAAGACCTTTTTTTATAGTTTAATGTATGTTTTGTTTAAAAAATACATAGATAAAGACAATCTATCGAACTGTAGCACCACAATGGCTGCTGTGTCTGTATTGTGGACTTTAATAAAATGTCAAATTTCAAACATTTACTTGTAGCAAGTCCACGATCCTTGTCTGCAGCAACAACACTGTATTAAAACAAAAGAACAAAAAGTGTTTAACAACAATAACGTAAAAAACGAAATATATAAGCATTGAATGTTAAACAATTTATCTTTGTCTCTCGGTGCTCAAGGAAAAAATATCGAAATGACAACTAAAGGAAATATCCTAAAAAAAATTTAAAATATTATTTGATTCTAACAAAAATTGTCGCCGTAATAGGGCAACAGATGTTGCCACAATATACAGTTTTTCAGTCCTGAACAGTTTTTTAACAACCACAGTTCACACACACACACATACACTTTGGATGGAAATAAATGAAGAAATTCACAAATATAAATAAATAAAAAAAACTTGATAAACAAATTGTATTGGAAAACAGCATAAATATTTATACAGCCACAGTACGTTGCTAAAGTGATCAAATGACTATTCAGTTTCGTGCTTGCACAGGCAACTGCTCAAAAACACATACTTCAACTAGAACTTACACACACAAACACACAACTAACAGCACACAGTCACATACACACAACAACAATGAAAATAAATGACAGTAAATGTACAAAACGGAAACGGATATTAAAGACAACCCAGCCGGCAACATTTTGCAGTTCTTTTTCATACTTGTAACTCAGCACTAACACCACTACACTTCAGTTCGTTACACAAACAGGCACCATTAGTGGTTGCCTGTTGTTGTTATATTGTTGCTATTGTCTACATAAATTGCGGTCGATTTCATCAATAAATTATATTGACAAAATGCTAAGAAGTTTTAGAGACAAATACGATTGTTTTATTTCTTATTGTGTGAACAAAAAGAAAACAAATTCTTTTCATTTATAAATATTGAGTGCAAGTTCTTGTCGAGCAGTTAATTTTAAGCAATTGTATTATGAAATTGCAGTTTTTTGCTGTAACTCACATAAAGTAAATCACGTGAATTTTTATTTTTCTTACTTCGCTGTTTGAAATGTAATAAATTTTTATTATTCGATCTTATTAATTTTATTATTAAGGTACGAATTTTTTATTCAGCCTCAAGCTTAAATCTGCAATCGGCAAATTATTTTTTAAGAATTTTTATTAATCGGAATATTTAGAATATTTTTTTATAATCATACATTTTTTATACCCTTTAAAAAAGAATTGGAGGGTAAATATATTCACTTTGTCATTCCATGTGTAACGCAGCGAAATGTCGCTCTAAGAGCCAGCAAAGTATATATATTCTTGATCAGTAATGAAGTCTAAGACTTTTAATAATTAAATACAATAATTTATGAATAATTGATCCATTAATAATTATTTAAAAATTAAGTTACTTTAGGGCTAACAGCGTAATTTTTTTTTTTTAAGTTCTTATTGATAAAAAAGATTGCGATCTCGATGCTGGATTAAGGTATAATTTTAGATGTAGTTGCCTAAATTTTAAGTCTGTTCGACTTTTAAAATCTTACATGATCTGAGTCCAAACCGGTGTAAGCCAGGCTGGTTTCTATCTTTAAATAATTAAAATATTTCAGTACGAAAGGACCTAATATTTGCCATGCCCGTCTGTTCGCCTGTGGAAATCGCCATACAGTCCAAACGAAAAGAGGCAGAGCCTGGAATTTTTTTTTTTAGGAGTAGGACCAGCGCTCAGGGGATGACCCCTATATATGCAATGCATTGCGCCAGAACTGAAAATGAGGGGATAGTATTGAAGGGACAGATTAGGAAAGATGAGAAGATAGACAGTTTTTTTTTGTAGCTATTTCAACCTTTTACTTCGCCGGCTAATTTTTGCTACAGCGCCGACGAAGGTGGGTGCTGTTACTCTGCTTTTTTAGTATAGATAAATTATGAGGGATAGCACAGGTCAAGTTCGTAAATGGGCTGAAACGGGCCAGAGGAAAAAAAGTTCCTTTAAGACGAACTAAACTAAACTCTAAAATTCAACCTCAATTTTAATTTTTTTTTTGTAATTGCGTTAAAAAAATAATATATTTTTTTAATGTCAAGCAAGATCCAAACTGTTGAACCTGGAGCTAGAAAATCAGAAAAATTCTTTTATTAACTTCGCTCCTTTTAGTGGGCGTTGACGTAAGATATTATATGCAAAAATAGTGTAAATACTTTTTAAGAAATTTTATTTCTTAAGCCTACATTCCTTAAACATAACGGTCTTCTCCTCCCCTACCCCTGCACTCACCTCTGCCACCTAAATGGCCCTATCAAAAGATCTGCACTTAAATACCCCAAAATGTTTATTTTTCCCGGGGGTAACCCTGTAAAAATAGGGTTTTAAAATTGCACACAAAAATGTCTCAAAGGAACTCTAACCCAGCAGGTTAAAAATTTTTAATTTATTTACAAAATATTTGGAGGGTACTTGAGATTCGACCCGATTTTTACTTGTTCTTTTTTCAATATTTGAAATATTATCGCTGCATAAAAATGGAAAGCTCAATGTATATCTAAAGTTGAGCGAGAGTGCTGTTGGCTAAACTAGTTAACGTGAGTACAAGAAGCCGAAAATATCGAGTTTGACTTCGCGCTGGGTTATAATATGTGGATTTTTTCTGACCTGGAGGCAAATTATGGCATTCGTTAACGATTGAAGTTTGTATTTAGATTGTGTGGAAATTTCGTTCGATAGCGAATATGGTAATTTGTCCCCTGCATTAGTGTCTGGTACTAAAAGTTGTTGTTGACCTGTTTCAGTGACGAAGGCACAGAGCTCCCCATTGAACATAACTGACAGCGATTGACACTATCATGTACTAAACAATAGAGAACAGATTTCTTATTCTTATTGGGGATAACAGCGTAATTTTTTTTGGAGAGTTCTTATTGATAAAAAAGATTGCGACCTCGATGTTGGATTAAGATATAATTTTATGTGTAGTTGCCTAAATTTTAAGTCTGTTCGACTTTTAAAATCTTACATCATCTGAGTTCAAACCGGTGTAAGCCAGGTTGGTTTCTATCTTTAAATAATTAATATATTTCAGTACGAAAGGACCTAATATTTGCCATGCCCGCCTGTTCGCCTGTGGAAATCGCCATACAGTCCAAACGAAAAGAGGCAGAGCCTGGAAATTAGGTATAGATAAATTATGCATATGTAGGGGTCATGTCCTGAGTGCTGGTCCCATAATAAAAAGAAAATATGGAAAAGGGTTGACCCTAAAGGCCATCCCTTCAACTTCCCATTAATTTTAAACCCAACAATTTTTGTATTAAACATTTAAGGACACATATTTGCCTTTCTTTTGCATTTAAATTCCAGTGTGCGCCATTTAATACAGAATGTTACTAAAATTTTTCTACCAATTTACACAAAATGTGAGTATTTATTACTTTTGGTAAAAAATTGAAAAAACAACTATTAATAAAATATATATGTAATAATAACCAGAATTATTTATTTTACAGATGCACACACTCGTTTATATCGTGTGTCAAATTTGCTTCTATCTCATTCAAAATCTTATATATTGCTTTAAACTCTTAATATTAAATTATCATAAAGCTGTTCATTTCCCATGGAGTATTTTCAGTTTTCTTTATTAAAAATATTCTCTAAAATTTCCCGCGGGCTTTTTCAAAACATCAGAAACAACAAATAATGTGTTTTTGTTGTTGCTGTTGTGTGCGATAAACATTATGAAAACATGTTGCCCTATCTAGTATTTGAAATACGAGTATATAAACTCTCATTTGCAAACCAGAAAATAAAAATTTAATATAGAAAAAAGAAATTTAAAAAAAAAAACGAAACATAAAACATCCCTGCTAAACATCCTGTCTCCATCACATTATCCTGTTAAAGTATGGAGCAACAAAAAAGAAAAAACGTTGTTTTGTTTTTTAACGTGGCACTTTTAAGCCTGAAGTCATGTTGGTCGCAAACAAGAACGAAAAATATAAAAACAAATTGTATTTCAAATACAGACTTACAAACACACACCCCCCCAACACCCGCAGTATATATTTTCTTATTTTCCATTTTACGATTATTAAATAAATAAATACATGGAAAAATTGTGCGAATTGTCTATAAGCAGATATCACATGGCGACTTTTTTCTTATTCGCTGTAACACGCATACAGTCGTATGCGAGACCCATTGAAGTCTTAATGAAATTGGTTTATGAGTCTCATTGGTTTTACAATTCCAAAAGAGAGAAAATTTTTAAAGACATTTTGCTTAGTAGACTTCAACATAAATTTCCAAGATAATCCAAAATAATTCTTGCCAGCAGTTTAAAAAAGCATACTAAGTAGCCAGTAAATTAATGGCTACAATAATAAAAGGCTACGGAGAGAACATATAAAAGCTTTCGTACAAAATTTGGCATAAGTCTATGTCGGCGGTTGAACTAATTTTATTTGACAATAAAATCTAAAACAAAAGAAACAAAAATAAAGGCTTAAAAGTTATGACCCATGATATTGTCATATAAAACTGAGATTTTAATTCATTTACTATTTCCCCAATCAAGGAAAATTGCCCGTAGCCATTGCATTTCTATACTTCGGCATTTGTGGGAAGTAGTATAAATTTTAAATTGTTTAATTTCTTAACGCAGAATGTATAGGGTGGGCAAAATTTGAGGTTAGGAAGTAAATTGGCTGTCAAGTGATGAAATGTGAAGAACTGAACTGTCATTCTTTGACATTTATTTAAACTCAGCCGACAATTGTTTGCACTCAAAAACCTTCTGAATTGGCTGTTTGGAGAACTGAACGACAGCAAAGGATTTTTCGGCAAAATCATCTTCAGTGATGAGGCTCATTTTAAATAACGAAATTGTCCCATATCGGCTTCACAAAATTCAGAAATAGTCCTCGAAAAATCATTGAATCCAAAAAAAGTGACTGTATGGAGCGTTTCGTGGTCAGGTGGCATCATCGGCCCGTATTTTTTAAAAAATGAGCGAGGAAACGCCGTAAACATGAATTATCGTGCTACCAGACCATGACAATAGATTTTTTGTGGCCACAATTGGCTAATGTTGACATCAGCGACCTTTGCTTCCAGATGGCGCCACAAACCACTCAGTCATTCAAACAATTCAGTTATTACATGACAAATTTTCCGGTCGCATAATTTCTCGACTTGATGATATTAATCGCTATTGTGATTTAACGTCACTATTGTGATTTAACAAACCGCAAACAACTGACGCTATGAAATTCGGTGCTGCATTGATGAGATAAGTGAAGCCTTGTTGCAAAATGTGGTTAAAAGTTTTGTGAAAAGAGAGGAAGTCTGCCGATGTGACCGACCATTATTAATTCCTATATTTAAACTTTACACCGGTATCAATAAAATTAAATTTGCCAGACAAGGGCATGTTCTTGAGCCAATTTACTTTCTAAGTCCAATTTCCCCCACAACGCAACGTTCTATGCTTCAAAATTTATATATAACGAATTTCAAGGGTCTGGCACCTTTCCTTTGGGACTGAGTCGTGATTTCTCAGTTTTATATGAAGGACGGACACTCATGGCTACATCGTCTTAGATTTCATCACTGATCTGGATTATATGTATACTTTAAGGGGTCTTAGAGGGATTTATTCGCTGCGTTACACACGGAATGACAAAGTGAATATAAAATTTTTTAAATGAGTATTCTCTGTTCATTCCGCCACTAGTATTTTCAAGTGTGTCATTTAATCGAATTCTAAAAGTTTTGCAACAAAAAACTGTACGAAAATTTAATTTACTTTAAAATCTAATTTAGAAAACTTCTTTTATTAAGGTCTTGTTAAGCATGAAATAAATATTAACAAAACATTTTTCAGCTTAATGTCAAAAATAACGAATGTATCGCTAAGCAATTTTATTAAAAACTGTTACAAACAAAAAAATGTAATGGAAAAAGAATCCTCTAAAATAAACGACATTATTTACTTTTTCCAGCTCGTGCTGTATCCGCCTGTGCCAAGTTTGTTTAATAGGAAAAAGAAATTTCCAATATGACATTTTCCTTGATGCTGTTGTCTCAACATCAGAATTAATGTTTATTCTTAATTTATTTCCCAGTATTTGTAATAGTCAGCCAGTCGTTGACACACATGTCGGCCGCTGCAGTAAAAGTACATACATTTGAATTTATTTTCTACTTGCTCTGCAAATAATTGCTCGAACAGAAGAAACGTGTCTAACGGAGTCCTTTTCATTTCGTGTGCATGTGTGTTGAGTTTCATTAATGTGTGATCTCCGGTTTTTGCCATCATTATTCCTGTTGACTTCTTTATCTCAGTTTCAATTGTTTACTGTGGGAATTAGTGTTAATTTATCTCTATTTTTGGCATAAATTGTTTTCATTACTTCATCTATTCATTTGCTGTAATACGTGAATTGAATACACTCTACCTTTCAGCCACATGAACAAAAGTCAGTAATTTAGTCTTGAACGGCATTAATCAATGTTTTGTAAGTTAAATGTGGCGTTTATGGGGAAACAGCATCGTATGTTTGTAGATGATTGATGTTGGTGAGTGGGAGGAATAACTATTTATTTAGTTGATTCCACGGCGTATGTAGATATTTTACATGAGAATATAACATCTTATAAAATCCTAAACTGCATAAGCAATTTCTTAATTGATGTATTTTTTTTTCGACGTAGTTTTCCGTCATAATACTCATGGTAGTAATTAAGCAAAATTTAAAAAAAAATACACTAGAGAATTATGAATTAATTTTGGAGTGCCTTTCTGATCAGGATACTTTAATTTGCGTGCTTAAAGATAATTGATTATTCGCCGGTCTTCGACAATATATTCAATGGGTTGATTATAGGTTTTCGTTCGGTTCGGTTTGAAACCAAGTCTAAAACTAAAGCTGGATTCACCCATTGTTTCGGAAAATTTGTTCCGAAACAATTTTTTTTATATGTAGTTTGACGCCTCTCTTTATGAGAGAGAGAGAGCGAAAGAGAGTTAACTTTGTTCGGAACATGAATTAGTTTAATTTTAATTTTTGTTCTGAAACATTTCAACTGTGATGCCAGTTGCTTTTTCATTTTTAAGTAAAGTTGAACTGAGATGCCACATCATATTATATGTACAATACATATACATATACATATACAGTGAAAGCTCTCATAACGGACACCTCCGATAAGCGGACAACTCCCATAACCGGACAAATTTTGAAGACCCAATCCGTTCAATAGGTTTTCCATACAAAATGCATTCCCATAACCGGACACTCCAATAACCGGACGCGGACACTTAATTTAAGAAAAAATAGTTTAAAATATCTCTCATAAACGGACAGAAGCGTTTAAACACACCAACAAGAGTTGTATTAAATTAGTAGTTTTTTGTTTTTCCAACTCTAACTTATACTTGTGTTAATACAAACGAAATTGGTGATTCCACTATTAACATAAGTGTTCATACTCATGTATTGAGAACGGGGAAAAAATAACGTTTAGTTGAAGAAGAAGCTTGATTAGCGTGTGTCACAAAATGTAGCGGAAAAAAAATATGTTATCAATAAAATAAAAAGTGGAAATAATAAATGAGTTTGAGAAAGAAAAATATTCGGTGCGTGAGATTGCTAAAAGGTAAAGTTTCCTGGGTTTAAAAAAATACCTCTCTCATAAGCGGACAGCTCTCATAGTCGGACAAAAATACTGCGATAGTGAGTGTCCGGTTATGGGAGCTTTCACTGTACATATACATAAATATACATATACATATACATATCCATATACATATACATATACATATACATATACATATACATATCCATATACATATACATATACATATACATATACATATACATATACATATACATATACATACACATATACATATACATATACATATACATATACATATATATATATTAGAGCGGGTCGATTTTTTTTTCGAAAAATCGCATATGCGGAAAATGTTCTACGGATCATTTTGAGAAACTTTGCTTAAGAAAGTATGGGTCTAAAACCGATTTGGATGCCGCGATTTTTAAGGGGAAATTTAGTTTTAGGTAGTATAAAAAATTGTATCAAATATGTTTACATAGAAGTAAATTACATGTACAAAACTTATATTTTTAGCTTTTTGACAATAATTGGAAGGTTTAATTTTTTGAAAAGTGGTACAGTGGTTTCCCGGTATTACGAACGATATGACACATTCGATTTTTACGATCGTAACATCAGTGCAATCAGCGAGTAAAAACCTTGAAGAGTGTAAAAAAAAAATTTCCTCTGTATATTAAATTAATGAAATTTTCGCATTTGAAAACGCAAAAATGTAATATTTATCAATTCGCAAACTTTAAGAGTACTTTTATTTTGAAATAAAATTTTACACATGTTTTTTCTTTAAAGGAATTGAAAAACTTTTTTGAAAACTATTCTGAAGTTTTAAAAAAGAAATCGCTTCCAGCGTTAACGAAAAGTAAGACCAGAGTAGAAAAAAATTTAAGAAAAAAGTGTTAATAGATAGGCTCGTTCGTTAAATTAAAAAATCGCTTGAACAAGTGGTGCCTTTTTAACGTTTTTATTTTTATTAAAAACAGTGCAGTTGCAATTTTTTTCTAACAGTCTAGTTTTCGTTGATAAAATTTTTTAATTTTTATTCAGTAAATTTTTAAATTCATAAATAAGTTTTTATAATCAATAAACGTTTGAATCTTTAAATTTATATTCAATAAAAGGAAAACAAAACATTGTGATAAGTACTAAGATTTGTGTGATTTAAGTTCAACTACGCGAGTGAAAAAATAAAACGTTCCGCTGTTCGGCTTTTTTATTGGCTATTCCATTTTGCATTTTAAATTTATAATCTAGTAAAATGGAAAATAATTTTTCATCTTCTTCATCTGAATCTACCATATCTCATATGGCTTCCCCAGATATTTGCATTTTTGGACCACCAGCAGATTTTAGTGGCCTTAACTTACCAAGCAAGCGTGATGTATTAAAGTATTATTTCTTCTTGGGTTACCAGGCAAAAAAAGAAGGAAAAAAGTGTGCTTACAAGAACTTCACTGCTGACGTGTTAAATAAATTAACTGAAATATGGAATCGACTTTTTATTGATCTTATGAATGAAAAAAGCATTTTACTAAAACTAAACCAGTTCATTGAAAAGTACCAAAGAGAAATAAAAACTAAAAGTAAATTAAATCGTTTTGTGGAATCGATTGATGATTTGTTTTTCATTGGAAAATGCAAATGTAATTTAAAAGTACATGAATGCAAATGTGGAGAAATTCCAAAAAGGTTGACATTTTTTATGCTAGATCAACACAATGATAGAAAACTGACTATTCCAGAGAATCATTCTGACCAAGTATCAACAATAGCAACCTTCCTACCAGTGAGTCATGATTCGACATATCAACCAAGCCAGTTAAACATGGAGGTGGAGGAGCTTATAGAGCTAAGTGCACCATCTGAGGATGTATTAATTTCACCGAAACCACGAGCTTATACCAAAAGGTACTCGGCTTTAAATTTCGCGATGATGTGCGACAGATTCGGCATATCTGACAGAGTAGCTTCAGGTTTAGCGACAGCTCTATTTAAGGATATTGACTATAGAGATGAAACTGGAGACCTAATAATTATGGATAAAAATAAAGTCGCCAGAGAAAAGATGAAGGGACGGGAAGCAGTACGCAAGAGTCAAGCAGGAGACACCAACCTATGCTACTTTTCATTTGATGGCAGAAAAGATGACGCATTAACAATGGAAAAAATTGACGGCAAATACCACCAAAGCATGGTTAAAGAAGCACATTTAGTCGTCCTTAAAGAGCCGAACTCGAAACTATTAGGATATGTTACAGTTCAAGCTGAAGATGCTTTAACAAAGCAAAGGCAGCTTAGCGAGTTTTTCAGCAAAAAAGGTTTCAGTTTTAATAATTTAATTGGTATTTGTAGTGATGGAGAAAACACTAACACAGGCGTTTCAAATGGCATAATACGGCGTTTCGAGATCGCATTGGGAAGACCATTGCATTGGTTTATATGTCTCCTACATTTTAATGAATTGCCTTTTCGTCACCTATTCGAATTTCACCACTTCCTGACCCACAAGTTCCATGCCACATTCAAGGAACTGAACGATGCGTTAAACTTTTAACCAGTGTTTCTCGGCGCGTAACGGAAAAAAATCGTGAAAGTATTATGGCTGTGACTGATGTTAGTCGAAAAAAAAATCCACGCTTGGAAAGCAGGCAGGACTTAAAAACTTAGTTATTTAGTTCTTTTTTCAAATCTAGAAACTAACTTTGTATTAATAACAATACACTTAAAATTTATTTTATTCTTTCTGATTTTATTGCTAAATTAATAACTGCAAATAAAACAATAAATCGTAGAAAACTTAAAGGATAATTTTAGTTTTATTTCAATATATGGTCAACAAACAAAAGTATACCTTTCCCTCGATTAACACCTTAAAAAAAGTATTGTGTAAATCGAGGGATAAGTGTACTTTAAAAATAAGAAGTAAAAACAAAGGGTTTAGAAGAAAACTTAGCGTTTTTTTACCCTCAGTGGGTCCCTCACACTCATAAATAAGCTATCTGTTTAAGTTTTTCTAACAAAATTTTCTATAACCTGAATATGAAACTTCCCTTTAAAAATCGCGGCATCCGAATCGATTTTACACACATAGTTTCTTAGGCAAATTTTCTTAGAATTGTTCGTAGATTACTTCCCGCATATGCGATTTTTTCATTTTTTCCGTCCCATACAAATTGACCCGCTCTAATATATATATATATATATATATATATATATATATAATACAATACAATCTTATAGAGTAAAATTTTTATTTAATTAAGATTTTTTAGTTTACAATTTGTTTATTACACAATAAAATATATGAGTGTGACGCCAAGAAAACATGCAAATTGCATTTATAAACAATGGGTGAATCCAGCTTAAGATCACACTGTCGGCGCAATGTACCGATTTAGCAAATTTAGCTTATTACTTATAATTTTATTTCAGTGAGCCGACGAAAATCGGTACAGTGCGCCGATAGTGTAATCTTAGCTTAAGAGATACATGGACAATGTTACTTGAATAACGGACAGCAAATTTTGAATCCCCAGAATGGATGTAAAAAAAAAAGAAATGTGACATAAAATTATCCACCAGAAGATAATAGTAAGAAAAGAATTCATGTCAACATTTTGACTCTCTTGCGTCATCATTTTGAGTCTTCATTCAACTAAAGAAACAACCGATAAGGGATTTTGGTGGTTAAATGATTCATATTCGTAAATGCCAAATCTTTCACTAACAAATAGTCAATTAAGATGACAGATATTTCACAGCTGCCAGCTTTGCCACAACAAAAACATAGCCTTGGAACCACTAAAAAGATAACCCTTAATTTAAGGAAAGGAGCACTTCAGCAAGATGCTAGAAAACGTCTTCGATTGCTTCAGTTTCAGTATAAAGAAATGCGAGGCAGTTCGCATACTCAGTTCGATTGCCACGTATCTACAATTTCCGGTGCTACAGGATTTTTTATTGCTTGTCCATGTCATTACTCTACGAAATCAAAAAGAAATTGTATATTTTATTACATAATGATATCTGCAAGATTTTTTTTTTGCATGACACTTCAGAATATGCAACGGTAGCAATATGTCAAGAGTCATTATTGACAACAAACAACACAATAACATTTTGCTGAAGAAACTAATTTCGTTTTGCTTTAGCAAATGTTTTACAAGTTTTCCTTCTATCAGATCGATTTCGCCCACTCATCCAGCAACAAGCAGAATTAAAAAGCAACAACTCACACACACGCACACAAAAATCAATATATCTCCAATTATTTAGCAATTTTCAACAAATCAAAATGTACATCTAATCCTGCAATTATAAGGAGCAACTAAAGCAAACACAACAGCTACAAGTCCTTTTCCTAAATGAAACTTGAAATTTTGCTTTAACGAATTAAGGCAGCAACTTGCAACTTCAGTGAGGAGATGAAACTGCAGGATTATAGAAAAAAGGTGCGGTCGAAGTATCTGGTATTTTAATTTCAGTAAACAATATTTTGTATGCTGCCAGCTACTCAGCATGACAGGACCAAACGCTGTACTGCTGAAGGGAGTTTGCAAGCTTTTTAGGAAAAAAAATCATTAAACAAAAATTGAATTAAAAACTTAAAAAGGAGTCCGCATCAAGTATAAGAGTAGTAAAACATAAAAGCAAAATCCAAGAATACAAATTTTAAAAGTCGAATAGTTTGAGAAGATTAAAGACAAGTTAAAAGTTAAGTGCAACAACACTAAAAAGATGTTTAAGGCTTTGAGTAACAAAGTTGCTTAACAAAGACTGCAAAATCATATGCAACAACTGCTGCCTGCACCAACCTGTCTGCCAATTTCCTCTAAAACTTTATCGAGAAATAAAAGCTCAAGTCAGGGCAAAAATTGGATGCTACTGAAGTTGGATTCTGTTGAAAACTGCAAATAGCCAAATCTAATTTACTTTAACGATTATAAATTTTTTTTTTACATTTATGGCCTGTTTGTGTAAATCACGTCACCCAAGTGATGTTTATATGGAAAACAAAAGCAGAATCTCGAAAGCTGTAAAAATATATTTTTATTTCTCATAACAATTTCTAAAGTGTCTGTTCAGCGATCTGCTCAGCGTGAAAATAATTTTTTTTAATTCTTTACAAATTTCTTCATCACCGATCAGGAATATGTATATTTTAGGGGATCCTAGAGGGACATTTCGCTGCGTTACTCAGGGAATAGCAAAGTGAAATTTTTTTTTTTGAGGGTATGAAAAAGTTATATTTAAAAAAAAAAACTCCGAAATTATATATGTGCTCAATTACTGTTACCGATTCTTTTATAGGACTCAATCACAATTTATCAAACCAGAATCGTTTGAGTCATTTAGCAGTTTGAAAATTAATGTAATAATTGTGTTCCATTAAACTTTTATTAGAATTTTGAGCTTGATAAATGCCTTTAAGGACAACTGTTTTCTAATTTTTTTTGCAACTTCGCTCTAAGAAAATTGAACATTTAAAATTAAATCAAATTTAATGCTTTGGGTTCCACAGCAGCTTTCCTGACTATACCTGAGAGGGTGTCACCATGTCTGTATGTGTGTGTGTGTGAGAGAGATAGTCTGTGTGTATGTGTGTGTGTGTGAGAGAGATAGTCTGTGTGTATGTGTTTGTGTGTGTGTATGTATGCAACATTGTTATTTTGAAAGATTCGATGTTACGAATCGAACAAACTAGTTGCGTTTCATGCAGTTCTTTCAAACTTAGATTCCCTGGGAATGGGAACTATTAGTTGAGACCAGTAGATTTAGAGATATATGAAAAGAACTAAAGAAATGGTTTTTCAAAAGGGTTTTTTTATAATAAAATCAGTTCTTGATATTCAAAAACCATTTACATCGCCGCAAAACCGTCCAAATTCAGTTCACACGTTCGTAAGTGATATCGTGAAGAAAAAACGTTTTTAAATAACACCTAAATTGAACTTATTTGTGATTAATAACTGTTCCCGTTTTTTTTTTTAATAGGACTCGATGAACTATATCAATCACCGCTTATCAGGTGGGAAAATCACCTAATCCATTCAGAAGTGAAAATAAATATAATAGCATTTTTAACGGTTAAAATTAGCCGGAAGGGATGACCTTTAGGGTCAAAGTTTTCCATATGTCTTTTTTTAAGACCCTGTAGCAAAAATTAGCCGGCGAAGTAAAAAAGGTTGAAATAGCTACAAAAAAATCGGTCTACCTTCTCATCTTTCCTAATCTGTCCCTTCAATACTATCCCCTCGTCTTCAGTTCCGGCGCAATGCATTGCATATATACGGGACATCCCCAGAGTGCTGGTCCAAGATTAAAAAAAATAAAAAATTTATTCTTCCCTTTCATCTTAAGGGTTAACGCCTCTGTGCTCTGTTATACTAACGATCCTCAAACAAACAAATTAATATTAAAGTGTAAGATTTTCATCAATTCCAAACTGCGATGCGGCATCGAACAGTTAAAATAAAAAAATAAATAAAAAAACACATGCCTATGCCGATCACCTTCTTGACGAAAAACAACATGAAGAAAAAAAGTGCAAAAGTTTAGCAACGCATTCCTGTTAATATGTTATGCTTTGCAATTGTGGCAAATGCCACAGCAGCAGTAACAAAAGAATTGAGCAGAAAAGATTTGAACAGAAAATGTCATTAAAATTGCTCTTCATAAATCACTCGAACAAAAAACATGTTGTTGCAATATAACCTCATTTCACGGTCCATGAACTTTTACATTAAAACATTCATCCGCAAACCATTTATGCACAAAAAAAAAAAATATCAAAGAGAAAAAAAAAAGAAATAGTCGAATCCTTTTTCTTCGGTGAACGTTTATCAGACATGTTGTAGGGAGTAAATGACTGTGCAGCAGTAAGTAAGCAGTGAATGCAACATACAACCATTTTTGGCTTATGGCTTTCAACTGCGTGCCTCACTGTCTGCCTTAGAAGAATGTGGAGGGCATGGATGCACATTTAAATACAAAGCTGTGTGTGTGTGTGTGTGCTTTACTTACTGTTTGCTGGATAAAATATGTTCACATTGTTTGCAGCAAAAGTAGCAAGAAAAAAAACATACATGCAACAATTGTTGTTGTTTTTTTCTCTTCTCAAATTTTCAAAGCATGGCTGCAACATATTTATTGGAATCCCACAAACAGAAAACTTAGAATACCTAAATGGACTACTTTGGTAATATAAAGGGTTTTGTTGTGCTGTCGTTCTGCTTCAGTTTGTTTTTGGGGCGTCACATATTTGCATCATTTCATTTGGGAATCATACTCGTACTGCATATGAAAGCATTTTGTAGTTTCGGTTTCGATTTTCCATGTGCATTTTATTTTTCGAAAAGCTTGCAAAGCGATTTGTTTCAAATTGCGTTCTTCATTTATTTTCACATATATTTTTGGATTTTTTTTTTGTTTTTTGATTTGTAAAAGTATGTGCCACAGAAAATGTAGCAAATGTTACAATGCTAAATGTAGCACATTCCCACATGTAGCACTTAGATACTTGTGTACGTTTATTACAGTTTGTAAAAGAACAACATTTTGGTAGTACACCTCGAGGTGCATGTGAGAATATATGAGAGCATTTATGCAACCACGTTGCATGTCTAAATGTTTCACATCCTTATCAAATGATTATCATCAGCCATGAATGCTGGCTGTTGCCTGCTGCTGTTGTTGTTTTCATTTCTTTCTTGCTTTTGGGATTTATGTTCACATTTTACTTGGGGATTTTCGTAAAACATTTTCTCTCTCTAATATTTTATAGTCAGGGATCATGAGCATCAAATAGTGCAACATCAGATTTGTTTAGTTTTCCAATGTTCATTCAATTTCAAGCAGAATGCAAAAACATAAATTGTAATTTCGATAAAAAAATGAAAAATGGTTTGTTTAGGTAAAAATATGTTTACGAGTTAAGTGAAATTGGAATGTAAGAAATGCCAATACGATTTGGTTTGCGGACGCATTAAAGTACCTTGTGATGGCACAACGTGAAGACTGATTAAATTGCAAGGGAAAAGCTAAATACACAGATTTATTATACTAGTCCAATACATGAAAAAGTATTTAGTCGTCCGAAACGGAAATACGGACCTTACACATCGATGTATCGTTGCTGTTGACTGAAGTAGTAGAAAACAAGACTATAAAGCGGAGGGTCCTGAGTTCAACCCCGCGCTGAGTCATGAAATATTGTGTTGAATTCTTCTGATCAGCATTAGTGCGTGGTTGTGTTAGTTGCTGTCAGCCTGTTTCTGTGCTAAAAACAAAGTAACAGCACCCTCCTTTATCGGCCCTTAGGCAAAAAATTCGCGATCAATGTAAGGGTTAAAAAAATTCGTCTATCTTTTCAATACTAACGCCTCCTTTCTAGTTTCGTCACTAATCACTGTATATGCAAGGAACATCCCTTCAGTGGTGGCCCTAATTAAAAACAATTACTTTCCTGGCACTTGCAAATACTTTCGGTTTAAGTCAGTAATATTCGAAATTTAAAGAGCGAAAATAATAAATAGAATGTAATCACGTTCATTTATTAAAATAAAAATTAAATAAAAAATAATTTGCAGTTTCGCAGATTTGAACCTATAGCCTGTTGGGAAAATTAACATCCAGTAATACAATTTAAAGAGCGAATGTTTTAAAGCGTATTAGTGTCAATGAGATAAAAGAGTTTAAATACAACGAAATCTTTGTGAGATATCATTAACATTATTATTCCTATTGGTGCCATTATGTTTTTCAAATGGCCACCACGACTTTTCTGCGCCAGCCAAAAATCCACACCAAACGATGACTTTTCCATGATGCATTGACGCTCTTGGGCCTCAAGTGGGTTGGTATGGTCCCAAATTTGACAACTTCGATTGTCTCACGCACCCATTCATCCAGAAATGAGCCTCATCACTCAAGTAGACTTTTCGGAGAAAATTTGGACCAGTTGCCAACTGCTCCTTTCAGCGGATATAGGTCACTGTCTATGATCTTGAACCTTCCAGTTTCTGGGTCAGTTTGCTGATTTGGCTGACTAAATGGCAGTAAGTTGACGGGTGTAGCCTCAACAAGATTACCGTTAGCAACTATCAAAGTTCGACGATTCCTAATCGAAATGTGACTGTATTTATCATAACTAAATATTTATCTGTCTAGGAAATGAGATGCATTTGTCTTTGTGGGTGCAGCTGGCTGAAGTAGTAGAACTCAAGACTATGAAGCGGAGGGTTCTGAATTCAACCCCGCGCTGAGTCATGAAATATAAGCCCCTATTATGAATGGCGACATCGACGCCGTATCAAGACGACAGTGGAAAATTGTCGCTTGTCCACTCTTTGTCGACAGCAAGTGACTACTATTGACATGTTCTATCGATATTATACATATGCCCTAGAGAATGCTAAGAAATTTGTCAAAGGTAATTAACTGTTATCGACAACTTGTAGACAATGATAAATTTTTACTGTCGTGTTGATGTGACGTCGACGTCGCCATTCATAATAGGGCCGATTGTGTTGAATTCTTCTAATTAGTAGTAGGGTGTGGTTGTGTTAGTTGTTGTCAGCCTGTTTCAGTGATGAAGGCATTGCACTGGTCACTGAACATAACTGGCGGCGACTGACACGATCATGTACTAAACAGCAGGGTAACATAAGCATCCTTCGTCTGTACTGTAGCAAAAATTAGCCGGCGAAGTAAAAGGTTGAATCAGCTAAAAAAATTCTGTCTTCATCTTCTTTATATGTGTCCTCAATACTATCCCCTCCTTTCTAGTTCCGGCGGAATGCACTGCATTTGTAGGTGTCATCTCCTGAATGCTGGTCCGAGATAAAAAAAACATTATTCCTAAAACGACTCTTTCTCAGAAGAGTTGAGACTACGGTACTACATTCTCCCGAAGGGAAATTTTTTTCAACTCAAAAAAGTGCACAAGATTGATTATTTTAATGGAGAAGAACAGTCAAAGGAATGCGGCCTGAGATATTGTGACTGATTGCAATCAATTCAAAAAAATAAATAAATAGTAAAATTCAAAATGAAAAAAATAATTATTCAATGAATTTAATACTTATTTCCGGACCACCAATTCTTTTTCTTTAAATCTGGATTCATTTAGTTTTTCGTAATTTTCTTAAGCGGCAACTGCACTACTGATCACAAGTAAACCTCTTCAAAATGGCAACAAATGAGAGCGACTATTAAATGTGTTTGCTCGATTTCTTTTATTTTTTCTTTTTTTTCTTTTCATTCACAAATAAAAGAAACACGAAGAACAACATAAATAATGAAAAATGTTCCATTTCTTTTTCCAGCAACATGCCGCATATTTGCAATTGGGATTTTTTCTTTGGGGGTGCAATTTTTTCATTTCAGCGTTACATAAAACAAAATTTTTAAACCATTTCCACTTGTGCTGATAAACATCACGTAAGTAAAACAACATGTACATTTCACACATATTTACTAAAAGAAAAACTTATTTGAGCAATTCAGCTATAAGGACTTGAAGGACCTAAATTTTGCTACAACAAATAATAAATTCTCCAACACAAGTAAAATGGATTTGAAATTTGCGTGATAAAGTTTTAGGATTTTTCAACGAAATATAATAAAACCTAAAATATTTGTTTTTTATTATTAGATGGGGTGGAGTCCTTTTTTACTTACTGCTTAAAAGCATACACGGTTCAAGCACGTACCTGGAAAGAGCAAAAAAATAATAATACAAAATTAGTTGAATATTTCAAACAGGAAGTAGACGAAAAATATTATCTTAAAGACTAGCGCAAATTCCATAATATTTGTTTTCCATAATGTTTCAGTTAGGAAAATTTTTACATTTTCCTGTCCTCCCCTCGCACTTGAAATACATAAAATTCCATCATCATTTCTAAAACAGCTGATTCTAATGGCTATAATTATTATAATGATAATGACCATACTTATGGAAATAAACATTGAAATAAAAGACTCGCTTAATAAAAAAAAAACAAAAATATGTTTCCTCTCTTGCGTCTTTTATGAAAAACCATCAAAAACGTCTGCTTTTAATGGAAAATGTCAGTTTTCTTATGCTGTTAACATTTCAGCTCCATTCTTAAGATTTTTATTTATTTATTTTATTTTTTTTTCTTTTTGCTTTATTGACGACCCGCTGGAAACGACAAATTTGAAATTTTCGTTTGGCAGTAAAACTACAAATAAATATATAAATAGATTCTCCACACACTTATTTAAGCTCTTTTGCGTAATGCCGCATTATTTTCCTTTGGCTTCCTTCATACCCTGCACACATACACACACACACACATTTCCTAATGTATTTTTCGGTGATGTAATTTTGCAAGGATTTAAGACTGAACATTTGTGTTTCATCATCTTGTGCTTGTTCTTCTTCATGATTTGCTTAGAAATCAGCGCCGAAAGTCTTTCGTATAAAATTTTTCATTAAGCGATTCCTACACTTAAATTTAAATGAAACAATGTGCTAGTGAGATATAATCGAAATTTTTCATTCCTTTGAAGGACCTCTTGCTAACAGAATGTGTAAAATATAACATCGTTCGTATGCCCGCCACAACTTCTCTGGGTAGAGCTCCTCCGAAATGTCCAATTCTCCATGACTCTAGTGCATAAATCAGGTTAAATGATGGCATAGGATTTGTTGCCTATGAGGACCGCTGTGGCTTATTCACATATACCTGCGACTTAAGAAAACTTTACAACAAAAAATCTAACGGAAATGACAATCCCTCACATCTCCAATTTCTTTATCCCTTTAGAAAAATATGATTTGTCGGGGTCATCAAAAAAGGGCATTTTGTTTGCGAGTTGATTTCGTCGTTGCAGTCAAATCTCTTTCTGCCCAGCCATTTCTTCAAGTTTGTGCACAAGAAATAATCACTTAGGACTAAAGCGGAAGAATAGGGGGAATGAGGGGGCAGTTAGTATCCCAGTTTATGAATGTTTGCCACGGAAACTTCACATGTGTGCACCCTTGTACTGTGGCCAAACGATGCACTCATCAGGAGGAAAGCTTTTTAATACCGAAGTCATCATTTAAAACTGCATCAGCTGAACCAAATGAGATGCCTATCACTTCCACGAACTATCTCACGATCAATCTTCGATCGTCTAGGTCTGGAGAACAGGCCCAATTTATTTATTTTTGTTATTTAATTTGCGCATGTGTGCACCCTAGATTGTGGCACCCATGTAGTGGACAGGTTTCTCATATAGCAGTTATCATTCAAAATTGAAACCACTGAGCTGTGCGGTACACCTATGGCTACCGCAATCTCCCCCCAGTTTTAATCTTCGATCGGCAAAAACCACGTCATGAATTTTTTCAGTTCCTTCGGATTAGACTTGTGTCGAACTCTTTCAGCCTAGATTTAAGCGATGTTTTTTTCCGCCAAAAATATTGCTCACATTCACTTGTTTCCTTTTTCTTCCCAAAATGTGTGGCAATCTGCCATCAACGGCTGCCAAACACAAACTAAATGACGCTGATTGGTCAAACTTCAACAGGAGCAGCAGTATTGCCATTTCATTTCAAATAGTAACAGACATACTGAACCGCCCTCGTATATTTGGAAAACTTTCCTAGAGTAGTGTAGAAATAATTCTGAATATATTTTATTACTTTCAAAAAAGTTTAATGAATTATTTAATATCATTTGCTTATCTGAAATTCTGTTTATTGAAAATCTCTCCAAAAACGGAACAAAATTTGTTGTAGTGATTTTTTTTTAAGAATCGGTACAAAATTACAAAATTCTTTGCACCGATTTTTTTATTTTTAGTTTTGGCAGAATATTGATTATTATTTTAATCTATTTATAAAGAAAAACAACTCGCACAAAACTCATGCTTAACTACGACGGTATCAACACCCCCTTATCGCTAAAATAAACAGAATTTGTTGTTACGGGTGATATGCCATTTACGCTATCATAACACAAATTGAGAAAAATATTTCAGCAACTTCAACATAAAAACTCAGCACTTGTCTAGTAACATTTTGCCAAGAAAACGAGCACTACCGCCACCAATCATCCACATTCAACATTCAAAAGAGATGCTTCAACTTCAAGTGTGTTGATCTAACAGTTTGGATTGTATTCTTATGCAGCAGCTGCATTGAATTTGCAAAAAAAAAGCACGAATAAAAAAACCTAAAGTATCATCTGAAAATTTCTTGTCATTGTCCTCAGGATCCTTCTCGCACACTGTTGTCAGTTGTGACATTACATTTTTAATACTCAACTTTTTTTTATTGATGCTCTCCAAATTGAGTTGTTTACACTGGTGTTTTGTACAAATTGCTGTTGACAAAAAGCTTGTTGCATTAGTAGGTATTTGTGATGCTACAATGTTTTTTTTTTTTGGTAAGTGGCTTAACGTTCAAACCAGAAATTGAAAATTACAAATCAATAAGTTTTCATATGGAATTATGATAGTGACATTTTGCAATATTTTGACTTTGTTAAAACTTTTATGACTTAATGATAAAGTATAAAAAATATTGAACATTTACACTGTGCGTTTTAAAACTAGTTTAAGGATCGTCTATATTGTAAAATCTTTGCCCGTACAAAAATTGAACATAAAGTTCAATGAAGTTTAGAAATGTATTCCTCTAATAAATATTTAGCCAAAAGAAAAATAAATAATGTCCCTTATTACCGTTCTCGAATCGAGTCGAGTGTTTGTAATAGGTTAAAGAAAAATCGTGTATATTTCTTTAGTCTATTACATTCTCTCGAGTCGAATCGAGAACCGTAATAAGGCCCAATATTCCCTCAAGTGGCACTTCAGAAAACGATAAACGAAATAATTATTCAGAATGAACTCATTTTTAACATCATGCATGGAATCAGCTAATGAAATTGAAAAATATATTATTTCGAAAGGTTATTTTCTTCTTGGTTTTTTAAGGCATCAAAATACGGATAAACTCCGCTTCTGAATGGAATCGGAATCTGTGTCTTAAAAAAAAGGAAAGAAGGTCGGGATCCTGAAATGGAAAACAAAATCTAGTTTCCTCAATATATATATTTTTTAAATCTAAGATATTCTATATATTTTCCAAATTGAATAATTTTCTGATTCTGATACGATTGACCACAGCACAATAGCACAAGTAGTGCTCGAGTATCATCTTCCCAGCAGGTTCGTCATGCCATATGGGGCGATTTTTAAGCAATTTTCGTTTTGGCAACACTGTTTTTGGCAGCTCAGCTGTTTTCGTGTACCATGTTGCTGCTAAATATGTTCAGTTTGGATTATAATTTAAATTTGAATCGACTTACAAACGAACAACCCAGATGATTAAAATTTATCATCAAAATCCATGATCGGTTAAGAAAGTGCATCGTGATCATTTCTATTTGAACGAGCGCAATTGCCACAACAAAAAAAATTAGGGGGGCTTGGATGATACGTGCTTTCAACAAGACGGTGCCACATGATATACAGCACGCGAAACAACGATCCTGTTGAGAGGCGAGTTCAGCGAACAGTTTATTTCACGTTTGGGACCAGTTAATTTTAGGCCTAGATCGGGCGATTTAACGCACGTCTGTAGAGACAAGCCCGCTGAGGGTGACGCGCAACCAATATCGAGCAATATATTTGTCTTGGCGTAGTTTCGGTGTCCCCAGAGCATTACGGTGTCTCTAGTCACTAGAGTCTAGTGACAGTGAGTTCTGGCAATCTTCGATATATTGATCTACAGTTCTTCGTTTTAGTTCGATTTTGAATACTTGGAATGGTTTGGAGTTTTTAAGAGTGATCTTCTTCATTAATGAGGCCATTGTTGTCAGCTTAGCCGTTTTTCGTTTTCATGGAATAACCTGATGTACCCTTGACTCCATTTTATCTCATTTATTCTCGTTCGTGTATAGTAGGACAAGCCTGAATTTTACGATGAACATTTCTTTCTCTTTAATTGTTCAATTTAAAATTAATTATTTTTGATAGCAAAAAAAAGCTGCTTTGATTGTTAATAAAAATTGTTATCGTTGCCAGATCGGAAATATTTTATTTTAAGTTATCAGCAGATATGCGAAATATTTCCCTCCTTTAATTCCAACTTTTTCGTCTGCTCATTATAAACCTCAACTTTATTGGCTTTTAAAGAAAACTAAAATGAGAAACATAAAAAAGTGATTCAGCACTATAAAATTTATTCATTGCGCTTTCATGTAATAGTTTAATAATTTTTATTTTACAATTTAACCACAACACACTTGCATTGTCATAAAAACTGTCATTTGAAAAATCAAATTAAGCACTGCACAAAAAATATCTACATCCAAACCACCAGCAATAACAATAAACAAATATTGTATTTAATTGTCATTTAGTATTGACATTTCTTGTCACAAAAATCCACAAATGCAACGACAATAAAAAACTTATTGTAAAAGAAAATTCCCAAACATGTCACGATTAAAAAGGAACAAGTTAAAAAAAAAGTTTTTTTTTTTTTTAAATAAAAATAATTTTATTTGCTTCAACTTGTGCATATTTAAACAATACGAGTATTGCCAACCGAAAAGGGTGCCTCTTTCATAGACGTTTTCCAATGAACCTAGGCAGCCTGTTGGACTGTCAGTCATAAAGTCAGTGTGGCTGGCTGTCATTCAACATACAATTCAATTTCCACATTCAGCGTTTTATAATCATGTCTAGACAGACATCAAACACAAGAAGAATTTTGTTGCATTCGAGTCAACCACTAAAAATGTTCGTTTCATAAAAACGTTGTTTGTTGCCACTGTTACTGCTGCTGCTGCTGCTGCTATTTAAGCGCCTAGAGTTACAATCGTTTCCTATTACTTTTTCTGCCTTGTTGCATTGTAACTATTTTCTGTTGCAAAAGGCAGGCACACTTTGTTTTGCGAAGCTCACCCCACAGCTGCTGCAAGCCGCTTTTGTGCCAACCAGCCGCTCAATAGCTGAAGGAAAATTCTCTTGTTAATAATTGTACTCGTTGTTGCGAAATAAAAAAAAAAGGATGTGGATGGAGGTGGCGCAGCAGAAGTATACAAATAAAAGCTGAGCTCTTTTGAAAATGGATTTATTAAAAACTTTATTATTACATGAATGTTTTTCAGTTTTCAGGCCGAATCTGCCACTTTATTTACTCGTCTTTAACCGAAAACAAATTTTAATGCAACTGTTGGTGGACCGTTGAGGAAGAGGAAAAGTGTACAATAGGTAACGCAGCGTCTGGCCAAAAATCCATATAAATTTTCCATCACTTTGTCAAGACTAGCTAAATGTTGTAATGCCTTTACTTGCAACGTGTCGTTGACAAACCATTTCCTTTTTTTTTTTGTCCAATTACGAGGGCACAATGTGTCAATAGCATGATTGAAATTAAGTGAAAATATTCAATTAAAATATAAATATTTTGTTACTGTTGTTGCTGTTGTATTATTATTATTATTATTGTATAGTATTTATTTTCCCTGCCACACTAAAGGTTTTATTGCCACGACGCGTTACTTAAAATGGATTAAGTAAAGGCGCCGCAATTAAATTCGCATAATAATTAAAATAAATGTTAAACAAGTGCTAAAAAAAAGATATTTTGTTAAATACGGATTTAAAAATCGAAGAGAAATTAAAATTTATTACACCTTTTACAGATTTATGGCTGGGCAGACCGTTAAAAGGGCCGACACAAAGCCAATAAAACATTAACCGGTCATAACTAGACATGATCATAAATACAAGTAACTCTTTTATTTGAATGTGTTTTACTTTGAGTGCCACAAAATTTGTTGAAGTGAATAATAGTGTTTTCACACTGACATGGTTTTAGTAAATTCGGGTTTTAACGTTAAAACCTGGTTTTATTTTATATTATTTATTTTTTGTTTTTTAATTTCCTGAAAAAGTCACACAAAGGAGTGACGAAATATTATTTTAAATTAAAATAAAGAGATTAAAAATATTAGAGTATAATAATATTCGAGTATAAAAATATTAGAGTATTAAAAAGAGGTCAAGAAACCAGAAGAATTTAAGAAACTTTAGTTTAATACATTCATCATAAAAAGTGCAAGTCATCACAAAAGGTGCAAGTCATTATAAAAAGTGCAAGTCATCATAAAAACTGCAAGTCATTATAAAAAAAGCAAGTCATCATAAAAAGTGCAAGTCATTATAAAAAGTCCAAGTCATTATAAAAAGTGCAAGTCATCATAAAAAGTGCAAGTCATTATAAAAAGTGCAAGTCATTGTAAAAAGTGCAAGTCATCATAAAAAGTCCAAGTCATTATAAAAAGTGCAAGTCATTATAAAAAGTGCAAGTCATTGTAAAAAGTGCAAGTCATCATAAAAAGTGCAAGTCATCATAAAAAGTGCAAGTCATTATAAAAAGTGCAAGTCATCATAAAAAGTGCAAGTCATCATAAAAATTGTAAGTCATCATAAAAAGTGCAAGTCACAATAAAAAGTGCAAGTCATTATAAAAAGTGCAAGTCATTGTAAAAAGTGCAAGTCATCATAAAAAGTCCAAGTCATTATAAAAAGTGCAAGTCATTATAAAAAGTGCAAGTCATTGTAAAAAGTGCAAGTCATCATAAAAAGTGCAAGTCATCATAAAAAGTGCAAGTCATTATAAAAAGTGCAAGTCATCATAAAAAGTGCAAGTCATCATAAAAAGTGCAAGTCATCATAAAAACTGCAAGTCATTATAAAAAAAGCAAGTCATCATAAAAAGTGCAAGTCATTATAAAAAGTGCAAGTCATTATAAAAAGTGCAAGTCATTATAAAAAGTGCAAGTCATTATGAAAAGTGCAAGTCATCATAAAAAGTGCAAGTCATCATAAAAAGTGCAAGTCATTATACAAAGTGCAAGTCATCATAAAAACTGCAAGTCATTATAAAAACTGCAAGTCATCATAAAAAGTGCTAGTCATTATAAAAAGTGCAAGTCATTATAAAAAGTGCAAGTCATTATAAAAATTGTAAGTCATCATAAAAAGTGCAAGTCACAATAAAAAGTGCAAGTCATTTTAAAAAGTGCAAGTCATTGTAAAAAGTGCAAGTCATCATAAAAAGTCCAAGTCATTATAAAAAGTGCAAGTCATTATAAAAAGTGCAAGTCATTGTAAAAAGTGCAAGTCATCATAAAAAATGCAAGTCATCATAAAAAGTGCAAGTCATCATAAAAAGTGCAAGTCATTATAAAAAGTGCAAGTCATCATAAAAAGTGCAAGTCATCATAAAAAATGCAAGTCAACATAAAAGGTGCAAGTCACTATAAAAAGAACAAGTCATTATAAAAAGTGCAAGTCATCATAAAAAGTGCAAGTCATTATAAAAAGTGCAAACGAAAGGAATTCTTAAATAAAAAATTTATAAATTCGAGGATTTGAACTTTTGCCCGATTAATAACTCTGAGCCTAATAATTAAACATATTCTGTTTTAATAATAATAAACACATTCAAGATTTCTTTTTAAAGTATTTTTTATTTTATCTGTAATTTAATTCACTGTTTATATAAATATATATTTTTTTATTTTATTTAATTCAATTACAATTTAAAACAAAAATCCGCAACATCAGCAAAACTAATATTATTTCAACAAAAATGTTAAACAATTGTAGGAGTGCAAAAACAGAAAGCGCCAACATGGGAGTAAATAAATCAAAAATGTTTATATATACATACATCCAGACGCAAATGTAATAGCATGCACATGCATGCATGTTGTAGTATATAATTATGTAAACATAAACAACTTTTTATTGTTTTATGCAAAGTTTTTTACTCGTACCTAAAATAAATATTTATTAAGGCAATTTAACAAAATAAAATTAAATTCAAATAAATACACACACTCACATGTACAGCAGGAATAAAGCCATTTTATTTTTTATTTTCATGTTATTACAACCCTTTTGCATGAGAAAAACTGTGAGATAGACGTCAGCGTTTTTGTATGCAATTAGAAATATGTAATCAGCTCCAGCGTTCATGTTATGGGAATAAGTCATTTGGATGAAAACCTTTACTTCCTCTTCTGTCGGATGGAATGCAAGAATTGTTATTTTTGTTACTTATAAAATATTTTTTACTTAAGAAACTGTGCACTAATTCAAGATTAACCCATCGAACCAAAAACTCGATAAAATAATAAAGAGAGACAAGGAACTGACTTGCGAAATTTTAAATTTTTATTTAAACTTTTAAAAGTTGTCTAAGCACTTGTTTATAGTTTTTAAAGCCACAACGGCTTGCCATGTGAACCCATAGTGCATTAGATGTACTATAGGGCATAAGCTTTCGCAGGGTAAGCACAGTTTGGTAGGTACAGTTCATGACATCCGTAGTATGCAGCCAAATCAAAACAATTGTTTTTATATAAATAATATATTCAAATACATTTGCGTGCATGTATGTGTGTGTGTATGCAGACAACTAAATTACGAATGTGCAAAATTGTCGACATACAAAAGTCCTTTAACGTGTAAACATCATCAGCATAAAAAAACATTGAAAACGTTTATGCAAATTTTTAATAATTTTTTTTTTTTTTTTTTTGTACAATATTGACTGAAGTGACTATTTGTTGAAACAAATTGTACATGTAACCCAGGTAATGCGCCAGTTATTCTCAACTTTCGTTTAACCTTTTAACACAGTGGGCCGTTTGGTTATTAAATTTACGTGGCTGACAACTTCAAGCAGGCATTCAAGCAGCGTAGAATCCTTTTTAGAAAGACCAGTACAATCGTCGATGTTAAACTACACATGTCCTGCCAATGTACTTGTGCCGCTTATTCCTACTAAAGGGTGGGCAAATTTCAGGTTAGGAAGTAATCTTGTTGTCAAATAATGTAATGTCCAGAATTGAGCAGTCATTCTTTGACATTTATTCAGTAAAATGTTGAACGCTACACCTTTAAACAAAGAAATTTAATTGTGAATATTTTCTATCAAAATGGTAAAAATTTTAATTTATCACTTCGTAAAATTCGAGTAGGTTTTTCTCGTGATCAAGCTGATTCTCAAACCGCTGTGCGTGATTTAATCGATATATTCAAGACTCACGGTACTGTTGCTGACAACAGACCAAAAAAATAATACCCTCGTAGTAGCCGCTGTACTGCATAGTGTTGAGAATGAGTCTCGAGGCACTTCAACTTCATGCTTATAAAGTTTAACTAGTTCAAGAATTATGGGCAGCGGTTACAAATATGGAATATTTTTACCAATTCCCAGCAACTGGAAAGCACAATAAAAAGAAGGAATTTTTAGTTTGACTTTTTTCGTCCCACTGTAATATTTTCATATGTTACAAAAAATGTAACAGATTTTAGCCATTTTTCCAAAATTAGCATATTTTCCACAAATAATTGCGGTGTAGAGTTGAAGTGCAGAAGGAATGGCTTTTGCAAAGTTTTATATTAAATTATTTTTAAACGTTTGGAAAAGGAAACAGTAAAAATACACACTCAGACGTTCAAACAAGTTTGTTACTTCCGTCATATTATTATTAATAATAATTGGACATTTTTCATAACCAAATTTATTGTTAAAATAAATGTTACAATTTATATAAAATATGTTTTTTACTTTTTCTTTAGCATATCCTTCGTGTATTAAAACAACATATGGAATAAATGTCATTGTAATTTCCCATTTTTTTTCCTTTTTTTATTGTACTTTTTGCAAGTTAAAAAATTCATGTAACTTGTCATACAAAATTTTGCTGTATTTGATTATATTTTACAATTTGTTCAAATTTATTTTGCTTGCAATTTGCTTTAATATTTGAAATGTAGATTTTTGTATGTTCGACAAGTGTTTTGTGGCACTTTGTAACATGAGCACCGAAAATTTGTTGGCTTTAATCAAATAAGAATACCAAGTTTATTTTGCAGTTACACAGATACTTGTGTAGTTGCACTTGTATTTGAATGTAATTTAAGTTTGATTTGTTGATTTTTTAATTGGCTTGTAGCACACATGCCACACAAGTTGTATTGCGAATTCTAGCGCATGCATGTGCATGCACACAAACATATGAAGTTAGCGATTGTGTATAGTTTGACGTCTACTGACAGCTATGACATATTTTCATGACAAATAAACAATTAATTTATTTAAAAATATTTTCCATGTGCTGGAATCAGTTTTAATTGATTAAATTAATAAAACTGCCAAACGAATTACATACTAAGCAATTTTAAAGGAACGTTCATTTCTATAGACGTTTACAATGTAGTTGTTATTGTGAATGAGCTAGCGTCCGGGGACTATGCACTAGGGGCCCTTTTCTCTAATATACAACTAAAAAATTTACAAATAAAATACTCACAAAACAATATTAAATTTTGAAAAAATTTTGTTAATCTGCAGGTAGTTTCATTGGTAAATTTATTACTATTAACCAGCCCCAAATAGTAAAGGGTGAGACAAGTTTAAATCATAATAAAACAAGGAAATATATTTTTAATATCAATGAAACGGCCTTGAATTGGAAAGAAAATTTTATGGAATTGATGTTTAAATACGATTTCCGCCATGTGGCTGCCACGGCTGGCCCGCAGAAGGCGCAATCTGGGAACACAAATTTTCAACAACTAAAAAAATTGTCCATAAAGTAGAAGGACTGAACCCCAGTTGCTGAGAACGGCGACGAATTGATTGATTGGGGTCATCTTCAATGCTTTCCTGTACAGCGGCTACAGCTTCTTCCATGTGCACTGTTTGGCGTCTCAGGGCATGCCCATGATCAGCAACAATAAATGTGCTCCGAAAAGGATCTATTGTTCTTCGAATGTGCATATAAGAATCTAAAAGAAATAGGTTCGCCTACGAGCTTGAGTAAGAATTGACAGGTGAGCCGACACCTGGGTTTGGGTAGAAAATAGACCGAAGTCGATAGAAAGTTTATGGAACCTACACTGGTTTGACTTTTGAGGCTTTACCAGTATTTGGAACTGGTACCACGGGATCCAGTACAAGCCTCGCAGTTTACTGCGGCTGGATATTGGAGAGGTCTCCCTCGGGAGTACACGTGGTGGCTGTGGTCACCAATTCGGTGGAAGGTTTGTCAGATAAGGATTGATGTTCAATCCTTGTGGTTGGACTTCGGTCCGGCTGATAGTAGCAGAACCTATATGTTGCTGTGAATCAACATATAAAAGATCATCTAGATAGGATCGGCACTTTAAGCAAGGTGTTAGATCATGGGGCTTACCAAATCATGTTCTAGAAATTGCCACCTGGGTGACCCGAGGTGACCTTTGTGTGGTTCTTGGGCACTAAGAGGGGTGCTGGTAACACTTATTTTTTCACCCGGTGTTAAGTGCACGATGACTTTGACGAATACAACAATTATTCTGATTAAAAATTTCAACAATTTGCTCGTGTTGCTGTGATGTGGTGACACTAAAAAAATCACGCTTTACTTACAGCACCTATTGTGACCAAATAATCACTATTTTATGTTTGTAACTTTAGTCTCCGATATTCCAGCATGAACTTCCGAATTCCAAGAGTTAATAACGGGCATATTGTTGAAGGGTGGATGTTTCAGATTAGCTGCCATTTATTCAGTCTGTTTTCCAAATTACTTCAGACTGATAGAGAATTCAGCAACACGAGCCAATAATGAAATTGCTTTATCAAAATCATTGTTCTATTCTGGAAATATAACGTGCGATTTTTCACCAAAAGCTAATCTTCAGCAATGAGTCCCATGTCTGGATGAATGGGTACTTTAATAAGCAATCCACATGGGACCTAGGAGCGTCCAATTCTTGCCAAAAAAAAAATGAGACGGTTTGGTGTCGCGACTTTGGCCAGCGCTATAGTATGAATTAGTAAGAATATAAAAAAGGAATATGTGATTATTGAGTTCAGCTTTGATATTTATTTAAGCTTCTGATTCAATTCGAGGTTTAGAATAATATCTTTAGCTATTCTAGGTAATGTTGGATAAAGCTTCCCTGATGATCTGCATTAGCCCCAGTGTAATGCGCATAGGAATTAGCTAAAACCCTTCAATAATCAATTTTGAACTTTGTTGTAAATTTGCCAAACGAATCAGCACGTATAAAATTAAAAACATCTTTAATATCTTTGATAATTCCTAGAAACATGATTTTATTTCCCGCTTTCCGGGGAAACCAAAAAGAGGAGGAAATAAAAGACCCTAACCATTCTCATAATAACAGTAAAAATTTAAAACATTTCTATAATTAAAATCAACAGTTAAAAATATTTTTGTTAACACTTACAAATACTATCCCACACACATTTAATTTTCCTTAGCCTTCTTAACAAATTTGTAACCTATAACTGGGCTAAAATCTTTGTTGAAACTTTAATGGCTAAGAAAACATGTTTGTTTACTTTCTATTTATCCAACTCATAACGGCCGTGAGCCAAAGTATTGATGTATCCTTTTATATTGACACTCTGCTTCAACGCCTGAGGTTTATTACTTCACTAAAAGAAAAACATTATTTATAATAAAAAAAAAAATTAATATTACAGCATCAGCACTAACATTAACGATAACAGTCTTCCGAAACAAGAACATGTGGTAACCTAAAGATAAAACCGAAATACACAATATCCGGATGCGGAACAGAACAAGACACAGGATGGTTAGGATATAAAGGAAACCCAAAAACAAAATATAGAAAATTAAGATAAAAGTAAAAGATGATGACGCTGTCTAAAAAGTAGAAAACATAAAACCACTACACAAATATAAACCACGACTCACATGTGTGTGTGAGTGGTTAAGGGAGGAGGCAACTATATGTTATCGAAAGAATATATGTAGTTTACAGATGAGGGCAAAAATATGCTAAAGAAATAATTAATAAAAGACTTGAAATGTAAAAGTGAAGACAGGTACCACTTAAATTTAGTGTTTTGTAAAGGCATCCTTCTTTTTTTTTTGTTTTTTTTTTTTTTTTACTTGGACCAGCACTCAGCACCCTATATATGCAATGCATTGCGCCGGAACTGAAAACGAGTGGATAGTATTGAGGGGAGAGATTAGGAAAGATATTCAAGGCCCGGAACTATGCAAAGTGTCTACTTTAACTTAAAAGTGGGTGCTGTTGGCTGAAGTAGTAGAACACGAAACTATGAAGAGGAACGTCCTGAGTTCAACCCCGCGCTAGGTCATGAAATATTGTGTTGAATTCTACTGATCAGCATTAGTGCATGGTTGTGTTACTTGTTGCCAGCCTGTTTCAATGATTACGGCATAGCACTGGTCACTGAACATAATCGGCAGCGACTGACACTATCATGTACTAAAAGCAGAGTAACAGCACCCTCCTTCGTCGGTCCTATAGAAAAAATTTTGCCGGCGAAGTAAAAAGGTTGAAATAGCTACAAACAATTTTCTTTTTCCTCATCTTTCTTCATCTCCCCTCAATACTATCCCCTACTTTCTAATTCCGGTGCAATGCACTGCATATGTAGGGGTCATCCCCTGAGTGCTGGTCCAAGATAAAAATTAAAAAAAGCATGCAATAAAATTTAATCCTTTCAGGCCTGAAGATCAATATCAAAATAATTCTTTCACACTTAGAAAAAATTTTGCCTGCTGTTATAGCTCTCAAGCATCTTTTTGTTTTTGGTGAAAAGGACATCTCACAATTATGTTGTATTGGTCGTAGCATGTATTTAAAAATGTTTCCATAATATTGAAAAAATTTGGTTCCACTTTTTATTTTTTAAGGGGAATTTAATTACTAAATAAGCAATATAAAAAAATGTGGTTTAAGATCAACGAAAATAATTGTAGGTATAGATCTAGTGCGGCCATTTTGCTAATAACGCGTTCCTCTTTTAAACTCATGCAGATAAATGCTGATGATATGATCACTTGTATTCGTTTCTTTTTATTTAGAATATTTTCCACTCTTAAAGGGCGCTTGATTTTTTTTACTATAATTTTTGTTTTCTCTGTTTATAAAACAAATATATTCTGTTTCTACAATTGTAAAGTATGTTTGTATTTGTTTTTAAAGGATGAAAGTTTTAGCAACCGAACGACCGCATATGGCAGAATGACTGGGTGGTTGGCTGGCTGACTAAACGATTTTTTCGCACACTCCGGTATTTGCCCAAAAAGTCAAACATTTTAACAAACACAAGCTTCTATTGCTATATTGTCTTTTTGTTATATTTTTATCATATAAAAGTTTTTAGCTAATACAGCATGTTTAGTATTTTATTCACATGTCGTCTCACAGACAAACATTCTGAGTTACTCGTGTATTATTTGTGCCGTGTCTCGTAAGTATGTTTGGCATAAACTTATAACGACGTGTCTGCCAAATTATTTATACTCATGACTAAAATATCATTATTATCATTATTATTATGATTATGGTGATGTGAAGGCAAAACTTAATAACTAGAAATAATATTAAAATATTAATGTCACATCTGTACTAGAAGCAAAAGAAGAGCGGACTGTAAGGACAGCATTAAGAGCCATGACTAAATTGATATTATCCAGCATCAATTTATGGCATCACATAAAACATTAAGACATTACTGAGATTAATATATTTCCAGGATATTATGAAAACTAAGTTTCAAAATTGGAAACGTAGAAATGACTTTATGCATTAAGTTGGGCAAAAATGTTTCCATCACGCAGCCACATATTAGATACAGCACAACATTAGCAAACAGTAACTTCAGGAACTGGGCTAATGGCCGAAAGTTTTTAATGACCTACAAAGTAATAAGTGGCACTTGGCGATTTCATTGTCTTGCTAGAAGTCTCTTGATATAAAATAATCAGTAGTTAGAATCATTCCCCTTATTCTGTAACGCATAAATGGCATGCTGAGATATCCCATATGGTGAACATTTGAATTCTGCTGATGGCCTCAGAATATTCTCTGAGGGCTACAAAGTAGCAAGAGGCTATTGAAAACAGGCAATTGATAAAGAAAAAGCTTAAATAGTTGTTCTATTTTTGATACTGTGTGGACGTTGAATTATCTCGTAGATGATATTTATAAACACAAAACTTAAACGAAAATGGCGACAAACAACCATATACATGAGCACTGATGATGAAAGCGTTGCGGCTTTTGAAAACAGCTGTTCTGCTCTGCTGTGTAAGATGAATAACTAAAAAACTGATGTTGACTTTCCTTTGTGCCTTGGAATATTTATCATGTCGTTTTGAATTTAAAACAAAAATTTCGAACAATTACCCTATAAATCTTAATTCAATTTAATTGAACAAAAGCATTTTAAGTGCTTAAGATCAGTCGCAGAAGTGTCTCTGAGTCGGGCAGCACCAATTAATTAAGTAATTGCTCAATTAAAACTTAATTGTTATAATATTGAGGAAAATTACAAGTGCAGCTTTGCTAAAAAGTATTACTAACGATGCGTTTAGTGAGCAAAATACCTCGCACTGAACAAATCTAGCCGACACTTAGCACCTGAATTGTGAAAAAAGTATAGAAACCATAAATAAAAAGTGTCCAGCCATGTTGAAGACAGTTTATTGATATTAAATTTATTAGAAATAAGAAAATTAAAACTATAAAATAAAACAAAAAAATATATATCGACAGAAGCAGTGTTGCCATTTCAATTACGTAAGAGGCAAACAATTCAAAACATAACGGACTTGTTGACAGGCACTGGTAACGAGTTACGAAACATAGATTAACATTCACACGCTTGCATGAATCGTACAGCGATCCATGTTGCACTAAATCTTAATATATTGACCTATAAAAACAATAACACAATTAATATTTAGCTGCAAATTACTAAAATAGTCACGCTGCCCACAATGGAATTTTCTGACCTAAATAGTTTTCAGAAACGTAAGCCGATAATTTGTAGTTGTTGACAGCTTTTGACAATGAAAATGGGCACTCAACTAATAACGAAATAGTTTCATATTTTTTTCCAATTCTTTTTATAACTTTTGCGTAAGTGTATAATAAATATGATAAGTATGTCCACTTAAAGGAGAGAATTTCTTGTCGAAAACAGTTTTCTATACGTTAAGTAATTTTTAGCACGAATATTTCGGCTATTGCTGTTAATGACACTTTTATGGTGCCAAGCAGTAAGAGGAACGTAAAGTTGGCGTAAGAAATTTATTATTAAATTAGTCCATAACTTTGATTGCTAACGATGCGATTGCCTCACCAATATAATAGTCTCAGGCAATTTATTATTATCTTTTATTTTAATTTTGCAGTCATTTGTGTGTTGGCTTTTATTTACAATTTATTATTTATGCCTGAGACATGATAGGAAGTAATGATGAATACTTTTGTTAAGATTATTTCTGCGGAAATACAACGTGAATGAAATACACAAGTCTTTCAAATAAATCATATTTTATGGCTTCTCCAAGGATGATATTTATAGAAGCGGCATTAGGAAATTTGTAGTCAGGTTAAATTAAGGAATTCGTTTACATTTAATATTAAATTTTTTTTTAATTGTTAATTGAAAGTAGGATTTTGGAAAATAGTTTTAGGAACTTATTGTGGAAAAGAGCTAGCACATGAAAGAACAACAATAATTTGTTGTATTTATTATATTAGTGAGGAAAAAAGTGCAAGTCATTGTAAAAAGTGCAAGATATCATGAAAAGTGCAAGTCTTTATGAAAAGTGCAAGTCATTATAAAACGTGCAAGTTATAATGAAAAGTGCAAGTCATTATAAAAAGTGCAAGTTATCATAAAAAGTGCAAGTCATTATGAAAAGTGCAAGTTATTATGAAAAGTGCAAGTCATTATAAAAAGTGAAAGTTATTATAAAAAGTGCAAGTCACTACAAAAAGTGCAAGTCATTATAAAAAGTGAAAGTCATTATAAAAAGTGCAAGTTATTATAAAAAGTGAAAGTCATTATAAAAAGTGCAAGGTATCATAAAAAGTGCAAGTCATTATGAAAAGTGAAAGTCGTTATAAAAAGTGCAAGTTATTATGAAAAGTGCAAGTTGTTATGAAAAGTGCAAGTCAGCAAAAAAAAATTGCAAGTCATTATAAAAAAGCAAGTCATTATGAAAAGTGCAAGTCATGATAAAATGTGCAAGTCATTATAAAAAGTGCAAGTTATCATAAAAAGTGCAAGTCATTATGAAAAGTGCAAGTCATTATAAAAAAAGCAAGTCATTATAAAAAGCGGAAGCTTATGCGTCCGTACCAGAGTGTATGAAGTATTAAAGTTGTGTTTTTTGTGGATGAAATATTAAAGTTGTGCTTTTACTTGTTTGAATATAAATATTTCTATAAAAATCAAGAAAAGTAAGAGTAGAAAAAATTTTTTTATTATGTTATTTAGGAGGCAAAGGCGGAAGAGGCATAACATACAAAATTTATTTTCATCTTTCTATATCTCTCCTCTCAATACTATCCCCTGCTTTCTAGTTCCGGCGGTATGCACTGCATATGTAGAGGTCATTCCCCGAGTGCTTGTCCGATTTAAAAAAAATAGGTAATAAAGGCAGACTCCAACTCTATATTGTTGACGATCCTTCAACTGCGAACTATTTTTTCAAGCTAAGAAACATAAAATATTTCATGGGAGTCAAATATGGCGATTAGAGTGTGTGATTCCTTGATTTTTGGCCATCGTAAAGCGAATGTGTGAAACAAAATATTAATTTGATATTTATTTACTTTTTCTGGGCCAGAACAAAATTTTTAAAATGTTCCACATAAAATATTTTAGAAATAAATGTCTGTGCGTGCAAAATTCTTAACTTATAATTTTTTTTTGTACATATGAGTGAGTGTATCTGTTTTATTGCATATTAGACTATCGTATAGAACTTCTTAGTTGGCAAGCAACTGTTTTAAGGCCTCTTGAGTTTTCTATTAAATAAACGAAGAGAAAATAGTACAAAAGTTTTTAATTAAATCAAATATTCACAAGTGTATATTTTATGTTGAGTAATATGAAGTTGTATATAATAGCACACGCATACATGCACATTTTCCAAAATAAAACTGCAAAAAAATAATGACCCATATTTCCAAAACTAAAATAATGTCGTAGCACACACATACGATACAGATGGTACAAGCTATTCCAAACTACCAAAGGATTTTAAAATAGTTCTATTTTTTTTATTTATATCCTAATAAGTGACACAATATGCTGATGTGAAGAATTAAAAAATCATTTTATATATTAAAGCCAACATTTTAATGGAAAGCACATTTCATATATTCAAATACAAAATACACTTTTCAAAATATACTGTAAGATTTCTCATTTTATACGAGGGCGGGTCAAAAAGTCAGTGACCTTTTGAATTTCTCGCCCCCTAAATACAAATGGCAATACTGATGCTGTCAAGAGGCAACTGTCAATTGACTCCGGTAAAAAATTTAAGCAAACTGCGTCAATTAGTTTGTGTTCGGCAGCCGTTGCTGGCAGACTACCTCGCGTTTTGAGAAGAAAATAGAAAATATTAAATTCGTGTGGCCTTTAAGCATTCTTTTTTGCGGAAAAATCCATCACTCACAGCTGGGCGAAGCATGACAAGACTTTAGGGGGACTGTGCATTACCTATTTCCATAGTAAAAAAGTGATTTATTGAATTTCGATGTGACAGTACAAGCACGGAAGATCGCGGACGATCTGTACGCCTAGTTGAGGTCTCTGCATATGAAACAATTGAAAAAATTCACGATATGGCTGCTCAGAGAGTAAAATTGAGAGAGATTGTGGAAGCCATAGGCATTTCGTTCAGTGGTTTCAATATTGAATGATCACTTGGGCATGAGAAAGCTTTCCGCAAGATCGGTACCGTGTTTGCTCACAATCGACTACTGCACACATGCGCCATTTCCATGGCAAAAATCCATCAATTGGGCTACGAATTACTCCCTCATCCGCCCTAATCTTCAGATTTAGCCCCAGTGACTAATCCCAATCTTAAAGAAAATGCTCAACGGAAAACGATTTATTTCTTACGTTGATATCATCTCACAAAGAAAATGGTTATTTTGATGACCCCGACAAATCATATTTTTCGGAAGGCATAAAAAATGGAGAAACGTTGGACTAAGTGTACAGAACCCAAAAAAGATTCTGTTGGAAAATAAAATAACTTTATATATAAAAACCTGTGTTTCATTCTAAACGTGACACACTCAGTGGCTCACCGTTTGTCTGTACAGATTTATAATATCGATCACTTTATTAACAAAGTTATACAGAATAAAAATTGAGAAGATCTTCCACAGCTAGATTTCTTTTAAGGCTGAATCAAAGACTCCATTCTCATTTGTTAAGTTATTGCCGATATACCGCCGAAGATAAAAGAATATACGAAAAAGTGTTTAAAAATTACTCCAAAAGGATCGGCAGCAGTCGAACCAACGACATCTAAAGGCGATCAAATAACATAGTATTTTCTTCATAAGGACGAGGCCCAGGTATAAAAGGCAATAAAAGTTTCATAGAAATCATAGTTTAATTTGAAAAATGGAAAACTCTTAACAAAATGATTTGCCATTTTGTGTCCTTTTAGAACAAATACAACATGACATTGAAGAAAAATAAAAAATAAAAAAATACTAATTGCTTGCCTGAATAAACGTCATATATTTGCTCAAGCAAATCTGTGAGTGTTAAAATACCCTTAAGCTGCCATATACTATGCATGTGTAAATAAATGCTTGCACACACATGAAAGCCCTTCAGAAAAGAAACACAACTATGATATATAAGTATATAGAGAAGGGAATACAAATTAAATTAAATTATACCAAATAAAAAGAAAAAGCAACCCATTTCGAAACAGGCAATTTTTAGCTGCAATAAATCTATTTATTGGGAATAAAAAATCGTTGATCGAAAAAAAACTGATATTCTATAAAGTTTGGTCACATTTGAGGTTAAGAAAAAAATTTACTTAATGTCGGTCCACCTTTAGCACGTCAGCAGACGTCCACTCTTTTCACAAAATTTTGAACCACCAACAAAACTTCGCTTACCTAGTCAATACAGTGCCAAATTTGATCTTTCGGAGCGTCACTTGTATTTGGTGTGCTTCAGGTAAATCCGGTCTGACAAATGGCCCCAGATAAAATAATTCCGCAGCGTTAATTCACTAGAACGAGGCGGCCAATTCGATAAGTTACGCTACCGAAATTTCCATTGATATCAATAAAACTGATTTTTTCAAAAAAAAAAACATGTGTTCTTAAACCCATTTACTTCCTAGCCTCAATTTTGTCCACTCTTTGTAATTAAAGCAAAAGAAAAAGTTGTCATAGTCATGCTAAAAACGTGGAAAGTTTTAAATAACTTTTACACTGAGACCTGGTTTCAGCGTTAAAACCATAAACAGCTGATTTTGCAAATTATAGTTTTAACATACAGGCTGTATAATAAATTTGTTCAAAATAAATTAAATCGCTCGTAGAAATGTGTGAAAATGTTGCTGTACTTCTACTCTATTTTTACAACGTTTAATTGACAACAGAAGTTTTTTTTGGAAGGAAAAAGATTTCCAATGCGTTCTAAAATAGAAATTATTTCACATTTTGTAAATGAATATTCTAAAATTATGCAACAAGAAGAACTTCTTGGAAATAAAGTTGCTAATCTGAAAGTTCTGCTTATTAACATGAACAATGCAAGCTGTATATAACTTGACAGCACTGAACTTACCACAGCCAAAAACAAGGTTGCATTTCATAAAACCTACTTAAAACCCATCCGAAAGTGGTTGTAAGTCGGCCCTGTAGCAAAAATTAGCCGGCGAAGTTAAAGGTTGAAATAGCTACAAAAACAACTGTCTATCTTCTCATCTTTCCTAATCTGTCCCCTCAATACTATCCCCTCGTTTTCAGTTCCGGCGCAATGCATTGCATATATAGGGGTCATCCCCTGAGTGCTGGTCCAAGATAAAAAAAAAGTTATTATATTTAAAAAAAGTAAGCGAATTCTGAAAGTTCTGTTTATTAACATAAACAATACCAGCTGTTTCCAATATATAACTTGGCAGCACTGCACTTAGCACAGCCAAAAACAGGCAAAAACAAGGCTGCATTTCATAAAACCTACTTAAAACCCAGCCGAAAGTGGTTCTAAGTTGGTTTTAATAAAATCATGTTGTACGGTAAATGCAGATTTTATTAACAGTTGGTTTTAGCGTTAAAACCAGAATTTATTAAAACCAAGTCATGTGTGAAATAAATTGGCGATATATGTATTTCCTTATTTACATTAAATTAATATGTAACAAAAATCAGAATTAGTATTCACGCTCTCAGTAAGTTGATACGGATTAGAATGTTTTTCATTCGATTTAGAAATGGTTACATATTTTTTTATTTATTGTCCAACACACTTTTCCATCGTTACTCAAAAGTACAAGCCTGATGGACAAAAATATGTCATATGTATATATATATATATATATATATATTATGTATATATTTTTTTGTCACCCTTATCTGTTCATTAGAACTGCCATTTGCTATCACAAATGTATTTGTGTTACTTTATTACAGAATCAGTTACAAGTCATTAAAGAGCCAACGTTAAGCCGTGTGTCATAAAATTCAAAACCAATGTTATGCGATCAAAATTCAATAGGTTACTTTTTTTTATACATTCACATAGAACACCATTTCTATTGGAAAAATTTCAGTCTTCTTATAATTTTTGAGGGAACAGTTTAACACGCCTACGCGTGACTTTTGCGAATCAAGGCAACATAATTATACAAATTCTCTTATTAGAATCATAACAGTTGTGAAAAAAGCGAACCCAATATTTAATGCCGAAAAAGTTTAATTGGGCACCTGTTAAGATTTTACGCTTTGTTTGACTTAATAATTTTATCTAGAAATATATAACATATTTAAAACACTCTTTACGCCTTTACATCACCTTAAAAACGTCTTTTATATATCTTATTATCCGCCACAATTTCACTAAAAGAAGAGTACAATGGGACAGCAAACAGGGCTGAAGGCATCTGTAACGCTGCCAGTCTCTTCAAATGTTCTCTATAATCTTGCCAGTTACTTGTATAGTATTTTGATTATTATGACCTAGAGTATCCGATAAACAAGATTTATGGACAAATTTAATTCAAAATGTTTCATTACACGCGTAAACAAATTTACAATATTTCAAAGTTGTAACTATTTTATTGATTAGCCAACAGCCCATTTTTAGGTCCAAGTTCAAATTCGAATATACAAACATTTTTTTTTATTTAAAATAAAAAATTACAGTTTGGTGGTTGATTTGAACTGGAGCCTGGATAATAATTCTTAGCGTAATACTTAAATGAATCCGAAAGTTCGAATAATAAAACACACATTCAGGTTTAATACGATGTTCAGACATACATCTCACTTTAGCTTATCGCAATTAATGCCATTATTGAGCTCAATTAACTATTTAACATTTTAATTAAGTGATTGCTCAATTAACATTTAATTGCTGCAATATGGAGTAAAATTACGAATGCAGCACTGCTGCAAAACACTACCCACTAAACAAAGTTAGTTGGGACTTAAAAGCACCTAAAACTAACAAAAAAGTAAATAAAATCAAATCAAACTTCAACATGACCCGACAATGTTGAAGTTAAATTATTGTCATTAAATTTATTATTAATTACAAAATTAAATAAAACAGAAAACAAAAAGGTCCCAGATATGAAAATTTATACTTTTAGTTGCCATACGTTAATTGAATTGACTAAACTTTTGTATAGGTGAACAGGAAGTTAATTATGCCAATTAAGTGAATATTGACTCAATTAAAAAAAGTATGTCTCAACACCATATACGTTTCCTCAGTCCCTAGTCAAATAAATTTCAATAAATGACATTTTCTTAATAATTGACAGTCTTGCTTGACCATTACCATTGCAATCACTAAATGCAAACCCGTTATTTTCACTAACCCACATTAACAAATTTATTTTGACAAACATAAAAAAGAAATAGGAACAGTTCTAAAAGCCATTAGCAGAAAAAGACTATTCAAACAGCAATAATTGCATACAAAACAAAGTCAAGCACACAAATTAATGGTTTTAAAAAGGATTCGTGTTCTCCTTTATGCACATTTGAACATTGATTAGTTTGAGGTGTGTTTACGCATTTAAGCCTATTGGACTTTTTTCTACCACCATTAAATGGATTGACATTATAAATCTCCAAATAATTTATCTATCAGTCTGACTCTAACCACGTATGGGGAATAATTAATGTCATTATAATTACAATAACAACGACGCGTACAAACAAACGACAGTTTCGGTAACAAAAACAAAAAAAAAAACGAAAAAACAAATTGTCATCTAATAATTTATTCCCAAAATAATCAACGTGTACGAGTTTAGATTAACTAATTATTAGAACAAATAAGTATACGAGAGTAACGTGTAGACAAAAGTTTGGTGCAGAGACAAACAGTATTTGAAATTGTTCATGGACAACGCAATAGAAAACATGTGCGTGTGTGTGTGAGTGTGTCAGCCACAAAACAGCAATTTTTATCTATTATTAATTTGGTGGCACAAATACAAAGTAGAATGTTTTAGAGTGATTTCAAAAATACAAGGGTTTGGATTTCTATCCTCTTTGATTTGTTTGAAATGCGAGGCATATCTTCTATTGTCATGAACTAGTTCGATATCTTTATGGTTTCTATTGCCATATAAACTTGTATCAATTTTTGAGGAAAGATCGCTATATAAAGGATGTAATAACATCGATGCAGACCATCGGTTAATAATAATTTTCAACTCCTACCAATACTTGCAAATTCTTGTTAAAAACTATTGAAATTGTAGCCCAATTGCTAAGTTTCCTCCTTTAAAAAATGAACTGCAAATATCTTTGTCCAATTTGCAAAATTTTTTTTAAATTCTTTTATTCGATATATTGTCTCAATCAATTTGCTGTCAAGCAAGAATGATAAAATAAAGATTACGCCTTGCGCATGATTTACCGTTTGATGACGTATTTGTTCCCTCGAAGAGATTGTCAAATCTTTATTATATACAAAACTAATACTTCCTCGTACAAAATTAATATTTTATGTAAAATTTGGCAACTTTTCACTCAATTTACTCAGAGAGATTTCCAACAAGCAAATGAAATCGGATTTATGAAAGTGCAAGATTTGTGTTATATTTTATAATAAATGTATTAAAATAATTATTAAATAACTTAAAGTTTAAAAAACTTATTAAAACTTGATTTTTAAGGCTCATAAACTGTAAACAAAAAACCTAAATTAAAGAGAAAAGAGAATAAAAAGAGCAAACATGAAATGTGCAGTGGGCAATTGCAAACAAAGTGACAGCAAAAAAACTAGTGAGCAATAATTGTGTTAAAATGTAATAATGTTATAAAAATTTGGTTTGTTTTCAAAAAGCTGTGTCATTTTATAGTTTTCCAAGAGATGAAGCTCAAAGAAAGTTATGGCTGATATTTTGCAAGCAAAAAAATTTGTTTTGAATGGGGAAAAAAGAAAAATAATTAGCACTTGGGTTCAATATTTATATAAAATAACTATAAATTAACAATTTCAAATAAAAACAAGTGGAAAATAAAATAATTTTTTAAAATTATTTATTATCAAACAAATTTAATTTGAAAAATCGAAATTTGCACCACTGTTTTGTTTTTACAATAACATAATAGTTCTCCAGCTGAATTTTATTAGCCAATCAGAACACATGTTGAGTGACGTCAGAGTTCCATCATGCGCAGAAACGTATTTTTAGTTCAGCTTGTTGGCGTAATCTTTATTTTATCATTCTTGCTCTCAAGTATGCATTTCATTGGTTCCCACGCCAAATCATCAGTAGACTTTAACTTAATTCCAAAATAACAAAACCTCTTAGCTTATACATAAACTCCCAAAAATGAATTGAGAATTACACAAGCAAAATCATAGGATTTGAAATTTCAGTCTTGATGAATTTTGTTGCTTGATCTACATTTTTACCAATAATACATGTTCCGTTATTAACTGATATAAATTATTATTCATTAATCTATTTCTATTTAATAATCGAAAAAGAAAAATGAATCGAATAATTGAACAAAATTTTGTCGTCTGAATACTCTTGTATGCAGGCCATTGCCAATCTTCCTACTAGTCCGACCGAAGTGACCTTTTGAACTTTTTTCATTAAAATAAAAAATGTCTTTATTAAATATTCATAAGCACCAATGAAACAAAGAATAATAAAGCAACAAACTTGTATCTTTTCTTTTTTTTTTTTTGTTCTAGAAAACAAAAAATGAAAAATCATAAGACATACAAAAAGAAAGTTGTAAAAATATTTTATATTTTAAGCTTGATATTCTGTAGTTTTCGTTATTTCAGCATCTGGATCATTGTCACACAAGGAAACTTTTGTTGCAAAAACATTCTTGAGCAGCAAAAAAAAAAAAATCTCCGAACTTCTTGGCAAAATAGTTTTGCCATAAAATTTAAGAGCCAACTGTTAGTAGTGAGAGAATAACTGACCCAAATTCTTTTTAATACAACTGAAGAGCAGAACAATTTTGCCGTTTATTTGTGATGAATTTTGTGTTAAATTATCATTTTATGGAAATGCATGCTGCATGATTTTATTTCCTTTTGCAAATTCACAGAATGCTAAATTATTTAAATAACTCTTTGCGTGTTGCTGCAAACTTTTTAAAATGCAATCAAATAAGTTGAGAAATTCGAGATTTTAATTAAAAGTTAAGGAAGGCGAAAGCAACGAAATCGATTTTCTAGGAGAATACCAACCTGGAATTGTAGAAAATATTATGACAATTTTGCAAGGCAATAAACTGAATGCAGTTATTGGAAAATTTCAATGCAGCAACAGTTACTGAACTTAAGAATGTTTAAAATTAAAGATAATATAAAGAAGTTGTATATGCAAATTTTAAACAACATAATTTTTAATAAATTTATTCAGCTACAAAAATAAATAAAATTAGAAATACAAGTTAATACAAATTCAGTTACAATACAAACCCCATCAATTAAAAGCATAATTTCACTACCGGAAATGTTTTACCAATTGGGGCTGAACGTACCACCTGCTGTATAACTGAGTAAAATTAGAACCTTACAAAAAATTCCTGAGTCGTGACTGGTATAAAGCGCGCATATCACAAAACTAGACTAAAAGTGCCCACGAAATTCTTTCATATGATGTTCAGAAATTCAGCTTAATTGAGCTCATCGCCATAATTGGACTCAATTAACCACCTAAAATTTTAATGAAGTGATTGCTCAATTATCTCTTAATTGTTATAATATGGAGTAAATTTGCAAATGCGGCACTGCTCAAAAGTGTGTTTAGTGAGCAAAATACAACTCACTGAACAAAGTTAGTCGGGACTTAGCACCTAAAATGTGGAAAACGTAAAAAGACATTAACAGAATAAGCCGAGCGATGTTGAAGTCAAATTATCGACATTAAATTTATTATTAATTAGAGAATTAAAAAAAATCCCACATTTGAACTTGAGGTCCTCATGAATATGGAAAAAACTTCTATTTTTATTTGTCATACGTTAGGTTAGGTTAGGTTAGGTTGAAGAGAGGGGCATAAGCTATCCCAATCTGTCCAGGCCTCATAAGCCTGCTGTGCGCTTTATAATAAACAGTTCCCATTCTTTGTAATACGTTAATTGAATTAACTAAATTTTTTATATGTGAACAGAAAGATAATTATTTCAATAAATTGAATATTGACTCAATGAAAAAGTTTTTTATATTTCTAAAGAGTGGGCAAATTTTAGGTTAGGAAGTAAATTGGCTTCAAAACAGACTTTTATTTAACAAATACAGTTTTATTGATATCAATGCAAAGTAGAAATAAGGGAATTAATAATGGCCTATTATGTCGTGGAAATGTGTACTTCTAGCATTTCGTTAAACGTCCGCTCTTTTCACAAAATGTTCAACGACTTTATGCAACAAAGCTTCGATTATCTCGTCAATGGAGCGTCGAATTTTATCTCTTAGAGCGTCAGTCAGAGAATATAATCCAGCGACTTTAAATTACAAGAACGAGGCGGCCAATAGACATTGCCAAATGTAGAATTTATGTAACCGAGAAATTTCTGAATTGTTTGGCAGGCTATTTGTCTTACGGCACTGTCTTGCTGAGACCAAAAGTCAGTCATGTCAACATTAGCCAATTGTGGCCACAAAAAATTGGTCATCATTGTTTTGTACAGCAGAGAATTCAAGGTGACGGCATTTCATAGCTCATTTGCTGCCTTTTGCTGGTCAATAGGAATGGTTTTTCGAATACTGTTTGTAGATTTTGTGAGCCCCATATGTGACAATATAGTACGTTTACTGGGGCCAAATTACCGCATTCGATATCGAACGAAGTTTCCATACAATTTAGATACAAATTTCGATCGATATCGAATGCCGTAATTTTGTTTGTCATGTTTCCAAATAGACAGCATCACTGATTTAATTAAGATTAATTGGTTACTTGTTCAAAATTGTGTTTTTTAAATTCAGAAAGATATGATAAAAATTCCAAGACACAAAGAAATTATGTGTCTAAATTACACAGCGTAGCAGAAGAGCTGTTTTCGTAAGCCGCTACACTTTCATCATCAGTACCCACGTGTATTTTAGGTGATGTTGTCTTTCCGTTGTGCGTTAAAATATTTACAATGTCTCAATTTAAAAATTAATTTTTGAACAATTAGCCTATCAATCTTAATTGAATTTAATATAAAAATAAAAAGTTCGTTGTAAAATATTTACAGCATCCCTTTTGTAAAAACACGTGTAGAAAGAAACATCCTTTTTAAACTTTACAATTTAATATAAATTTATTTTTAAAAATATCAGCATACTGGAGTATGTAAAATAAATACATTATCTATTCGCATGCGAATATCTTATTTAAACTGAACAACAGTGATTTGCTTTCACGTTCAGCAATACTCCCTTAATTCCTAAAAAAGAATGCTATTTCTATGCAACAGGACAATGAAATTCAACAAACAATAAAGCTAAAGGACGAAAATTCCCCATAAATGCAAGCGAATATTTAATTTTTCAAATTTATGTCTGAATACCTCGCCACTGGATATTAATCCAATTTGGTATGTGTGAAAAGTCCAGCAACAATTTACTATGAAAAAAATAATGTCCTTGCAAAAGGACTTAAGTAGATAAAAGTAAATAATAATAATTATAAAAAAAGACATTCCTTGCCACAATAATTTCAAATAAAATGTAAAAAAGCAGCAACAATTGTTAAACGATTTTTTGTGTGTGCAAAAATCCCCGCATAAATCTTCGGAATCCTTTTCAAAAGAATTTGACAAGCAAAAGGACAAAGAAAGATTTTTTCTATATAGGAAATTTGTATATTGACTAAAGCAATAATCAAAATTGAACAATGTCGCAGAGAAAAAAAGACTTTAAGCAAATAAGAACAGGAAAAAAATTTTATAATCAAAGTAAATCAATAAATGCAGTCAGACGATTTAGACTTTTTTTTTTTGCACAAAGCCACTTGGGAAGACAAATTGTGGAGCTTTTTTTCGCTATAGCCATTAAAATCGGCACACTGAAAACTGGCAATATGACAACTTGAGAGAAGGGAAATTATTATACGAATAAAAATGCAGTCATGGTCTTCCTGCTGGGCTGCTTTGTTATCCCTCGCGTTGACTTCTGCTTTAGCAAAAGAAACAAAAGAAAAAAAAATGTCCACTTGTAACAAGTGGCGCTTGCTTTTTCCAGGACAATTTGTGTTTTTTTTATCATTTTTTTTCTCCTTTAGTGCAACCAATTGAGAAATCAAAATTATTTTAATTTTTTTGCTAGGCACTTTCTAGCTCTAGATGAAAGCAAATATTATTTCTGTCATTTGTAATAAGTTTTCCGCTTTTGATTTTACTTTGTATTCTTTTACTCAGTAAATGGCGATTTTTGTAAATGCATTTCCATTTAGTCCTGTGCTATGTTTGGACTGCAAGGATGTCACAAAATGTCTACAAATGTTGACTTAGTTATTGAAAATTTATTGCATTCAATAGTACGCAGTCCAAACAAAAAATTTCATTTCGGTTGATGAATCAAAACGAGGAAGGGGAAATTAATTAATTAGTTGGAATTTTTTAAAAATGCTATATAGCGGTTGGCATGCCAGCACTTTTAGTGTCGAATTCATCACATCATATTTTTCATCTGTTAGCACTGATTTTCTAAAATAAATTTTGCTAAATACCAAATTTAACTCTGTTTTAAATAGCATTTAGAGCAGAAATATTTTTTTTTTATATATTTATTTATGTGTTTTTTTACACGAAAATTTTTTTTTATATTATTCGTGCTGACGCTTTTCCCAAATTTGCCAAAAAGTTCAAAATTAATTATTGAGAGGTTTGGCTAGTTCCCGTTACCGATAGCAAGGCAGCCATCTCTGCTATTAGTGGTGTGTACAGTACATCAAAAACTGTGGTCGAATGCCGACTGTCTATCAACGAGATAGCGAGACATTCGAGGGTGACACTGGTTTGGGTGCCGGGGCATTCTGGAAGTCCAGGCAACCACACTGCGGATGAGATAGCCAGACAAGGGACTGAATTGAAAGTTCAATGATCAGTCACTTCACTGGCATTCCATTAGCGCGATGCAAGTTTCTGATTCAAAGCGAATCATACAAACTAGCTCAACTTAGGTGGGAAAGCGTGGCTAACTGTCTCGTGGCAAGAGCCACGTGGCCCCATTGCGATTTGCGCAAAACACGCGACCTTCTCAAGTTTGACAAGGCGCGCATGCGTCAACTGGTGACTGTTCTGACAGGACACTGTAGCTCTGGGACTCATGCGAGGAGGATGGGTCTAATATATACAACGACTATTGCAGAAGCTGCAATGATGAAGAGGAGGAAGAAACTGTCCTCCATCTTCTGTGTCAGTGTCCTGCCCTTGCTAATGTAAGGGCAGCGGCGCTGGGCTCCCGCTTCCTGTCAGACTTAGACAGCCTGGCAAATATGGAGCTTTCAGGGGTATCATCCTTCCTCAGGGGTACAGGATGGTTTGAAACGGCGGAGGACATCCCTTAGGAGGTCCTCTGCTTAAGGGCATCACAAAGGGACCGAATTGACGGACCCAAGTGGATTGCCCCGCCAGGGACAACGGCCCTCTAACCTAACCTAACCTTGGCTAGTTCCCAGGCAAATTTCACTAGGCCTAATGCACATAATCATTTTTCTCTTTCTGTAGCAACTCCTGTCCACTGGCAAGGGCTGCCTATAGACTTGACACAGTCACACAAATTCATATGTAGGATGATGGGTTTTGGTTAACTTCTCCATAAATTCTTTAACCAAACCACTTTGCAACTACTTTGAAATGCAAATTAAATCTCTGGATATGCCACATTCGATGCAACGCTCAAAAGTTAATTTCTTGGCTTACGCACGAATATTTTTGTCTATTTCGACATCATTTGCATGTATGAAATTTAACACTTTCATTTAATTAAAGCACTAAATGAGTGAAACATAATTTTTCCTACTTTCCTACTTGGCTCTTGACGTGAAATCCAGAAGTCTTTCTGACAAAATAAAAGAACGAAATTATTTAATACAATTTGCCAGAGTTTCTAGTCGTAATCAAATTTTCACTTAAACACACAGAAATGTTGCCGTTACTACTGCTGCTCCTCTTTATTTCATTTTTTTCTTTGCAACAAATACACTTAAGCGATGCAGTAGAAAACATACAAAAGAATATTTGAAAAGCACATGAAGGATAAAGTGAGCGAACACATTTGTTACAATCTCATATAAAGTTTGGCAATAAAGTAGAATAAAATTGATAGTAAAGTAAGTGCACGAATGAGTTTCCTCGAACGATTAAAATTATAATCCAGCAAAGTTATACGTACAATTTCTTAAATGAGCTGAGAAAAGGCATTCTAAAGAAAAATGTCTCTTATTTAAGGAAATTGTGCAGTCTGTCTGAGTGAGTTTCTTTTTCCTCAAAATTGCAAATGTTCAGTCTTCTGCTGTAATTGCAGTAACAACAATAACAACTACCACAACTCTTCAATCATCATCAATTTCCCATCAAAATGTCGTTTTATTATTGTTGTTTGCTTTCTAAGTTCATACTTCTTTCTATATGTATTCCATCTCATGCATACAACGCACAGTGGGTTGAATGGTAGAGAAAGTGGCGATTAATTCATAGAACTCGTAATTTGAAAATGATGTTATTTTTTATTGATGAGTATTAATAAATATATAAAAAACCAGCATTTAAAAAAATGTTTGAAAAAAAAAATTGTTAACCTGTTATGGGCTTTTTTGTATTTTGGAGAAAATGGTCTTATTTCACTATTTTTGCTGTAACTTTGGAATGAAAAACGATAAATTAGTAAATTAAATTGCAAATTAGAGCGTACTTTATGTGCCTTTAGATAAACTAATAAAAACCACTTGTTTTTTTGTTTGGTTTTTTTTCAGAATGATTTTTAGCAATCGCAACTCTCTCACAAAAACCTTCATAACTCAAAAATCGCGCAAATGCGCAAATAGGTATTCTGGGATTTATTAGCTAAAATCTTATATTTTAAGAGCATAAAAGCATTTTTTCCTGCACTCATGCGCAAAATTGTTGAAACTACATTTTTGGCGACATTTAATTTTTTTTTCAATTTTGCTAAAACATTTATCTAAACAAAAAATAATTTCTTAAATTCTCATATACCTGAAGTTGACGGTTCCATTATAAAACTTTTACTTATAGAAGTCTTAACAAAAACTATAATCACTTGAAATATTAAACTTTTCTCTTATTCTCTTATAATAAATTCTTTGCGCGAATTAACAACAAATTAACCAAAATTATTGAGTTTTGAACACACACTGCAAATAAAGTAAACTACCAAGAACTTTTATTTTTGCAGTTGGTGATGTAGAATTTTATCTACTTTCATATGGTACCAAATACGGTTGTGAAAGTTAAAGTTAATCTTTTGAATTAATCGCCACTTGTGAGGGCTTGCACCCCACAGTGCGACGAGTATATGTTGCAGTTGTATGTGTGGCATGTTGAAAACTCTTCTTTCCAAAAATATCTTAAATTTCTAAACATTCATTTCAGCTCTCATAGTATTTTCGCACATTTATCTTGCTGTTGTGCAATTTTTCTTTTTCGAAATATATTTGAAATTGTTGTTCCTCCTATTGCACTACTTGTAGTTGTTAATGGCAATATCATTTCGTTAAACATGAATTGCATTTGTTGTTCAGCAGAAAATGTAGTGCGATGTACTGCTCGTATGTATGATGGGGTTTGTTGGGTGGCAGTGGGGAGAATACTCGCAGCTTTCATTTGGAGTAGCTAGGACGAGTTTGGAATTATTCGAATACAAATTATACGATACACCAGGTAATTCCACTGGAATTATTTAATATGGCTATAGCTTTTAAAGTAGTTGATAGAGATTTGAAAAATTATCAAAAAAAAAATGTTTATATGCATTTATTCTTCAAATAGTTTCAAATAAAGGATGGGCAAATTTGAGGTTAGGAATAAGTGGGCTGTCAAATGATGACATGTCAAAAATTGACCTGTCATGCTTCGGCACTTATTTAGTAAAAAGATAGGAAATTTTAACCATGAAACGCTATACTTTCCAACAAAGAATTTTAATTCTGAATATTTATTATCAATATGGTGAAAATTTTAATGTATCATTTCGTAGGATTCAAGCAGAATCTGGCTCCTTCTGTGAACGCTGTGAGTAATTTAATTGCTAAATTCGTAGCTCACAGTACTGTTGCTGACCAAATAGATCAAAATAATATGCTCTTAGAGGCCGTAGTGATGCAAGCATGTTTTCAATGATGAAGTCATAGCACTGGTCACTGAACATAATTGGCAGCGACTGACACGATCATGTACTAAAAGCAGAGTAACAACACCCTCCTTCGTCGGTCCTGTAGCAAAAAATTAGCCGGCGAAGTAAAAAGGTTGAAATAGCTACAAAAAATTCTTAATCTTCTCATATTTCTTCATCTGTACCCTCAATACCATCCCCTCATTTTCATTTCCGGCGCAATGCATTGCATATTTAGGGGTCACTTCCTGAGTGCTGGTCTAAGATAAAAATAAAAAAAAAAACAAAAAATAATAAAGCCGCTGTATTGAGAATGAGCCCAGAACATCAACTCGTCGAAGTTCGCATCAATTGGGCATCGCCAGAGGCACACTTTGCGCAACATTTTGCATAAAGATTTTCATCCTCACACTGATAAAGTTCCACTTGTGCAAAAATTAAACAGTACACGGCAGAGAACATTTTTAACCATACTGTAAAAAAAATTTCATATACACCTAAATTAAAAAAAAAAATTTTTGAAAATCTATGACTTTCGACCACTGCCGAATGTAGGGTATCTGTTCAATTTAAAAAAGAAATCTACTAAAAACCTCTTTAACGTATGGTCTTTAATTGTGTAAAAAAACTGGTGCTAACATTAAAAAAAAAATTTTTAATTTTATAAAAGCACTTTTTTAAAAAAAATTCATATTTTTTATTAAAACTTCAAAGCTTTTAAGTTAGAAATTTTTAAACACTTAACGGCTATACGCAGTATGTTTCCAGGGCAAGACTGATCAGAAAAAGTTGACTACTTTAACTAAAAATTAATACCCCTTATTCTGTAACTATTTGTCAACGTCGCAACTAGACAATAGCAAAACTTCTTTTCTCCAGCAATTGACAATTTCTAATGGCCTCTTGCTACATCCAAGGCCCCACAGAAGAGAAGAATAGAAAAGTGTCCTATTTTCGATATTGTATTGACATGAAATTGACAAACAGTTACAGAATAAAGGGGAACATGTAAAAAATCGAGATTGGTTTTCTAAAAGAAATACAAATATATTTTCTCTGAATAACAAGTGATCACATAAGTGAATATTTTTCTCAATATTCCGTTAAACATTTTATTTGATTTTAAGTATTTGAATTTTAACTTAAGATTGAAATTTTGATTTCCCTAAAAACTTGCACTTATAATCCCATTAGAACTGGACAGCAAATAATCTAGCCAATTTCTTCAAAATTATTGCTTCCACAAAGGCCTGCGCTTTTTTTTAGCACCTCGTTAAAAAGCCATAAAAACTGATTTACCATAAATTACTTGTGTGAATAAAAACTCAGCCATGCATTTAAATAAATGCATTTCGAAAGTATGTCTACATCATTTGGCAAAACTTTTGATGATAAACAGTTTTTTAAACTTTATCAATAAGTTAAATTGCGTGTGATTGTGAAATGCTGGCAAACAAACAGTTTTATTAGCCATTATCGTCATCAATTCTGGTAGATAAAAATTACCGGTGAAACATTTTTTTTATTTCTTATAATAATTTGTTTAAAAACTTTTAGCAATTTGTTATTCGTTTTTTCTTTTTTTGCTTTTTCTTTTTACAACTTTGTTGATGTGTTGCCTGTTTATTTTTATGGCTTTTGTGTTAAATGGTCAAAAGATAAAGCGAAATATTAGTCATAAAAAAAGTGTAGTTTAAAAATGATATTTACTCGTACATGAAATAAATATATTATACATTTTAATGCCATTCAGTGGTTGATTGCAATGACGATGATGGTGGCTGGTTTTGGAATCTTTGAGTGGTTTAAAAATAACTGATGAGTTTGCTAAGGCGTCTGGGCTATGAAAGCTTAAACAGATTAAGACGAATACAGGGTGTTTTTTTAAAGGTATAGAACTTCGAATTGAAATAAAACACAAGAAAATCGTTTTAATGTCCATCAATTTGGCTTTATTGGAAGGATAATTTTATGCCATTAATGTTTAAATATGATTTCGGGCATGTGGCCGCCGCGGCTGGCTCGAATAAAGCCAATTCTACAGGTCCAATTTTCATCCACTTTTTCGAGCATATGGGGCCGTATGTTGGCAATAGCGCCACGAATGTTGGCTTCCAAGTCCCCTAACGTTTCTGGTTTGTTGGCGTAGACGAGCGACTTCACATATACCCAAAGAAAATAATCCAATGGTGTCAAATCACACGATCTTGGTGGCCAATTGACAGGTCCATTCCGCGAAATTATGTGCTCATCGAATGTTTCCTTCAATAAATCGATTGTGACGTGCGCTGTGTGGCATGTAGCGCCGTCTTGTTGGAACCACAACTCATCCACATTCATGCCATCCAATTCGGGAACAAAATAGTCGGTTATCATGGCTCTCTACCGGTCTCCATTAACGGTAACTGACTCTTCAGCATTATTTCGGAAGAAGTATGGCCCAATGACTCCACCAGCCCATAGAGCACACCAAACAGTCAGTTTTTGTGGATGTAATGGCGTCTCAAGGGTCTCATGTGGATTCTCTTCACTCCAAATGCGGCAATTTTACTTGTTGACGTAGCCATTCAACCAAAAATGAGCCTCATCACTTGCGGTAAACTTCGCGAACTGAACCATTACTTTCGAAATAAATTTGCACGATTTGCAAGCGTTGTTCTTTTGTCAACCTGTTCATGATGAAATGGCAAACCAAACTAAATATTAATCACTTGACAGCTGACAAAATGGCCGCCAGTTAAAAAAGTGATGCCAACTTAAAGTTCTATACCTCAATAAAAAACACCCAATATAATAAGTAAAACATATTCGATGCTGCTGAATATTTTGTAAATTCGGTTCTGAGGAGAACTTCGAAATTTTAAAGTTAAGACTTTTTAAAATAAAGTTTAGTGTCGCATTAAAAGGGCTGGGATATTACGAATATTTGAAGGGCGGGCAAATTTGAAGTTAGGAAGTAAATTGTCTTAAAATACACACTTTTTTGTGACAAATTAAGTTTTATTGATACCAAAGTAAAGTAGAACTACGGGAATTAATAATAGAATACAAGGATGGGCAAATGACCACCTGTAGCATGTCGGCAGACGTCTGGCCTTTTCACAAAATTTTAAACCACATCTTGGAACCTAAATTCGCTTATCTCGTCAATGCAGCTCCGATTTTCATATTTCAGAGAACCAGTTGTTTAATCACGTAAGCACGGTGTTTTAAATGGCACCAGAAAAAATTGTCCAGCGGCGTTAAATCACAAGAACGAGGCTTCCAATTGAAAAATTACGCGATCGGGAAATTTCTCATGCTACAACGGAATTGTTTGCCCGGCTGTGTAGCGCCGTCTTACTGAATCCAAAGGACACTGATTTTTTTTTTTTTTTTTAAGTAGGACCAGCACTCAGGGGATGACCCCTATATATACAATGCATTGCGCCTTGAACTGAAAACGAGGGAATATTATTGAGGGGACACATTAGGAAAGATGAGACCGTAGACAGTTTTTTTTGTAGCTATTTCAACATTTTTTACTTCGCCGGCTAATTTTTGCTACAAGGCGATTTTTTATGGCCAATTATGGCTAAAAAAAATGGCTTATCATGGTTTGGTAGAGCAGAAAATTCACGGTGATGGCGTTTCCCTGCTCATATTTGAAAAAATACGAGACGATGATACCGCCTGACCACAAACCGTAGCATTCTGTCACTTTCTTTGGATGTAATGGTTTTTCTAGGACTGTTTGTGGATTTTGTGAGCTCCATATGCCATAAATTTTGATTGCTTACATGACCGTCGGCCTCATCATTGAAAATGATTTAGTTTGAAAAATGCCTTGTTTTTGTTCGGTTTCCCAAACAGTCTAGTTTTAAACATTGGTCGTCCGGCTGCCCATGGTTAAAATTTCCCGGCTCTCTACTAAATAAATGTCAAATTATAGCAGCTCAATGCTTGACATTTCATCACTTGACAGCCAATTTACTTTCTAACCTCAAATTTGTCCACCCTATATTTGTTGTCCTTGTAATATCCCAACCACAATTAACAGCACCATACACTAGTGCAGATCACCAAAATTCGATTTCATAAGCGATTGCGAGACCTTAAGATTCGTAGTCTATGCGTTTCCTAACTCAGCATCCTATTAAATGAAATTACATATTTTAATTATTAGATTTTATTAAAAGTTTATGTGACAACTCTTTGTTGTACTTTACTTTAAAAACCAACTTCGAAAATCTTTTAATGTAATTGCCATAAAAATTTACTTAAAAATTTTTGCTGTAGGGCATGAACGAAAATCGTTTGTAGTTGATACTAACACACTTTTTTGAGACAGAAAATCACCCGGATACCGGAATGGAAAAGAAAAAACCAAGACGAAAGTATACGACTAATAATCTTTTCTTCTGATGTCATTCAAACTTATAATGAAATAAAAACAAGTAAAATTCTCCATAAACAATTTTCATTAAGCGATATTAACGCCTCATTCTAGACTTATCAGTTTTGCTAGTCACTGTTGTTTAATAGTGGATTTTGTTGTTGTTGGTAAGTAAATATTTGTTATCGTTTATCGACAATATTGTAACTGATTTATGGTTTTGCTATTAAATGAGGCGATGATGGTTTTTATCTAGTGGGTTTTTTACTTCTTTATTTTCAACACCTTTTTCTTTTTTGCCTTGCAAAAATAAAATATAATAAAAGTTGTAAATACCTTGAACTATCAATTTTCATAAATGCCGTTCATTACCTGAAAAGAAAAATAAAATAAAAAAAATTAAGTAAAAAGTCAAATATGGATATCAAGTTTAGTTGGAAATATAAATACGAACGTTATAAAAATATTTTATAGTTAAATTATTATTGATAAAAATTAATATCTTTTACACTAAAATTATTAAACAATTTGGATGAAATGCCACTCTTGCAAGCAATAAGCACGTTAAAAATGGAATTTAAATAAATATAGAAAATTTTATAAGTGATTACAATCACCGGGATTAAGTAGGGTGGCGTAAATTTGACAGCTTTATTATAGTGGAATACGCAAAATTGCACCTGGTTGAAGAATGTTTTTCACGCCTCTATTTTCCTGTATAAAGACACATTGTTGATAGCAATAATTAATAAATAGTGGAGTCGCATTAATAAAAATTTATAAAAAGTGTAGCATCAGGGATTCTAAGCAGAGCTCCTAATACTTGTGGTCTAAGCACCAAAATGTCATTTTGAAAAGCGTTACCGTAAAGTGGAGGCCGTTTTCAGGCACTTAAACTCAAGATTTATTTTGAAAATTGACCATTTTCGACCATTGCGGAATGTAGGGTACTAATTCTAGGTGAAATAAATTTTTCACTCAATACATATTTAAAGTATGCTCTTTATCCATATAAAAAATTAATAAATCCAATGAATTTGTTTGCAATTTGAAACACTTTACGATTTTTAAAATAAATTTCAAAATATTTTGTTTAGCTCTTTTTTACCACCCAACGTATTAAGATATTCTAAAGAAAAGTTTTTCGCAGACACTTAAACATAACAAATTATTTTGAATATTGGCGGATGTAGGGTACATGTGCAAAATTAAAAAAAATTCACTAAATACATATCCATGTAAATGATTAACAAATCCGATAAACTTTTTTACAATCGTTAATTGTTAATTTTTTTTTTTGCTTAAGTTCGAATCTGCATGACTGCAAATGATTTTTTATTATTTTTATTAATAAATGAATTTTGTTCAAATTCTATTTATTATTTTTTATATTAAGATTGGAATATTAAGTATATTTTTCAATAATCATCAAACCAGCAGAACGGATCAGTACTGATTTCGAGGCCGCTACGCCATCTCATCAGCGTTCTTTGTTCAATTTTTCCACTTTTGCAAGTGGTGCTACAATCAATAAATCGAATAAATTTGTTTACAATTTGAAAAACCAGGAAAATATTTTTTCTGAAAATATTCAAGGTTTTTAAAATAAATTTGAAAATTTTGTGTTCAGGTCTTTTTTTTACCACCGAACGCCTTAAATTATTTCAAAGTTTTTCACAGGTACCAGAGATTAAAAAATTGGCGGCGTTCGACCACTGCCAAATGTAGGGTACTTGGGAAAAATTAAAAAAATTTGCCGCTAAATAAATCTTCAAAACACGGCACTTATTTAATATTTTTAACAAAAATTTTTTTGGGCAATTTAAAAAGTAAGGAAACCATTTTTTTCCCAAAAATCTAAGTTCTCTTTTGGCATCCTTGTGGCAGACACTTCAGACTTAAAAGGACACTTAAAACAAAAACACAATTATTACTTTGAATTTCAACAAATAAAAGTGCGATACTCGTCTTTGACAAATCTTATATATACTTCAGCGACGTACGTCTGTAGTATATGAATTTCAACGTTCCAGCGCTGGAACCTTTTTTTCATCGTTCTGAATTCCAGTACTAATTTATTTCATTCTAAAATAGAAAAATTGGTTTTATTACTAAGGAAAAAAACTAGTTTAATATTGTTACGTTAATACTTCAAAACTAAAATAAAATTTTCCAGCTCTGGAACTGACATTTTGGCTTTTCTGCTTTCTCTTACCAAATGGCTTTCCTTCAAAATTATAAATTTTTTTTTAATATATGTGACCTTCTCCACGAAAAGGGACCTCTGCGCCGAAAAGCAGTTATTAAGAAAAACGCGTTTAAAACAAGCGCTTCGTTTTTCCGTGTTTTGCGCAGGGTTATGCGCAATTAATTATTTTTATCTTTACAGGTGATTTGTAAAAAAAACTAAAAGACATAGAAAATTGCGGTTTGCAGCAAAAAGTAAAAAAAAAATTTCCGGCGCAGAGGTCCCTTTTCGTGGAGCAGGTCACATATAAAGAACATGAAAAAAAATATTTTTCCTGAAGTATAAAATAAGCTTAATTAACAAAAAATAGTCTGTACGAATTTTAAATTCATAGACTTAAAAATAAAAAAATAAATAAATAAATAAAATAAATAAAAATAAAAAACAAAAATTAGTGGTACCTATTTACCTTCATATATGAAAAATAAGTCGAAATTTTCCAGCTCTGGAACCGTATTTTGGATTTTATTGATTTTCAATGCAAGTCTATTCATTCGACCTGTAGATTTCACATTAAACAAACGGACAGATGGTCAGACGGACATCACTTATTCCAGTTTTATATTCATAAGGATCCAGTTTTTTTTAGACCTTATTACTATTTTCTAAATCTTATTAAATTATATTTTACGGTAATTTTGGAAAATAAAAAAAAATTAGTTTTTATAATTTCTTCAATTCAATCGGTATGACCGGTATTTCCTTTTGAGCTTCGGCATCATTTCGACAAAAGGGATATTTTTACATTTTTAATTGCTAGAGTTAATGTCGACGCCGTTGACGGCGTTTCAACGCCGAAAAACTTGAAATAGATTGAACTTTTACGGCGTTGCAACGCGTTGAGATTAACTGCTCTCATACAATTTCATACGATTCAACTTTTTTTTGACATTTGACGCCGTCGACGACGTCGACATTAACTCTAGCAATAGGCTTTAAAATTCAAATGTGTTTTAGTATCGCAAAATAATTTAAAACTTTATTTTATTTGTCCGAAATTGTAAGACCATAATCTACGAAATAATTTACACTCGATCAAAGTCACAGCAAAATGTAAAAAAAATTGCCTTTTATTAAACAAATTTACATGTGACATTTTTACGACGTCAAAAAAATGTGTAATTTTTGCAAATCCTATTGGCCATAAATTCATAAAATCTTAAATCATCGTCATGAATTTCATATTTAACTGGCAGCCGTCTTTTTCCCATCAACAAGCTTTTTATCAAGTAAAACCTGGCGTCATTATAATATTGCGAATGACTAAAACGATATGTTTCATAAGTATGAGGTTTTTTCCTATTTATTGTAGAGTTGAAAAGGAGGCGGTTTGAAAGCTTTGAAATTGCCACTTCATATTACTATTATTTTTTTTTTAGAGGAATCCTGCCACCACAAACAAACAAATAAAACAATTGCACCAGCTACGAAATGAAAGAGTGGTGGTGTCTGGCCGTATATATATTTTTTTTTTTGGCCATAAACTTTACTTCGTCTGACTTATATTGCCAAAAATTGCAAATTGCTGGGGATTAAAAACAAACATTTCGTGGGGTGCAGAGACACTGTCTAAGTGGTTAGATGGAAAAAAGTGGTAGTCATAGTTGTAGTCAATGAAGCACAGCCACATGTAAATATTGCTAAAGTTTAAAAATCAACGTTCTGAAAAATTTACATTTATAGTCGTTTTATTTGCGCCCAATAAAATCTGAAACATTTTGTTGAAAGTGTACAAAGAGGCACAAGTTGCATGTCCTTAAAGAAGCGCTGCTATTTATTATTTTTGAACAACAAACCTAAAAGGAAATTCCCAAAAGCTTCCAACAAGACTCACAGCTTTCATAAATATTTATTACATATTTTTCAGTGGGAGCAGCACTCAGGCCACGACCGCTACTCATGCCAAGTTTTGTGGCGAAACAATAGCTGGATGCTGTGAGTTTATAAGGAGGAAGAATTTGTGTCATCCATTTTTATATATTATTTTACTTCACAAGTGTATCTGCTATAATTCCGACGAAGACGGGTGCTTTTTGGTATATGATTCCATCCGTCGCTGTCAATAGGGTTCAGTGTGCAGTGGTATGCGTTTGTCATTTATACAGGACGGCAACTCAATCAAAATTAAGTCAAAAATATACGATCAGTTCCTCAAAACTTGGTTGAGTACAGGATCGAACCAATAATCTTCGGCTTAAAAGTCTTTAGTTTCTCTAAAACGCTTTTGGTATATCTTCCCAAGTGATCTGCATTAGATACAGTGAAATGCCCACAAGATTAGTTAAAAACGTTTATATGATCACTTTGAATTTTTTAAATATTATGGAAAATAGTGATATTCCTTAAATTAAAAATATAAAAAAATATATATTATTTAATCGATTAATCGAATAAAATTAATCGATTAATCGTATAAAATTAATCGATTAATCGAACAAAATTAATAGATTAATCGAATAAAATTAATCGATTAATCGAACAAAAGTAATCGATTAATCGAACAAAATTAATCGATTATTCGAAAAGCCTAGTTTTAAATTAATTGAACAGTCAATCGAATAACAACGAATTTCAGGTTATAGGGTTACTATTACCTCGAATGTCGCTCAAAAGAAGCTCAATAAAATTAATTAAAAATTATTTTACCGCATGGTAAAAGACCGACCAACTTTAGCACACATGCAGCCGTGATATTACCAAATTATATTATCCTACAAATAATTAAATTTCTAAACGTTCTCTTAGCTACACAATAAATATTTTCCAACTAAAATTGATAGAAATACACAAAATGGCAGCTCCATAACACGCGTATCATGCGAAAATGCTAGTCTATTTATAAAGCCGTTAATATTAGAACGGTCCGGTCCTTTGTTTAGCTGAATGCTTGTGTGAGTGCGTGTGTGTGTGTGGTTAAAGGACATTCAATATAATTAAGAGTTTAATTTCAGTTGCTTAAATGCTTTGTTGCTGTTTCTTTATTGCTCCCTTTGATTTTTATTTTGGACCATCAGTGTCCGTTGATGTGTTCCTTATGCCAGGAGACAAATTGTACAAAATTTAATCTCGTTGTCGTTGTGTTTATGTGTGAGTTGGTATGAGATTATCTAGCCGTTCCCCAGTTTGATGGTTAAATATTTTGGGGTTTGTGTTGGGTTACAAAATCAGCCAAACAAAGACTGTGTGTTCACGTCTGGCCACTGGAGAATGAGCATAAAAAATTTAAATTAAAGTGGTTTTATTTTAATGTGAGCTGTGAGGTAATGCATATGCTTTTGCTGCTTCGCCTTGTTTTTTTTTTGCAGAAATTTTGTTTGATTAGTTTTTATGGTTGAACAATTTTATTGAGTGGAAAGAAGCAAAACAATTTTTTTTTGCTTTTTTTTAATTAACGTTATTTCAGTTACATGATTGTTTGTGAAAAATTTCGCTTTCAAAGATATTTTTTTAAAATATACTTTTTGAAGTTAATTCTTAGAAAAATTATTTCTTATAAACTTACTTCTTTGAATAGCAATATGTATTTACAAAAAGGTCGTATGTTATATTTCATTGTCCAGATTATAGATTTTGCTACTTTTGGTACTTTTGGTACTTTTTTGACACTAGCGCTGTTTATTTTTGCAGCTGTCATTTAAAATTTATTTTCCATTATTTCTTATTTCATATATTTTCCGTCATACTGTTGAACCGTTGTGGGCTGCTACTTTGCTGCTCTGCCTTTTAATATTATAATTTTTTATTATTATCCTGCACATTATGGCCGTTGATTTATAGCTTTCATGTGTTTAATGAGATAAATTTATTTATTTATTTTTATTCTCAGTTTAATAAAGCTTTTCTGGCTTTTTGGAATATTTAAATTCTTCATTTTTATCAATAAAGAAGGCTGTAATAACTCAAAGTATTAAAATTGGCAGATAAAAACACACACCAAAAACAAACAAAAAAAAAGTAATTTAAAATATAACAAAAAATATTTATTAAAATTTCCAATTTTTTTTTAAAGAAAACAACATTCATTTTTAGGAAGTTATTACTTTCTGTCAGTCGTCTGTTTATTTTCGTGGTAGACATTTTGTCATTTCGTTGTGTCAGATGTCTGTTCATTTGTACTTGCACTTCATATTTTTCGCAACAATATATTATATTTCACTTTTTTCTTTATTGTTTTCTCTTCGTTTTTTTTAATATTTTATAGTTATTGTTTATTATGAATATTTTTTGTCGGTAGTTAAAAATAAATTAAGTATGTAATAATCATCATTGTGATTATTATGTTGGCTCATTAAATGATGCTGCAATTTATACCGAAATTTTCTTCAATATTTTATGGAAATTTATACCATAATTTTAATGTTTTTTATTTATATAATTAAATGTTTTCAAATATAAAAAATCAACAATATTTAAATTAACGGAAAAGGAAACTGGGTATATTTAAGCAATTTCATTTTATTAATTGCAAATAAATTGTTAATTAAAATGGATTTAAAGGATTCTAGAATGAGTTTTATTATTTAGTCACTTCGGATACATTAAAATAACGAACTCTTGTATGATATATATTTTTTTTTAAATTAATAATAATACAAGTAAAAGATGTTAATGAGAAAAACTAAATGGATCTTCATATTGTCATATTGTGATGGTCTCAGTTTTAATTAAAAATTTAATTTAATTAAATATCACTATTGCCAAGGATGTATGTAATTAAAAAGCTGAGTATTAGGTTTATGCGAAATGAATTTTAAGTTTAAATATAAAGACTCCACCCGGGCTTATTTCATTTTTAAAATCCAGTGCAAAAACGGAAACTAAGGAACACGGAAATTCATTTATTATTGCAGAAGATGACCAGATAACAAAAGAAACTCCCAATGGTATTAAAGGTCTAAAATAATTTTTTTTCGATTTTCGGTATTATGGTTTGCTTTCGATTCCTCCAACATCTACGCCGGGTGAAAGAATTTTTTCCAAGTCAAGTTTTATAAAAACTAGAGAAAAGAGTCGCTTCAATCCCATACATTTAAGCCAAATTATTTTTCTAAAAGATTATTTTATAAGACCTCCTTGAATTATTAAATTCTTTTTCGAATTTTATTATTAAGATAAGAATTTTTTATTCAGACTTAAGTTCAAATCTGCAATCCGCAAATTACTTTTTTTGGGAGTTTTTATTAAGATACGATTTTTTTATTCAGACTCAAGTTCAAATGTGCAGTTATTTTTTTTAAGAATTTTTATTAAATTCAAAATTTTTAATAATTTAAAAATAAGTCCTCGAGCTTAATAAACAAAAATTAAATATATAAAATAAAGGTGAATAAAAAATAACAGGAATTCCACTTAAAAAAATATAATAGTTTAAGGTGGAATATTTAGAGTATTTTTTTAAATCATTAAATTACTACCAGAAACGATTGCCATATTATCAGTGTTTGTTATTCAGTTCAGAAAAAAAACCAACATCTACGATAAGTGAAAGAATTTTTTTCAAGTAAAGTTTTCGATTCACTTACATAAATGCCAAGCATGCAAGCCTTCTAAGACTATTTTATAAGATCGCCTTAAACTACTGAAATAACTAATAAATTGATCTCGTAGTTAATTTTTTAATTTATAAAATACATTTCAAAATTTTCAGCTATTTAAACAACATTTTCAATGTAAGGACATCTTTTTAAAAGTTTATAAATTGACATACTTTTAATTAGTATGAAATCCCCTAACCCTGATAAAAAGTATTGCAAATATTACAGTTTTCCCTTGCCTATTCCTTCAGCCATTAGCAGCTGGAATTGAATTTAGAAAAATTTTATACCATATTCATGACTGAGTGTGAAGTCGAACACGGGATCTTAAGATTAACCCTTTTCAGCCTGAAGCAAAGCAGAACATGATCAGTTTTGTAAACTGTATGATCGTTTCTTAAAAATTTTTACATTTTGGTAATTTTAAATTTTTTTGACGTAGTCTTCATTTCTAAAGTAATTATTTAATGGCAAAACGACAAAAATAAACAAAAAAATAAAAATTGAATAACTGCTCCCGTGGGACTGCCAGCAAAACATAATAAATGACAGCAAAAGTTAATTCGAGAAACGATGATAGTTTTTCAACTCATAAACAAAAACTCTTCGCAAATGTTACCAAATAGCCAAATAAAGTACATAAATTTTAATAATGCCGAAAAGAGAAAATGCATGCACCACACTGGCAATGCCACCCCAAAGGCTGCACAACTGTGAACCACCCTTCCGGCAAATGTAATAGACAAACAATTGCTTTGGATGTAATTTTTGCCTATTGCGTACATTAAATCAAAAACACAATAACATCTACCAAAACGCTTAAATTTTCTCCGTTACGTTTTACCAACACACGTAGCAAAAAGTTTTGTGAATCTGTTCCTCATAAAAAAGAAAATAAGAAATAAAAAACTACATGTCATAGCAACACCTTCTGTACAGGGACACACAACCATTTGACTGTGAAGAGAAAATAAAACATTTATGCAGATACGATTATCTAAATCGAAAATTACAAATTTATCACACTGTAGTTTACAAGAGCACATTCATTTAATAGAGTGTAAAAGGGGATAAATGTTGTATGCCTCATTGGTAGGAAAGTGTTTCCCTAAGGGTGAAATACTCGTATGTGTATAAGTTTCAGTGGAAACAGATTTCTTTTTTTTTAGTCATTTACTTAAAAATTGGAATTTTCATTTAAATTAAATCTTGGTTATTGCATACGCAACAAACAACGTTTTGAGGGTGTTGTTAAGGTAAGGCAAATACGTGTGGAGCGTACAGTCATGCTTATTTTGGAAAGAGTCTGAAGTCGCTGTACTTCCAGGTGTGGCAAGATCTTTTGTATTGAAAAATATTTTTATTTTATTTCATAAACTAGACCATTTTTGAATTTGTGCAATTTTCTCCATTTTCGAAATAACCTTAAAAAAAGAACGGTTGACACCACTAAATTAAAGTTTACCCGCCAGGTGCCTCGCCTGTCGTTTTTTCCCCAACTAACTCAATGCAATAATTATTATTATTACTAAAGGTTGTTTTTTATAGATTGCCACAAGTTTAAATCATAATAAAACAAGAAAAGATACATATTTTTTGAATTGGGAAGAAAATTGTATGAAATTAATTTTTAAATATGATTTCTCCCATGTGGCCGTCACGGCTGGCGCGTAGAAGGCGCAATCCGGAACAATAATTTTTAAAAACTAATAACATCTTCCATAATGTGGAAGGACACAATCCCAGTTGCTGAGAACGGCGACGAATTGATTGATTAGGATCATCTTCAATACTTTCCGGTACAGCTGCTAAAGCTTCTTTAGTTTTATTTACCCTGATTTGTTAACTATTAAATTAAACTGCATCGAAAAGTATTACACTTTTATTCTTATCAAATTGCTAATTCTTTTTCAATACAGGTTGGGCAAATTTGCGGTTAGGAAGTAAATTGGCTGTCAAATAATGAGATGTGAAGAACTCAGCTGTCATCTTTTGACATTTACCTGATAAAATGTCGAGAAATGTTAACCACGAAACGCTACACACTTGAACAAAAATGTTAATTGTGAAAATTGACTTTTTGAAAAACTGAACGAAAGTAACGAATTTTTTAACAAAATCATCTTTCATGTGGGGCTCACAAAATCCACAAACAGGCCTAGAAAAACCATTATATGCAATGAAAGTGACCGTATGGTGCGGTTTGTGGTCAGGCGCCATCCTTGTGTATTTTTTCGAAAATGAGCAAGGAAATACCACCGTGAATTATCTGCGCTACCAAACCATGCTAACCGATTTTTTGTGTTCACAATTCGGTTAGTGCATGACATATTTGCCGACTCGTTCTAGTGATTTAAGGCGCCTGCATTATTTTTTTGGGGGGCTATTTGAAAGACCGGGTTTACGTGAACAAACCACAGGCAGCTGACGCTCTGAAAGATGAAATTCGGCGCTGCATGGACGAGTTAAGCAACATTTTGTTTCAAAATGAAGTTAAACATTTTTTGAAAAAAAGCGGACGTCTGCCGACGCACTGTGGGGTGAAAGCCCTCACAAGTGGCGATTAATTCAAAAGATTAACTTTAACTTTCACAACCGTATTTGGTACCATATAAAAGTAGATAAAATTCTACATCACTAACTACAAAAATAAAAGTTCTTGGAAGTTTACTTTATTTGCAGTGTGTGTTCAAAACTCAATAATTTTTGTTATTTTCGCGCGAATTGATTACAAGAGAATAAGAGAAAAGTTTGATATTTCAAGTGATTATAGTTTTTGTTAAGACTTCAAGTTATTTTTATTACCTTTTTTTATTATTTTTTCTAAAGGCACATAAAGTATGCTCTAATTTACAATTTAATTTACTAATTTATCGTTTTTCATTCAAAAATAGTCAAATAAGACCATTTTCTCCAAAAAACAAAAAAAGCCCATTAAAGGTTAACAATTTTTTTGTTTTAATTTTTTTTAAATTTTGGGTTTTCATCCCTGAAGGAGATCGAACTAGTATCAAATTAGTATTGCACTAGTACAAAAATCACCAGTACTAGTTCCCAACTGTGAACTTTCCTATACCATACTAATGCTCAAATTAACATTGAGTGTGTTTGGAAAATTACTAGTTCCATTGGTACTAGATGGAAACTAGGGGGATACTGGTACTATTAGTACTAAATGAGTACTAGTATGATTTTTTCTAGTCGGATACTAGTACAATCAGTTCTGCATTAAGAACTGGTTCATATATAAAAAAAACCCCTAAATTTATTGGTTTTTTAAACCCAATGAAATTTGTTAAGTCTTTGTCTTCACAAGCAATTTTTGGTTCATCAATTCTTAGTTTATAAGAGGAAATGGAAAGTTCCTTCAGGGTACACTCAATCCACTAGCACCTTGTACAACTTGAGTTACGTTTGGTACTCCACCATATAAACTGATATGCAGGTGACAAAGTCTTCTAATACTATCCTTTGTTTCAAATTTGAATTTGTTTAAAAATTGAAACAATTAAAAATAAAATAAATGAAAATGTGAATTAACAATTCGCTTTAAAACATGATCAAAAAGTAATATGAAATTCTAAAAGTCAAATCAATCTACAAATGAAATACTTGAAGTACTAGTACTTTTCTGTATATGTTCAATCACCTTTTGAACTAGTGCTTGCTATACTAGTAATCGTACCAGTATCTTAAAGACAATTAACGCTTATCCTCCTACAGGGATGTATTTATTAATACTAATCAATAAAAAATAACATTATTTTAATATTACGAGTTCAATGAATTAATCGCCACTTTCTCTACCATTCACCCCACTGTGCGACGTGCTAGAGTTGAACCTTTGCCCAGCATCACATTCCATTATTCATTTCCATATTTCTACCTTACATTGGTGTTAATAAAACTGAACATTTAAAAAAAATTTGTGTTTTTAAGAGAATTTACTTTCTAACCTCAAATTTGGCCATCCTTCAAATCAAATGAAATAATGCCACGGCAACATTGGAAATAGCCGGAAGATAACAAGTACTAAATTTCTTATATCTTTTTCTCATTCAGCTTGCGATAACTTTAACTAATCCCGGTCATTAATTTCATGAATAAACCCAACAATTTTTAATATCTACCTTCAATAGAGACATATACAAAACCAGTGTAAAATTCTTTGAATAAAAATAGTTAAGGTCTTCAAAACAACGTGCATTTCTTTGCTGCTGTTTTTCAGTATGGAAAAAATTATATATTTTCATCAGCCAAATAGGACACGTGCTTGGTAATCGACATGAAATTTTCAATAAACTCGTAAGTGAAATAAATTGAAGGATAACAGCAACACCATCGTACAACTCATGGCAGCGCATGCATGCGAACAGACAAAACTTAAAATGTTTTTTATTTAGCTGAAATGCTTTCCAGGAAGTAATGAATTGAAAATTACACAGTCCCAACTAAACCCAGCCTCATTGTCTTCTGTCTGAATGCGTGTGAGTGTTTGTGTGTGGGGGTGCATGCAACACAAAACGAGACTTATGTTGTGCTAAATATTTAAAAATGTTATTGAAATTATTTGAAGCATGAAATTAAATATTAAAATTGAATGGATTTTGCAACAACCCACCACTAACTAAAGTTTAGCATATTAGAATTTTTTTGGTGTTTTTTTTTTTTTGGGACTTTAGAAAAAATGTTGCAGTTTTTGATGGTTTAATTGAAAAATCGCTTTGATTTATTGTTTAATTAACAAATATTTGCCTGCCTGTCTGTAGCGAAATGCAATTTAACCTTTTCAGTGTATTAAAGGATTTAATATTTTGTATTTTAGGAGTAACAAACTGTTTGGTGGAAAAAAAAACTTTTTTTGTTGTTGTTGGTTCATTCATGTGTGTATTTGTACTCAACTTAGTAAAAGCTTATAATTAAAAGGAACGTAAAAAATGTTATATTTATTTTATTTTTTCACTATTGAATAATTTGCAAACTAAAATTTGAATAATTAAGTTTTTACTTGCTAACAGGCGTTTTTAATTAATATACAGAAACTGTTGAATAAATATATTTCCAAATTATTTATTTGCTGTAAGTTAAATTAATCTAAATGGTTGCATATTATTGATGATTACGCCAAATCAGCAAAAAGATTTCAAACTCCACGTCCATTTAATGCATGTTTCCTTAATGACTTTTTAGCTAAAGTCTATATTATGTGAACAACAAAAAAACCCTCCAGATAAACTCCATTTTAAGAATAAATAATTATAACATAAAAACATCTTAAATACCCTCCAAACATCTACCCCCATATTCATAAAAAAATAAAACGTATTTGAAATCTGTTTTCAGAAAATTTTGTATGAAAAAATTTGATTAACATACATTTCAAACTCATTTTAAATTTTATGAATACCGGAGTTGGTAAATAAAAACTCTGTTTTTATTGTTTTCTAACAACTCGTAAAAAAAGTTACGGACATAAATTAAAAATGTTTCACCTGCTGGGTCAGAGATCCTTTAAGACACTTTTGTACCCAATTTTAAAACTCTAGTTTGCCAAGGTAACCCCGGGTAAAGCTCTTACAAAACAGTAAGAGTAAATTTTTGGGGGTTATTAAGTGTTAAGAAAAAACATTTTTGATAGGATCATTTGGGTGAAGAGAGAAGGGGGTAAGACAGGAGATCAGAGAACATCTTACTTCCACCACAAAACCTTGAAAATTTAGTTTTTAAAAAATGTAGGGTTAAAATACCATTTGTTAAATATTTAAACCATTCTTGCAATATTTTACGCCAACGCCCACTAAAAGAGGCATGGTTCAAATATAAATTTTTTATGAGTGTATTTTAGAATGATTGAGCTCGAGGTCGTTTTTGTAAAAATCGTTATAATTTTTCTATTTTATTCGATATTTCGTCAACAATTTGTTGACATCATCAGGAATAACAATCGAAAATTAAAATTTTCTGTATAAATTGGTTTTGAAATATTGTTATTCCTGATGATGTCAACAAATTGTTGACGAAATATCGAATAAAATAGAAAAATTATAACGATTTTTACAAAAACGACCTCGAGCTCAATCATTCTAAAATACATGTATAAGAAAAGGTCAATAAAAGGAAACAGCAATTTTTTATGAGTTTCCTCTTCCAAATTCAACGCTTTGGACCTTCTTTGACATAAACCTATATTATTTGCTTAAGAAAATTACAAAAAACTTTGAAAATTATGTTGCTTTTTGAGGTTGTTTAAGTTCTTCTCAGGGGAACTTTTTTCCCTCTGGCCCGATGCAGACCATTAACGAACTTGACCTGTGCCATCCTTCAAAATGTATTTATACCGAATTTTAAGGGCCTGGCTCTTTTAGTTTGGACTGTACCGTGATTTTTCAGACAGACGGGCGGACGAACATGGTTAGATCGTCTTAGATTTTATCACTGATCATGAATATAAAAATCGTGTTTTTTATAAAGTGTCACAACACCAGAGCAATATGCGTGCAAATTGTTGAAATTTTTAATCAAAATAATTATTCTATCCGTCAAACTCATCGTGCACTTCTTCCATTTTATGGCGTACATAATCATCCTTCAAAACAGGTAATTCGAGCAGCAATAGATCGTCCTCGGACCACATTTACTCTTACTGATATGAGCTTCCTGTGAGACGCCGAACGGTGCGCAGCTTCTTCAGTGCGCACCGTTCGGCGCTATACAGGAAATCATTGCAGATGACCCTAATCAATCAATTCGTCGCTGTTCTCAGCAACTGCGTTTGTATCCTTCCACTTTATGGAAGATTTTTTTAATTGTTGAAAATTGGTGTTCCAGATTGCGCCGTCTACGCGCCAGCTGTGGCGGCCACATGGCAGAAATCATATTTAAACATTATTTTCATGAAATTTCTTCCAATTCAAGACCGTTTCATTGAAATTAAAAATATATGTATTTCCTTGTTTTATTATGATTTAAACTTGTGTTACTCTATAAAAAACGCTATATTTAGCAATTAGTGTTACTCATACGCTGTGAAGTACCACAATTTAAAAATTGCTTTAACCCACATTAAGAGCAACAACTTGAAGAATACTTTTTCCAAATAGAACCTCACACACACACAGCCACATACACACACAAAGAGCTTTAATAAACCACTAAAACAATATTGATTTTACAGAAAGCAAAAAAAAAAACAAAACTCGAGCACATAGAAACACAACAAAAACTAAATAGAATCAAATGATTTGTTTGATATTTTTGCCGTAGTTTTTGTTATTTTTCGTGGAAATGGGCGTTTAGAGAAAAGCAAAATAGCACTTTAGGGAACAATTGGTTGCATAACAAAAGCAAATGGCAGCCACCACCATTCATATTGAAACGTTAAAACAAATGGTGGCCGTGTTAAACGTTTCTTTTAAATGTTTTAGCTTTTATTAAAGTTTAGAGGCAACTCGCAAGAAACAAACAACATTATTTGATTATTATTTGTTAAAAGTTTTTATTTTTACTGCGAATTATTCAAATTAAATTTTTAATTAAACCCAATTTGTTTTTGGGGAAACTTCCAGGCAACTTTAAAAGCAGGCACGCACAGCAAGAGAAAATTGAACAACATGTAATTTCTTGGTTTTTAGCACATTAACAACCACTATGGGCGTCGCTTCAACATGCGGTGCTTGCTGTTGCTTACAAGCAGGAAAGCAGGCAGCATGGTTTTTAAGCGCTTTCAAATGTTCGCCATATTTAAAGGATGCACACCGAGAAAAGGATGTTGAGCACAGAATTCAAATGTTGTTGAATTCAGAATGGAAGTGCTTAGGAAAAGAGCTTGCAAAACGTTTACTGATGACTATTTTACGTGTCTTGTATTCTTTTAAAAATGCGTACGTACTGCTTTTTTTCCAATAGCAATTACGAAATGTGGCTGTTGTGCCAAACAGCTGCTGCGTACAAAAAGTCAAAGTTTCCGAGTCTTTTTGGTTTTTTTATTTGTTAACTTGAGGCGTTTCGTAGTTAAAAATAATTTAAGAAGTTTTCTTATATTTTTTCTTTTTTACTTTTTGTAATCATCATTATGCCGTTGCAAAAGAAAAGTTTTTGACTATTTGCTATAAAATGTCGCTGTTGAATTTCTAGCCGCCGTAATGATAATATCAGCAGTTAAAAGCGTTTTACATGTGTTATCATTATTAAAATGAACTAATAAACATTTAAACGTTTAAGCAATTAGTTTAAACCAAGTGTGCCTAAAAGTTCCTTATGGAAGACTAAACACTATTACATTGAGAGAAAACCTAATTTTTATTCAATATTTCTTGTTGTAAAAACAAATACAAATAAAACGATATCATACGCTAAACAAAAACAAAGTCTTCACTGATGATTGCTGTCGTCAATGTTTACCAGCAAACCTTACGAAGAACAACGAAAAAAAAATAATAAGACAAAGTTGTTTGTTTGTGTATTTCGTAGTGCTAGTGCTGTATGCGAGTATTAAAACACACAGCCTATAGCTAAGCGCTTTTACAAAAACAAATGAGCATCAAGCGCATAGGGCCTGGGCACTCTTGGTTTAAACTTGTCAGGTGATTTTAATGGAATGAGTAACATTTAATTCCTAAATCATCAACAAGTTCACATATAATTCAGGAAGATATATCCTGGACCAAATATGGGTTAAAATTTGAAGCACCGGTTATTTCGCATCTGGCAATACTTATGTCATTCTATTCTGTCGCAAAATTCAGTATATTATCTCCAAAGCTGTGGCTGAGAGTGTGCGTGAGAATAAGTCAACTTCAACTCGTTATCGTTCTCAAGAACTGAACACTTCACGCAACAGTTTACGTCCATTTTTGCGACATGATCTCGATATGGGGCTTTACAAAGTTCAATTAGTTCAAGAGTTGGGGCCGCATGACCATTCCTAACCGGAAGAATTGTACTTCACAACAAAAAAAATAAATTTGGCAAGATTTCAAACCGTTTCTGTTGTGTTGCATTTTTTAACCCTCCAAAAAGAATTGTATGGTATATTCACTTTGTCATTCCGTTTGTAACGCAGCGAAATATCCATCTGAGACCCCATAAAGTGCAATTATTCTTGATCAGTGATGAAATCTAAGACGATCTAGCCATGTCCGTCCGTCCGTGTCTCTGTGGAATCACGATTCAGTCCAAACGGAAAGTGCCAGACCCTTGCAACTTGGTATTAATATATCGTGAAGGATAGCACAGGTCAAGTTCGTAAATGGGCTGAACCAAGCCAGAGTGGAAAAAGTTCCCCTAAGAAGAACTAAACCAACCTCTAAAAAACAACAAAATTTTTATAGTTTGTTTTGTAATTTTGTTAAGCAAATGTTATATTTGTATGTCAACGAAAGTCCAACGCGTTAAACTTGGAGCCATTAAATCAAATTAATGTTTGAACCCCGCCCCCTTTAGTGGGCGTTATTATATGCAAAAATAGTGAAAATATTTAACAAATTGTATTATTTAAGCCTACATTTCTTAAAAATAACATTTTTAAGATTTTATGGCAAAGCTGAAACGTAACTTGATCCTACTCTGCCCTACCCCCTCCTCCGCCTTTGTCACCCGATATGATCCCATCAAAAACACAAATTTGTTTACATTTAATTATCCCAGAAATTAATTTTTAGTGTTTCTAGACAAAATTGTCGTGCCCGTGTCGACCCCGATAAAATACAGCTTTAATACTGTCCAAAAATAATTGGACCCCATAAAGTATATATGTACATTCTTGATCAGTGATGAAGTCTAAGACGATCAAGCCCATACGTTCGTCTGCCGAAAACACGATATATCATAATTTCGCACACCGCCCCCTTTAGTGGGCCTTGAAGTTACATATTATGAAAAAATAGTGTAAATATTTAGTAAATTGTATTCCTTAAGCCCACATTTCTTAAAAATTTCATTTATGAGCTTTTACGAAGAAGGTAATATGTTCTCTGATCTTCCCCTGCCCTACCCCTCCGCCACCCTTTGCCCTCTAAGTGACCTTATAAAAAAAAAACTTTTTTTCTACACTTAAGTACCCTGAAAACTTAGTTTTTAAGCTTTTACGATTTAAGTGATATGTCTCCCCCACGACTTTTCTGGGAGCGGCCCTGTATAGAGTTTTAAAATTGGACACAGAAGTGTATTAAAGGAAGTGTGACCCAGCAGGTTAAACAGTTTTAATTCAATTCAATCCCTTTTTGCACATTGATATAAAATATTAATACGTAAATTCCTTTTATGCTGACAGGAAGGTGTCTCAGTCACGCTCCTCTTCTCTTAACATATTGGAAACGACCGCATTCAAATAAATCTGTTTCTATATTAAATTGAATTAAGATTCTATAGACTAATTGTTCGAAATTTTAATTTAAATCTCAGAAAGACATGATAAATATTCCAAGGCACAAAGGCAAGTCAACATCAGTTTTTGTTATTCAACTTACACAGCAGAGCAGAACAGCTGTTTTCGAAAGACGCAACCCTTTCATCATCAGTGCTCATGTGTATTGTGTTTGTCACCACTTATTAGGTGGCTCAGTTGAATGTGATAACAGTTCCTAGTTACACAAATTTTATTGTGAAAAAGGATACGAGAACTGTATCAAGCTGATGTTAACATGTTATTGTTATAATACCCGTGTTACCGTTTGATTATTTTTCATCATGTCCCATTTTTCTGAATTTTTTGTTCCATCATACATAAGTCAAACTTTTTTGGTTTGAATTTTATTCTTAAGTACACGTGAACGTTTTTCCAGTTTTATTATTGGTAGCTCAAGCCATAGCTTAAATTTGTATGTAGCAAGAATTTTAACGAACATTTTATATTGCTATATTAAATCTGTTTCTTGTTTACTTAAGCCAAATACCACAAAAATTTAAATTTTAATATGAATACAAATAGAGTTTTTATTTACCAAATATTTGGAGAGTATTTAAGATTCAACCCGGTCGAATATAACGTTTTTATTTGTTAAGTTTAAAAGTAAAATCATCATATGAAAATTAAAGTTTTCATATGTTCTTGATAGCAGATGGTCTCTTGAATTTTCAATTTTAATTGAGCTGTTTCTTTTTCCCCAAATGTTACAAAAAATTCGAGGTGATTATTGGGGGATTTTTAGCCGGTCGCTTTGCGCATTTGGGAAAAAAGAATTAATACGATTAAAATAAAGAATTTAATCGTAAAACAGCAATTTCCAAATATAATATACCAACAATTGTTAACTGTAAGGCTTTTTGTACATTTGCAACCAGAAAATTTCTTCTTTCCTTGAATATAATTTTATTTAATAATTAGTGAGTTGCATAGCCAATGGGACCCACCATTGCGATACGATTTTAATAATTCTTGTTTTTCAGCTAAAATGTTCTACTGCTTCGCTTCAATATTTTAAATGACACCAGCAAATATTTGCTATTAATTTTTAAATTATCTCGAGCTGCTGAATGTTACTTGTAATCTAAAAGCGAGCCAGCAAATGTGATGATGGTTATTAAAGCCAAGTCTGGAGGGAAATTAAAAACTATACTCTTACCTTTTTCGTTAGCTATTGCCCTTATCAAGTTGTATTAGGAAAGTGTCAAAACAAATAAAATAAAGGAAGTTACAGCATTCAATATAAGCGACAAGTAACGAAAGCATGAAAATCTCATAAATATATGAGAAAGAAAAATATCTATTTAAATGACTGGAAATAAGTTGGCGGTGGTGGCTTTGGGAGACAAAAATGCTGTTGGTAAAAATGTTTATTTGTGAAGGAAAAAATTATTAACTAAGGAGTTTATCACGAGACGACGTATGTGTTATTTCTGCTTTTCTGTTCAACACAATCGCATTTATGGCTCTCAGTGCGAATGAGTAACACTAATTCTTATGAAATTCCACAAAACTGTAACTTTTAATTTTTTGTCTTTAATAGTTATGATGTAGAATAAGTTTCAAACTATTTACTTATAAATAAATTTTTATAATATAAATTTTTTAAGCTTAATGCTAGAGTTAATGTCGACGTCGTCGACGGCCTCAGATGTCAAAAAAAAAGTTGAATCGTATGAAATTGTATGAGAGCAGTTAATCTCAACGCGTTGCAACGCCGTAAAAGTTCAATCTATTTCAACTTTTTCGGCGTTGAAACGCCGTCAACGGCGTCGACATTAACTCTAGCATAATATTAATTATTATTATTATTATTAATATTTTTTTGTGACATATTTTACCTTCATATGTAAGTAGATAATGTCTATGGAAACAAATCTGTAACAGGTACCCTCGTATTTTTTAAAATAACTGCTTCGTTATTGATTTTAACTGAAACTAATTAAGACTTAAATCCTTATAGTCTTTTTTTCATTATACTAAGCAAATTCTTTCAATATTGTGCTAACCAGATCTATGAAAGTTGCCGCATATTTTATTTGTTACAACGAACAAACACAATTCTGTTATAAATGAGTTTTTTATGTTTTCGTTTTATAACTGAGTTTTCTATGAAATGTAGCTTTTACGTCATATTTGGAATGGAAGAAAAGGAATAGATGAACAATTTTCGCAGATAATCCTTGCACGTGTTTAAATTTTTTTTTCAAAGTTCATTTGTTTCCAATCTTATATCTTCAACGCAGCCATTAAGCAAACTATGCTGCATGCGGGGAAATTTTATTTAACAGTTTATCTCTTACAATACTTTTGTCTTCTTATTTGGAAACAACAATTAAAAATATTTTACACGTAGTTTAGCAGCGACAAATAAAAAGAGAAATGTAAAGAATTACAACGGGATGACGGTGAACACGAATGCATAGACAAAAAGCAGGAGTACAGGGATAAAGGCAATCATAGTAAGTGTGTGTGTGTGTTGTGTACAGTGCTGCCACTTAAAAAAAAATATTCTAAACAAAATATTTGAAAAAGTTACCCAATTAGAGAAAAAATAACTAAATTTAAAATGCACTGTTTCATTTGGAAACAAACATAAAAATTTATTTGAAGTTGAAATGCAATGCAAAGTTAATAATTACAAAACAAGAAATGTAATTCATTTACATATTAAAGAATTCTTACTACTGAAAAAATAACGAGAAACTCATGTAGGAGTACGTATTTGTATTTTTGTTTTACAAGAGTCATTTTTCCATATATAATTAATTTTCTTTAAAGTACATAAATAAAATTATTATTATAATTTTTATTTTTAATAGGAACGTTACAATAAACTAAATTTAAACACAAACCTAATAAATTTTGATCAAGACAAATCTGATTTTTTATATAAAATTTTAAGCATTTTTATTTCGTATTTCTCCAAGTGTGACAAATTGCTTTTTTGCATGTATAGCTCAGCGTTTCGGCCAATAACGTAATACAAACAAGTAAATAACAATGTCAACAATTTTATAAACCGTGATTTGAAATTTTAACAAGTAAAATATGAAAATATTTAAACCTATTATTATTTTCGGAAAAAAGTAGCCAATATGAAAAAAAACATTCACATCTTCACATTGGAAAAAAATGACAAATTTTGGTTAGAAATAAACAAAAACGGCAGCTCTGGTTGTGTACCATGAGTACTGCATCGAATGTATGCTGCATACGGTGACCGTAAAAACCATGACAAAATAGAGTACACATGGTTCTACATTAACAAAATGTTAAGATGTTTATAGTTATAGTTAAAATATACTTTAAGAGTTTAATTTGTAAATGATGTAAGTGACAGGACCGATGTTCATAGGAATAGTCCTTAGTCAATGGATTTGCTTAAGGACTTGGAGAAAATGTATAGAGCATCACGTGGGGCATGTCATAAAGAGCAATTAAGTTGTTTTAGAACTCTCGTATATACATTATAGATTTTTTTGTGAATTAAATCTATTTTACACCTCTGAGTGCTGGTTCGAGTTAAAAAAATAGACGATTCCAGGGGTGGGCAATTGACATTTTTTGCACTTTAAAGTAACCAAGTAAGTTTCAAGTTTTTTTGTTAATATTTTAGGAAGAATTAAATTACATAGTTTTAAAAATTAAATATATTAATATTAAAAATTCGATTCCTAGGCTGAGTAATCGAATACTACTTTAATTTAGTTTATTTTTAATTGTGAAATAAACCTATGTATTTTACATTTCGGGTAGAATTAATTTAGTATTAAATATTGAAAAAGTCAAAAAGGCGATTCCAGGGTTGGACAATTGAAATTTTTCGCACTTTAAAGTAACCAAGTAAGTCAATCGGCCATGTGATGGAAATCGCTTATCGCATGAAATAAAGCGTTTTCGATTTGAAGTCACAAAATTGGTGTGCTGGAGGTGGCAATCGCTCAAAATCGTTCAAAAGAAATTGGAGTTTTTCAATTCGCATGTGATTCGACAATCGTGCGATTCATAGCACATATGTAAATATTTTTTTTTAAGAATATTTTATATTTTAGGAAGAATTAAATTATTTTTAAAAATCCAAAATATTAAAACTTCGATTCCTGGGTTGAGTAATCCAGTAATATTTTATTAATTATTTTTTTATTGTGAAATAAACCTATTTCACAATTCGGGAAGAATTAATCTAGTATTACAAATTAAAAAAGTTAAAAAGGCGATTCCAGGGTTGGACAATCGAAATTTGTTTGCAACATAAAATAAACAACTGGAAAAATCTTTTTGTTTGTAAATTAAACATATTAATATTCAAAAACCATTTATTCGACATATTGTCTCAATTGAACTAGTGATTTTTGTTTGTTATGAGGTCAAGTTGGAAAACCAAAATAGATTTATATCGAATAAAATTTGTTTGTTGTGTTTTCATGACTTTCAAAATCCTATGGTTTTGCTTGTGTAATTGTCAATTAATTTTTGGGAATTTATGTATGAGCTGAGAGGTTTTGTTATTTTGGAATTAGGCTAAAGTCTACTGATGATTTGGCGTGAGAACCAATGAAATGCAGGCATATAGACATACTTGAACACATAACAAAAAAAAAACACATATTTAATGTTTTTGCAAGAAGTTCACTGCTATTAGAAATCGGTGAAGCGAAGCTGTCTTTCAGAGGTGTAAAATTCAAACTTTTTTGGAATATCAAAGTAACTCATTCTTTGGTAATAAAACCTATTTTCTATTTTAGAAAGAAATATCATAGTAGATAAAACAAGAAGCATCAGGAAGAGCCGGATCTCGGTGAAGGGTATAAAAGCTTCGGCACAGCCATATTGCACTTTTACTAGTTTTTTTATCTTTTTTTTTGGTTTCAATGTATAAGGAAATTTTTGTGTCTCCATTTCTTACAAATTTGTATTTATTTAATACTGGGAAAATGATAAGGAAAGCATAAAAAAAAATTATTTAATAATATATACACTTTTTACACGGCTGAACAGATAGGCTGAACAGATATTACTCATAGTGCACACGTGCTGAGTGTACTGCTCATTATAATAATAATGCGTTGGTCACCGTGTGTATACAGCATGCAGCTCTTATCTGAACACTAAAATTGTTTTTACATACACAAGCATCATACTGGGTTTGTATTATATTGCTGTTTACATTAATGAGACCCCACAACCCTGTGTTCCATAATAATAGAGTTTATATGCTTGTTAACATGCTTTTAATAATATCAATATAAAAACATATTATAATGCCAAACAACACACACATACTCGTATGCAGGCGCACTCTTTGCACTAAGTAAATTTTATATTACAGAGAAAGTACAAACAACAACAACAAAAAAATGTCGCCAGCAGTAAACACAGAGCAACAATAACAAACAGTTCTTACATAAACATCGTTTACATATAGCAGGATATTAAAAATTGTACAAACAACGAACACTAAAGAGCACACAGAATAACAGTTCATTAAGTACGGGGTAGTAAGAAGGCAATTACGCACACATGTACGAGTATGTATGTATGTACAATATAAAATGGCAATTTGAAAACAAACATCTATAGTAAACATGCATTTACTCACACTCTTCAGTTCGTTTTAAGTGTTCGATATTTGATCAATGGAAAGAAAGTGCTACAAAAATATATTCACCGGCAATTGTACTCAAACCCTGCAGTTAAAATAACTAGTAAGTCCTTAGAAAGATACTGGTTGCTTTTTGCTTTCGACTAATCACACATCTGTCCTTTTTTCATATAACGAACTTTCCATTTTAACGTTAGGTTGTCATAGGAACCCAACTAGTTCATTTGTATACAGTCGTATACTAGTTGGAGTACTACTTCTTTTATTAATAGTTTCATATGAGAATTCTTTAAAGACGTTTTATGCTATTTGTATTATTTATGAATGTCTGCCACTCCATTCTGTACCAATACGGATATCTCTCTTTTTTTTTTTTTTTTTTTTTTTTTGTTACAATGGCCATGTTGCGTTTACTCATTCTGCTACTTTCGATAAATTCACAATTGATCAAGCACTTAATTTGTTAAATTATTTATTATTAAAAAAATGGGCTATATCGTGTTTTCCGTTAACGGACGTATCACTGATCAAGAATATATATACCCTAGCGGATCCAATTATTTTTGGAGCGTACTAAAACTGTATTTTGTGGGGGGGTTGCTCTGATAGGGACCGTGGCGAGAGCACTTCACCTATGCCATAAAACACTAAAAATAAATTTCTAGAATAACTAAGTGTAAAAAAAATTTGTGTTTTTGATAGGATCCTTTGGCGGCAAAGGGCGAGGAGGGGGCTAGGGCAGACGAGGATCAGGTTACTTTTCAGATTCGCCATAAAATCTTAAAAATTTTTTTTTGAGAAATATAGGCTTAAGTAATAAAATTTTTTAAATTTATACACTATTTTTGCATATAATAACGCCCACTAAAGGGGAGGGGTTTAAAAATTATTTCTTTTTTATTTTATGGCTCGATTTAGCCCACTAACGAACTTGACCCGGGCTATCCTTCAAGATATATTTATACCAAATTTCAAGGATCTTGCTCTTTCTGCTTGGACTGAACCGTAATTTCCACAGACAGACGGACATGCCCAGAATACCGTAGATTTCATTACTGATGAAGAATATATACTTTGTGGGAGCTCAGAAGGATATTTCGCTGCGTTACACACGGAATGGCAACGTGAAGGCTATAATAATTAGGGAAGTAACGATTCGCCGTTTTGCCGATCCGATACCTATACTCAAATATCGGCGATACCGATACGCATAGAGTAATTCTTTTATTATACAGGGTGGCTCAGAAAGACAGAAGTGGTGTGAATTCCTTATAACTTTTTTATTATAATTTTTTTTCCTTTTCATTTCAGTATTTTGTAAAGAAGACTTGGACAATTTATAATGGAGCAATACACAACTGAACAACGTGCCCAAATCGTTGAAATTGACTTTTCAAATCAACGGTCCATTGTGTTGACTCAGCGTGCATACCGTCGTTTCGAGTAGAAGCAATTTTAATTGGCCTCCGCGTTCACCGGATTTAACCACTCCACTCTGTTTCCTTTGGGGTTATTTAAAAGGGTAAGTTTATGTTAATAAGTCTAGGACTATTGAGGAATTAAAAACCAATATTCGAGACGAAATTAACAATATAACACCGGAAGTTTTGCAAAAGGTCATGGAAAATGTGTTGGAAAGAGCACATTTGTGCGAAGCAGAAAATGGCCACCACTTGCGGGATATCATTTTTTTAACTAATCTTAAAATATTCCCTATAAATTTACTGTATTTAAAAAACAAAAAATTAAAAAATATGTCTTAAATAAAAAGTTATAAAGAATTCACACCGCTTCGGTCTTTCTGAGCCACCCTGTACAATATTACAGTGTAGGAGATTATTAATATTTAAAATTGATATTTGAATTCATTCTGAAATTAACACAAAAACAAATTATTTTTTTTAACAAAATAACGATGTAAGCGTATGATTGCCCGTGCATGCTGTTGTCGTGTATTGGATGGTTTAGTTGTTATGCAAAAAAAAGCGTTGAAAATTGAATTGTTCCTTCAAAACAGCTCTAAAAAAATTTAAGAAGTATCGTTGTGTCGACAGTAAAATATCGCCGATATCGATATATCGGCATATCAGAAGTATCGCCGATATATCGGAATCGGTATCGGCATCGTTCACTTCCCTAATAATAATTTTATGAATATGATAATAATCATAGAAAAACTTTTACATCAAATAAAATTACTAAAAATTTGCTAAGTCGGTATTTTAGCCCCTCTTGTTACTGAACATTTTTAGTAACACTTACTAAAGAAACAGATTTCATGCTAAAACAATCAGAGTTGTTTTAAATGTAATATCCGGCGATACTCATTCCAAGAAATAATTGCTCCTACGCATTCAGAGCAGAGCGCTCTTTTCATTTTAATTTCACTTGTAGTTGAAGTATTTTCTTATAATATAATAATTCTATTCCTTTTTAACCAATGAAACTGGTATAAATATTTATTATTATTTAATGACCATTAAAACATTTGCAAATTGCTTAATGAAAAATATTTTACTGAAACTAAATTTCATTCTTAATGGTTTTCTAAAGGTTTTAGGTAGAATGAATTTTTGGCCTAAATTAATTATTCTACAATATGAACAAAGGAATTTTATTTAAAATATCTTAAAAGGTAATCTAAGATCCAGCAACAGCAACAAAGAAACAAAATAAAGCCACATTTGGAGAAAAGACTTTATACTAAAAAGTCGAATGCACGGAAACAAATTTCAGCACAAGTGAAAAGATTTTGTAAATTGTGTTTCTTAGAAATATTTATATTTATTTTAGTTTTCTATTTCTAACAAAAATTAAGCATTAAACATTTAATTGCTAAACTCAACAATATATTTTTAAATTTTTTGCCAAAATATTTTCATTGTTTGGAAGAAATAAAGGCGGACACTGCAATTGCTGGGGGTTATTTAAGTGGATAGAAGTATTATTTTCTCGGTGTATTTAAATAATATATATTTTAAAAACATAAAAGTAAGGAAAGTGCAAATACGATTATGCCGTATGTGGCCATACTAGCCAATGCACAGTGGGGATTTTAATAATAATATGCAAACAGTTGTGCAGTTTCTGAATGATAATAAACAAAACTACACATGAGTACTGATGATGAAAGTGCAACGGCTTTCGAAAAGAACTGCTTTCTGCTCTTCTCTGTATGTGGGTGCTGTTGGCGGAAGTAGTAGAACACGAGACTATGAAGCGGAGGGTCCTGAGTTCAACCCTGCGCTGAGTCATGAAATATTGTGTTGAATTCTTCTGATCAGCATTAGTGCGTGGTTGTGTTAGTTGTTGCCAGCCTGTTTCAATGATGAAGGCATAGTCACTGGTCACTGAACGTAATTGGCAGCGACTAACACTATCATGTACTAAAAAGCAGAGTAACAGCATCCACCTTCGTCGGCCCTGTAGCAAAAATTAGCCGGCGAAGTAAAAGGTTAAAATAGCTACAAAAACAACTGTCTATCTTCTTATCTTTCCTAGTCTGTCCCCTCGTTTTCAGTTCCAGCGCAATGCATTGCATATATAGGGGTCATCCCCTGAGTGCTGGTCCAAGATACAAAAAAAAAAAAGTAGAATAATTAAAAGCTAATGTTGACTTTCTTTTGGGCCTGAGCATATTTATTATGTCTTTCTGAATTTTAAAGCAATTTTCGAATCCTTCTTCTATCAATCTTAATTAAATTTAATATGAAATTTTTTTTAATTTGTTATCAGTTAGCCCTCGTACAGGACTCTCATAATACTGAAAAACTAGAAGCATGAGCAGAACACAAACATTTCCAACAACAGTTGATATTAAAGTTTGCAATTTCAAAATAACTGGGATGTTTGCGGAAACAAAACAGGACTAAACAGCAGTGGTGGCAAAATTAAATTGGCAAGCACACACAGACAACCAACAACATGCCGTACATAAAAATTGCACACATTCACATACAAACTAAAGAAATTTACAAAGAAAAATAAACTCAGTTTTACAAAGAACTCACTAAGTAAGATGTTGTTGGAACTGACTTTGAGAAATACACTGCAGCGACTGGTTGTCTAAGCAGCATAAAGAATACTTTTGCATGAACATGGAAATATCGAAAACATAATTGCCTTCAACAATGTCGGGGAACAAATGTGTGCCGCAACAACAACTGAACATGTGTTATTTGTTGTCTATGTGGTAACAATCTTACACACACACACACACACACATCTATAACAATTCTTATCATTCTTACTTACTGGCATTAAAAAAGCCGGCAACAAACGCATACATGAATAAGGAAAAAGCCTATTTATAGATCGCAAGAGACATTTCTATAGTTCCTCCAACCTCTTACTTCCATTTTTATGGCTTGTAGTTTCCTTAATGCTTTTCTAAAAGCACATATAAAGAAAAAAATGTTGTATATGTTGTTTTGTAACAAACAAATACACTCAAACACGCACACACATGCACCCATTTTGTATTGTTACTGTTTGAAAGTGTTGTTGCAGCAATAGAAAAGCAAGCCTTAGCGATAGAAAAGCTTTAGAAGTAAATATAAAATAAAATTTTATTATTTAATGGAAATGCACACATACTCGTACACATAAATAGTTATTTGTTGGAAGAAGAAGAAGAACAACAAAAAATAAGATGCGATACGGAAGTTAATATTATTTACGTAAATGGTTTTTTATGTAAATTAAATACAAACAGTTTTATATACTTTTTAATAGCGCTCGCATGGAAAAGCACTTTCTGGAAAATTTTGCTTGCTTTAAAATAAATATATTATAGAATTTCCAAAGTCTTAAGGCATGAAAATATAATTTTCTTTAACGATTTGTCATCCTTTCGATTCTATGGGGGTTCATATATTGAAGCTGACATCGTGAGCGAGTATTGAATCACCATCAGGCACACTTATGCAGGAGTCTAAAAGTTCGATTTACATATGACGGCTGTACTTTGAATAAAGATGCCATCTTGTAAAATATCAGGTGCGTCATTTATCGTTGTAAATTTAAACCACCGGTTATTTCCAATCCGGCAATACTCATGTCATTCTATTGTGTCACAGAATTCATATCCGGTGAATGAAATGAATCGATTTACGTTCGAGCAACGTTGGAATTTATTGCCAATTTACTTCCTAACCTCGAATTTGGCCACCGTTTATTAATACCTTTTCAGACTCATGCAATGTTTGAGGTCGGGTCCACAAATTCCTACTTTGGGAAATTTGATTTGAAGACGTCACATTTTTAAATGGGTTTTTTTAAGACCACATGTCATCCAAGTGTCACTGCTCTAGAAAACCTCAAAGAGAATATCTCTCAGAGGTACGGAGACCTATCGATGAAAAATGCTATAAATCCGGTCCGTATGGTCATGAATTCCACCGTCTACCAAAAGCGCCAAATTCATACTTCACGATGTTCTTGTACTCGGATAATATCATGAGGCGGACCTCATTTTTTTTTATCTTGGACCAGCACTCAGGGGATGACCCCTATATATGCAATGCATTGCGCCGGAACTGAAAACAAGGAGACAGTATTGAGGGGACAGATTAGGAAAGATGAGAAGATAGACAGTTGTTTATGTAGCTATTTCAACCTTTTACTTCGCCGGCTAATTTTTGCTACAGGGCCGACGAAGGTGGGTGCTGTTACTCTGCTTTTAGTACATGATAGTGTCAGTCGCTGCCAATTATGTTCAGGGATCAGTGCTATGCCTTCATCATTGAAAACAGACTGGCAACAACGAACACAACCTTTGCACTGATGCTGATCAGAAGAATTCAACACAATATTTCATGACTCAGCGCGGGCTCGAACTCACGACCCTCCGCTTCATAGTCTCGTGTTCTACTACTTCAGCCAACAGCACCCATTTGCTGTTGTCATTGCTTTCTAAACGAAAATTGGTGGATGATTCTGTATCCGGATATTGCAGAGGTCTTCTTCTAGGGTCCACATAGCGGCTGTGCTTTGTACCTAAACTCAGTGGTCGCAGCATCGGTTACTGATAGCTGCTCGGATACTGCTGGTAGCTGCCCGGATGTCGTTCTAATCGATAATAGCAATTCCGATAATGTGCTGTTGTGCAGTTAAAAGAAACTGCTATAGGGTGTTGTTGGGGAAGCATTCGATATCAATCGCCATTTCATTAAAATTTAAATGAAAATTTCGATCGATATCGAATGCTGTAAATCGCTTACGGTGCTGTTGGCTGAAGTAGTAGAAAACGAGACTATGAAGCGGAGGCTCCTGAGTTCAACCCTGCGCTGAGTCATGAAATATTGTGTTGAATTCTTCTGATCAGCATCAGTGCATGGTTGTGTTAGTTGTTGCCAGTCTGTTTTCAATGAAGCAGTCATAGTCACTGGTCACTGAACATAATTGGCGGCAACTAACACGATTATGTACTAAAAAAGCAGAGTAACAGCAGCATCCTCCTTGGTCGGTCCTGTAGCAAAAATTAGCCAACGAAGTAAAAAGTTTGAAATAGCTAAAAAAAAATGTTCCATCTTTTCATTTTTGTTCATCTGTAGCCTCAATACTATCCCCTCCTTTTCAGTTCCGGCGCATTGCATATGTAGGGGTCATCCACTGAGTGCTGGTCTATGATAAAAAAAGTATAGATTTTCAACTATAGACGTCAGTCGCCTTCAGTTTCTGCTGGAATGGCAAGTAGTCATTAAAGTAAAAAGGCTTTTAGATGGGGTCGAAAGTCTCTGCCAGGTGCGGAGGCCCTGCAAGAGAAGTTGATAACTGTATGTAGTTGATTAGTCACCCTGGTGGGGAGCCGGTTTGGCTGGTGAACATTCAACTTTACAAAGTGTTTAGCCGTAATGGCAGCTAATAGGGTAAATCTTGGACAGACTTATCAGCTATAGCGAAAGGTATAACAAATTTATTGTAGACGGGCAGTACTCTTACGGGTTTTTATTGTGTTCTTTTTTTTTACCAATTTTCATAGTGCTTCTTATTTGTGTAAACATTAAAAGTGTGTTGTACTTTGAACAGGATTGTTTTTTATTTCTTTTGTTATTTCAACAATTAAGGAATTATTTCCACCTGTAAACATTTAAGAAACCACAATCGCTTTTACATTCCAGCATTTACTGTAAAGAAAATGTATTTCAGCTTTTTATTTCGTAACTGAAATTAAGGCAAGCAGGAGTCCTTAACAGAAACAAAAACAAATTTTTGTGGAAAAAAGAGAGACGTAATCTTTCTAGTCATGGAAAAATTTTAGAAATAAATGTGAGCGCAACATTTGAATATCTAGTTAAGGAAATAAAAAAACATTTTTTTTTAAATTTCCTACTTGATGTTTTCTTATTTCTTTGGTTTTACTGCCAAGTATTTGTCTGCGGTGGTGTTACATTGTGTTTTTAGGTTTTTCTTTTCGTTTCTTGAAATCTATAGTTTTTTGTGGTTAAGACAAGTAGTCAGAATATAAATTTCTTTTTAAGTTTGAACTTCTTTTATTTATTACACAAAAGCACCTTTTGAGTAGTAACCTGGGTAACCTTTTTGGTTTTTTTTTTGTTAATATATTATTGATGACTTGCCTCTTGGCTTAACCTCACAATTAATATAAAAAGTTTTTTGTCTGCTTCACGAGCTCTCGTTTGTGGTTGATTCTAAAGTCTTGAAAAAAATATAGCCAGTGTTTTTTTTTTTGTTACTGGTATAATTTTATTAACAATGTATTTCATGTCTTTTTTTTTTGTTTTGTTTTGTAACACGCAAAGTTTTGCTTTTACATGACAAGAAAACTTGCAAGATTTTGTCTAAACTTGATTGCGAAATCAATTACTAATAAAATCTGGAAGATAAACCAAAAAGAAGTGAAAGAATATCGATAAGATGACGGCACTTATCTGCAAACATGCTCTGTTGCATATTTAGAAGCTTCATAAAATTACCGCGAAAGTATTTATTGAAAAAATATATATAATTTTTTAGGTAAACTGTTAAGTAACCCAAAGAATTGAATTGATGTCGTTGAAGCATTCCATATAATGGGTTTGTTTGCTATAAAATTTCTTGAAATACAAAACACAATTAAATCGACATCTATCGTTTGAAATTTGAACCACCGGTAACTTTGAATCGGGTAATATTTATGTCATTCCATTCTCTCACTGAATTCAGTAAATTATATCCACTGAACCAAATGAAGCACCCGATAATTTCCTTGTATAGCGTGTTTTTTTTAGAGTGTCACAACATCAGAGCAACGCGTGCAAATTGTTGAAATTTTTAATCAAAATAATTGTTCTATTCGTCAAACTCATTATGCATTTCTTGTATTTTATAGCGTACATAATCGTCCTTCAGAGTGGCTAATTCGAAGAACAATAGATCCTTTTCGGAGCACATTTATTGTTACTGATAATGTGCACCCTGTGCGACGGCGAACACTGCGCACTGAAGAAGCTGTAGCCGCTGTACAGTAAAGCATTGAAGATGATCATAATCAATCAATTCGTCGCCGTTCTCAGCAACTGTGGTTGTGTCCTTCCACTTTATGGAAGATTTATTTAGTTGTTGAAAATTAATGTTCCAGATTGCGCCTTCTACGCGCCAGCCGTGGTCAATAATTGAACATTTCACACACACAAGTTTTTTTGCAAAAAGATTTCAGTATGACGCCTTACAAAATTCAATTGCTTCAAAAGTTGAAGCCATTCATTTCTAACAGGAGCAATTGTTTTTCATAGCAAAACATAAAGAAAAATGAATTAAAATAAATTTGTGCAAATTTCAAATCTTTTTTGTTTCATGGCATTTTTAAATTTTAACTTTTAAATTTCCCTCTGTCGCAACGATTAGAGCCTTAATATAAAGTCGTAATATTTCGACTTAAAGAAAAAAATTCATTAATTATTAGAAATAAATCGTATGGCTTCCTAAAAAAATTTTTTACTATTTAGCTGGCAAATAATATATTAGAAAATATATTCACCTTCTGCACGAAATAAAATCGAAAAGCAAAGTTTTTTTTTCAACTTCAGCGAACTTAAAATTCAGCTTTTATTCATTTACACTCCCTCTTTGGAATTTAATAAATTGCTTTAATTTACTAATTAGCAATTAAAATTCAAACCCTTGCATTCAAAAACAACTTGCATACAAAAAAAAACACTAAATATCTTCATGACCTCATTTACCGTAAATTCATTAATTAACATCATCAGCCTAATAAGATTTTGCCATACAAATAGTTTACATGTATTTCTAACATTCTTATAGGCACATGCATTCTAAATTGCTTTCAATTTGAAATCATGTTTTTCATTACAATGCCACCCAATTGTTAATAGTAAAATTTTCTTGCTTCAAAAACATCATAATTTTAGGCAACCCAAAAAAAAACTGATTGTTAAGACTTAAAGAAGATATTCTTCAACTAAACAAACTGCCTCTGACAGCTTAAAGTATGACTGAAAAAATATATCGAGGCAAATATTTGCTTTCCTGACATTTTCGACATGAAAAGAAAAAATGAGTGATAAAAAGGAAATTTATAAAATTTTGTGATTTTGCTGTTCTCCTTTACCGCTATCCGTGCATTTTCGGCATGCGATTTAAATTTTTAATGAAACTTAAATGTTGACTTTAATTAGCTGAAACTCTTTTTAATAAGATAAAACCTTTAAAAAGATTTTTTTTTGTTTGGTGAATATAAAACAGAATTTGAAGAACTAAGAAAGCGGTATAATTGCAAAAGTAATAAAAAATGTTTTAATAGAAAAAGCATTGCAAAAGCCGTTTGTCATCTGGGACGTATGATTAATATTAATTATGTGATTCTGTATACAACCTGGCAAACTTTTCTTTTACATATATTTTTTACAAGTTTCAATTAATTTGTTGTGTTTATATAAAATTAACTTGTAAGTTACGCAGACAATAATTTTTTTTGTAGAAATTATGCAAACAACTTATTCTTCTTATAACTTCAAAGAAACAGTTTTAACCCATATCGTCCCAGAAAATTTTTTTCGAATAAGTTTATAAAACTTCATAGTTAAATGGTAATTTGGGTTCAGCAAATACGAATCAGATGTCCAAATTTTTTTAAAAAGTTTTATTAAATACTTTTTTTTTTAATTTTCAATAATTTTTTTTATTAAATTTGTACTAAAATTTTTTTTTTAATTTTTATTAAAATTTTTTTTTAAATTTTCATAAATTTTTATTTTAAATTTTCATAAATTTTTTTTTAAATTTTCATTAAAATTTTATTTAAAAATTTTAATTAAATTTTTTTTTTTAAATTTACATTAAAATTTTTTTTAAAAATTTTCATTAAAAAAGATAATATTCTTTCCCAAAGACCAAAAAAAAATTTAAAATGCTTAAAATTTACTGTTCGAAAAATCGAACACTGGGACGAAATGGGTTAAAGACCCCGTTAAGGCTTATTTTGAAACATGGGAATTTTGAATTTTAAAAATATAATATTTTCTTTTTATATGCTACATTTTCATTTAATATTCTCTTAAATTATCTCTTAGGTATTTGATAAATTACACTGAGTTTTTGGTGGGGTCCTGATTAAATGTAGTGAAGATAATTTGTTAAAGAGGCATAATAAAATATAATAAATGAGTGTAAAAAAATGACTGCAAAACACATGAAATTATTTTGTTTTTCCTCAGAATAGCATATAAAATGCCATTGAAATAAAAAAGCGTTTTTCTTGGCAAACGAATATGTTTTCATTCCTGTGCCCCTATTAACGTGTAAAACAACAATCCTTAAAACATACCACGTACATACATTTAAATTGTCTTTCTTAAAAAGACTCTTTCCGAATTGTTTCAAATGCTTAAATAATTTTGTATGGAAAATATATATGAGAAAAAAAAATATACTAGAAACGAGAAAATACTGAAGGTAAATATTTAAAAATTTGCATAAATTATCGAAAAGGAATATAGAAAGAAATACTTTTTTTTCCATAAGACAACTTTGTGTTTTATTACCTTAAAATATATGAACAAGAAATGCTGAAGTGCAAGTGCTATAAAACGAAATGCTTTAAAGCGATTTTAACTAACAAATGAAATTTTAGCAAAAGTGTGAACATGGCAAGTGAAATATAAATTAATTTAATTGCAAGCACAACAATATGGAAATATTGTTGAATGATGGCAAAGTGTTGAAATTACATAACAAATAATCGCTAAATAAAAGAATTCTGTGTAAACTCAATGCCATAAATGTAACACGAATATAGAAACACTTTGCGTCTCAAGCCGCAACTCCAATCACAAATAATAATACTTCGCTCTCTCGTCATCTGTCTTCTCATCTCTATCGTATTCTTTTCGTAGTTCTAATGCACCGGATGAGCAAGTCGAAGAGCCAGTCGAAGTAAAGAAGAAACAATTATAATAACCAAGTAAAAGTGTTACAGCGGAATCGTATTTAACCTTCACCGATGCACATCTGGTGTATATAAATACAATTATTCCAACTCTAAAGTTCTAAACACAAAGACGACAGCAGACTTCACAACTTCACGGCTTCAAATGCTGCTATGAAGTAAGCTTCATAATTATTTTGAAGACAGCAACAACATAACAACAGCGATGCCGCATATATATTTTATTATGAACAAAATTAAAGTTATTGATAAAAAATTTAATAATATCACGAAAAACTATAAAAAAAACACATTATCTCTATATTGCATATTTGTAATATTCTTTTATGTTTAATATTTGTATTTGTATGTTGAAATACTTTACAAAGTAAATTTGCAAAGTATTTGGTGCACAGATGCCGACGGAGTGACTTAGACCATATGCCGGCGATGTTATTAACCCGTATTTTCTTCCGTTACTGTGACTGTCTGTACACGACCTATGCCTTCACATAGGAAGTAGCAACGTAGTTAACCACGGAATATTCCTCAGAAGAACTGTAAAACTATACAGTTATCTGAGGTGTTGAAATTAACTAGTGCGAGTGAGACGCAAAACTCTCGAAAGAGAATAAACAATCAGTGGTCTGGCTGCACTTAAAAAAATAATTGCCAACGAGGCTTGATGTTAACTGACTCATCGCTGCTTTGCGACTGAAATTATGTTTAATATTAAAAAAAAAAAAAAAAAAAAACGTTTTTGCTCTTATTTTTCCAATTTATATATATAATGGCAACACTATATTTGTTTATTTGTTAACTTGGCAGCAGCAGCAAATGCTGTTGTGCAGTCCTGCTGCTGTGCTGCCCTCAAAATAATCATTTTCATTTAAACACATGGATTTTTGATATATTGCTGCTTGCTGCCTGCTGTCGTCTATGTGTTTAGAGCTTGAATTTGTTGAAAAGCATCCGATATATTATTATACAAAAAACAAGTTATTTTAGTTGGTTACATTTATGTACCACCAACTCTCAACTGTACAACCCTGTAACCGGCCTTCATATTATCTTTAATTTTTATTTCCTACTAATTTTCTCCTGAACTAAGAAATAGTATCAATAGCAGCAATTTATCTAGGACCGCTTCTAATCCAGCGGGGCAAAAATTAAGTCTCTGGGTCTTCTCAGATCAATGCTAAATCCTATATAGACTTCTCGGAACCACATCTGGAGTGTATATATACATTATTTATTGCAGCGCTAAAACCATATTTTTGATTTCTCTGATTTTTAATACTAATTTATTTTTATTTTTTTATGAATAAAATATATTAGATTAGTAACGGAAGAAATTTGTGTTATTTATTTATTTATTTTCATATTCCAGAAAAAAAGGTTTCCAGCTATGGAATTGTCTTTTTTTAATTTATGATTTGTAATACTAAGTCATTTCTTTTAAAAGCATCAAATATATTTAATATATAAAGAAAAAGAAAAAAAACTGTTTTCAGTTGGTTACTTTTAGTGTCAAAAAAGTATCAATTATACAACCCTGTAATCGCCTTTTTGATTTTTTTTTATTTAAAAAAAAAAAATTTAGGGCAAGGGAAGATTAGAGAACATCTCAGCTTCTTCGGAAAGACTTAAAAATTTAATTTTAAGGAAAACATATTAAATATTTGCACTATTTTTGTATATAATGCCTTATGTTAACGTCCATTAAGTGGGTGGGTTCCTAAAATTTATTTTTCTAATTTAATAACTCCAAGTTCAACGCTATAATTTTATTAACAAAATTTCAAAAAAAAAACTTTAAATATTATATTGTTTTTCAGAGGCTGGTTAAGTTCTTCTTAGGGGAACTTTTTCCCTCTGACCCGTTTTAGGCCATTTACGAATTAGACCTGTGCTATCCTTCAAGATATATTTGTACCGAAGTTCAAGAATCTGGCTCTTTTCATTTGGACTGAATTGTGATTTCCACAGACAGACAGACCGACGGACGGACATTGCTAGATCGTTTAAGATTTCATCACTGAAATCAAAAATATATCTATTTTATGGGGTCTTAGCGGGATATTTCCCTGTGTTACAAATGCAATGACAAAGTATATACCCTACAATTCCTTTTTAATAATTAATTTTTATTATTGAGGATATTACATACGCCATGACAAACCATTTGCCATTTCTGGTGAAGGGTATACAAATAAGCTCTTGTCACGTTATTGGAATAGACGGCTTGGTCGACCTGATATCCCCTACACTCATAACAATTCCATGACGTATAATTTTATATTTTCCGAGTAAAGGTTTTGAGTTATTTAATTCGAATGTTTACAATATTTTTTATGATGATGAGTTGAACAAAGACAGCTTGTGAGATGGCGTAGCGACCTCGAAATCACATTATTGAAGAATATTAAAAATATTTCACTCTTAATAAAATAATTTCAATTTAATAAGAACTATTTAAAAACAGTTTTCAGATTGCAGATTTGAATTGAGTCTGAACCTTAAACTCTTTTATTTAATAATAAAATTAACTAATTCGGAATATAGAAATATACATTCATGTATATTAAAACTAAGTAAATAATAATGTTTGGATCCAATAAAAGCGTGTTTGCCGAATATTTAAATTGTTGCACGCAACATAATCTTTCTTATTCTGTAACTATGTGGCAAAGTCACGTCAAGGCAATATTCAAGATAGTACACCTCTGAACTGGATTTCTTTACCAAGTGACTATTTTTAAGAGGTTTTTGCTATAATCAAATCTTTAAAAAATATTCGCAAAAGGTCAGAATAACTTAACTGCTATGTATAGGGTCCGCCAAATATAATTTTTTTTAAATGCTAAAAAAAAACTACTGAATATTTTCTCAAATTTCTTTTTTTATTTGAAAGTACAATCCTTCCGGTTAATAATGGAAAATAATTTCATGCAAATGGCTGCATGGCTCGATAAGGATCGCCATTGACTGTAACGGCCACTCCTTGCTCATTTTCGAAGAAAAATGGCCCAATTATGCTTCTGGACCAAAATCCGCACCAAACAGTGACTCGTTTTGGTTGCGTCGGCTTTTCTGTGCCCGACAAGATCAAAATGAGCTTCATCTGAATAGATGATTTTTTTGGCAAAATCGGCATTTTCTGTAAGTCGATCGCAGGTCCACTTAGCGAAGCGAAAACGCATTGGATGGCCAACCATATTCGTTCAGCGGAAGGATAAAACTAATTATCTGTCAAATCAGACATGAGCTAAGTGTTACCATTCACGAAATAAGCACTAGTTGAAAAAAAACCTTAGATTGCGGATCCTATATAAGGAGTAAGATCCTCTTTTCAATATTGTCGTGACGTGACGTCACCAAATAGTTACAGAATAAGGAGGAATATTTTTCTTCCATTCAACTTTCACTCAAAAATAAGGCTATTTTACTCTCTTTCGGCTCCTTATAATTGGCATCTCAAAGATTGTTAATCATTTTAATTCCGCATCAATACTTTCTAGAAATTATCTAACTAATGATGGATTAACAAAAACTTTAATTCTTCTTTTCCTATTGCTAAAGTATTCAAAAACAAAAAACAATTTTACCAACATGTAAATTTCTTTAAACTCGTCTTTCTTAACGAAAAGCTAAACTCCTTAAAACATTTATTATATACTGTGTGTGTGTGTGTGTTTGTTAACTTTCAGCAATTTAAGCATATTTCAGTTAAACTTAAAACAAAAATTCCTTTTCAAACCACTTCATTTCTTTGCATTGTTTCTGCGTCATCTTTAGAAACTACAGAAAACCAAAATCAGTAATTGGAATTAAGAACGATGTGCATTCATAAAGTCTAAAAATGGATACGCATTTTAAAACAAATAAAAAGAAAACAGAAATACTGAATTGAATTTTAATTGAATTTTATGGCAAAAGTGTTGAAAACAATTTCCAGTACTAAATCACACACATAAAACAACAACAACAAACAGAAATAGTCAAAGTAACGCACGAACTATTCAAAAGAAGAAACATTCAGACAGACAGACAGACAGACAGACATGTTCAATGAAACTAAATGAAATTAAATTTGCATTTGATAAAGAAGAGAAGAAAGACACAATTTGCTCTTAACTAAGCATATAGACTTAAGTTACACAAACAAACAAAAAATCATTAGAAAATCATACCGGCTAGTCACTGCTCATGCCTTCAGTTGGAAACTGGGAGCAAAAAAAAAGCGAACCTGTCAAATACAAAAGTGATATATGAGTTTTTGATGGAGCAATTTTCTTTCATTTCTTAATAGAAAATGGAGCAAAAATGTTGCAATTAATTTATGTAAAAATGGTTAAAATGTTTCTTTAATTGAAATACTTTTTAGTCTAATAAATTTAATATAACAGAATTATAAATTTCATATGAAATAAAAGAGATTGCGTTGGAAAAATATGAAACACATTTAACCTTTTAAGTTCGATATTTAATTTTAAAAGCAAAGTTTAATTTGACGAAATTGCTAAATGTTAAAAACATCTAGACAAAATTAATTTTTTGCTCTAGCATTAGTTGAATGCATAAAGGAGTCAGTCACTCAATATTGCAGTGATCCCAAGCAACATGGGATGGGATGACGGTTCTGTTTAATATACTGTTCACATATGCATTTTAAATTGAGTCAATATTCAATTCATTGTTATAATTATTTTCTAGTTCACATATACAAAATTTAGTCACTTTCATTACACTGTTCAGCAGCAAAATCCTCCTTTAAATAAAATTATGTGGACTAAATGGATTTTGATGCGCTAAACTCAAATCCGTTCTCGGTTTCTTTCCATCAGGTCGGGATTTTTTTTGATAGGCGTGGCAAATTTTTTCACCTCAATTAGTCAGGTACGGGGAGATATTTCACTCTAACTCGAGAACGAGTTATCCAATTTTAAAAGTAAAACACCAGAAGATGTGTAACAAAATTGTATTTATTTGAGTCGAATATAATTTTTCTCTATCTCTTATCGTTTTGGAATTATTCAGAAATTAATGGAGAAAAAAAAATTTTATTTTCGTGCCAAATTCGTAATTTTTTTCAGTTTAAAAATTTAATTTAAAAAAAGATAAAGCAAATATTCAACATTTTGCACATTTTTCTGGAGAGCTACATATTTTAAAAATAAAATAAGCTATAAACCATAAAAAAATTTGGATTTTATTGTCAATTTACAGCAGGTATCCAATATTGATCAATTATGTGTAATGCAGCAAACAAAACATCAAAAAGGCTGACGTCGAAGAGGGCGCTACAAGCGCTAAAGCGAAATGCTATCGTCATATGTGAGGTTGGTTGCATTACAATATTGGGCACCAGCGGTAAGTTGACAATAAAATCCAGAAAAATGTGCAAAATGTTGAATACATATTTTCTTTATGTTTTTTTTTAATTCCATTTTTAAACTAAAAATAAATACGAGTTTTGCACGAAAAAAATTTTTTTTCTCCATTAATTTCTGAATAATTCCAAAACAATAAGAGATATAGAAAAGTTATATTCGACTCAAATAAATACAATTTTACTACACATTTGGTGTTTTACTTTTGAAAATCGGATGACTCGTTCTGGAGTTAGAATGAAATATGTCTCCCTACCTGGCTAATTTAGGGGAAAAAATGTGCCACGCCTATAAAAAAAACCTGCTGGAAAAAAACCGAAAACGCATTTGAGTTTAGCGCAACAAAATTCAAATAGTCCACATACATAGTTTTATTTAAAGGAGAGACAAAAAATAATTTTTTGCTGAGCAGTGTTATCGTATGCCAACTAAAGGGTGGGCAAATTTGAGGTTAGGAAGTAAAATGTCTGAAAAACACATATTTTTTTGACAATTTCAGTTTTTATTGATACTTATGTAAAGCAGAAATATGGGAATTAATAATGGAGTATGATGTCGGGAAAATGTTCAACTCTAGCACATCGGCAGACGTCCGCTCTGTTCAAAAAATGTTTAACCACATATTGCAAAAAACTACCCTTTCATATTTTAGAGCGTCTGTTGTTGAAAGAGAATTCAGTTCATTTTCGAAAAAATACATGACGATGATGCCGCCTGACCACAGACCGCACCATACGGTCACTTTCTTTAGATGTAATGGTTTTTCAGAGACTGTTTGTGGATTTTGTGAGTCCCAAAGTAAATTTTCACAATAAAAATGTTTATGTTCAAGAGTATAGCGTTCCATGGTTAAAATTTCTCAATTTTTTGATAACTGAATGTCAAAGGATGACAGCTCAATTCTTGACATTCCGTCATTTAACAGCCAAGTTACTTCCTAACCTCAAATTTGCCTAACCTTTATATGAAACAAATTTTTAGATTCATGAAGGCCTCAAGTTGAAATCTGGGTCCTTTTTTTGTTTTCATATTCTTTTTTTTTCTTAATTTTCTAATTCGTAGTAACTTTAATGTCAATAAATTATCTTCCCATATTTTGACTGTATTTTTTTCGTGTTTGCTTTGTCCTGGAAGAACTTTGTTCAGTCAAGTGTGTTTTGCTCACTAAACTCACTTTGTAGCTGTACTGGATTTGTAATTTTACTAAATATTATAACAATTAAGAGTTAATTGAGCAATTACTTAATTAAAATTGTACATAGTTAATTAAGCTCCGTATTGGCATTGATTGTGAAAAACTCATTTAAGTTTCATATCTGAACACGGTACGACTATCGATTAAAATTCTTGTAGATGAAGTTCTAGTTTACATGTAAATTAATTAAGTTTAATAATTACATGAATGTTTAACACCAGATACAGGAAGTTTGCTGCGTTTCAACTTACCTAAAATGAGAATAGACAATAAAAAATCGATTATATTATTTATATTTTTATTTATATAATTTGTAAATTTAAAAAATAACATATTTGTTTTAAGGCATGCATCTATTCGTATAATACCTCAGACATACACCTCAATTGAGCTAAATTATCCATATAAAATGTCAATTAATTATTTTTCAATAACTATGAAATTCTTATAATATTGCAAAAAAAATTACAAATACAGCTCTGCTAAAAGTGTGTTTAGTAAGCAAAGCTCAACTCACTTAACAAAGTTAGTAAAGACTTGGCACCTAAATTGCAGGAAAAAGTAAAAAACCTTAAACAAAATATGTAGAGATATATTGAAGTTAAATTATTGATATTCAATTTATAATTAATTAGGAAATTAAAAAAAATATATACATATATCACAAATTTGAACAGGGATCCTCATGAATAAAATAAATGTTTGCCTTTAATTGTCATACGTTAATTGAAACTAAAGATAATTATCACAATAAACTGAATATTGACTCAATTAAAAATGCATGTCTGAACCCCGTATAATAGTAGAAACCAGTTTTAGCTCGACATAAAATGTTTTTAGTGCTACGAAGTCCGTTTAGAAAAGAACATTTTTTGTTAACTTTATATTCGATTAAGATTGAAGATTTTTCTGTTGTCGAAAGATTCCATCAAAATATTTTCATAACATTTGGTACAAAAGAAGAAATTAGCAATCCAAAAGACTTGAAAACTGATATAATAGAAAATAGATTTAATGCACCAGAAAACAAAACTAGTAACAAATTTGGTTAATTATAAGTACCAAAAAAATTTCGATTTTCGAACCCTGGAATCAAATTTTTAATTTTTTTCTAGCTTTTAATACAAATTTCAATTTTTCCAAAGTTTAAAGTAGGTTTAATTAACAAAAAAAAAAAAAAATAATTGGTTTTTGCTAGTAAATTTTTTTAACTAAAATAGGTTTAGGCTTTCCAGCTCTGGAACCGTGTTTTGGATTTTTCCGAATTTCAATAGTTGTTTTGCAATCGATCCGTCCAAAAATGCAGTCTGTAGCTCTTCACTTTCTTCTTAAATTAACAGCTGACAGCCTTGCCAGACTGGCAGTTTTGAGACCATGGAACGGATAGGACGCTACGTTGTCGACTAGGTTAGCAGTAGCAAAAAACATTTGCAATTTGCTGTAAAATATTTAAATAATAAAATGCTTATGCATCAACTACTATAATTTGCAGTGACTCCTTTCTCATAAGGACATACAATTCATGACAACAACACTGAACTGGCTCCTGCCTTTTTGGAGGTAAAACTTAAAATAAAATCCATTAAACATTTTTTTGCAACGAAAATTACCATTATATTTTAAAACTTTTAGAAATTTGCATACTTTTAAGTAGCAGATAACTTTGTGACTAAGTTTTCCAATCCAACACGGCAATAATTAATATCCAGCGTACACCCTGTGGACAACTTAAATTAAAATTTCATTAAAAAAAACTAGCTAAATAATTACAAAAGCTTTAAGAAGAATATTAAGCAAAAATTATTGCCTTATTTACATTTTAATTACTTAGATGGAAATAAAAGTCAAAACTCGTTGACTAACGAACATCCTTTGGCAGATTTTAAAGATATTATGGAAATGTTCAGTAATATTCCTGCTAATATTCATAAATATTGCTAATTAGATATTTCCTACACCCCCCAGACTGGCAAGAAAGAACATGGACTGATTTTGTTGTTGTTGTTGTTTTAGCTCCCCTAAATATTGTGCAAACATTGGCGGCAAAGTTCTTGGCTAAAGTTACAAATATTATGGTAACAACAAGTTGTATGCCGAAACTTGTTATTTAACGCTCGACTGCTTGTTTTCTCTAAAACCAGCCAAAAAAAACAAAAGTAATTTTTTTTTCTTGTTTCTATATCAAGTACAACGTTTGCTTTTATTTGCAGGAAGGAGTAACATTTTCATTATTTTTGGAGCAACAGCTACTTGTCTGTATGCCACAAGAGTCGCCTACAACACCATTGTAACATTTTTGAGCTTAACACCAGCTCTGCTGCTGTCTCGTCTATTTTTATACAAGACTGCATATTAGATTGGCAAGCATTAATAATTTTGTGCTAAGCATTATATTAATTTACTACGACGAACAACAACATTACAAGCATCAAGTTTCACTATCATACTTCTCCGCCTGCCTTCCACAATGTCTATCGTTTAATTATCAGTGTGACCATTTTGCTATTTTCATTCTAAATATCAATATAATTAATTTTTGGCTGAAGCACTCATTTTCCATTATAGTACTTGTCCTATTTTTAACTTTCTGTTAAGAAAATTAGAAATTTAAAAAAAATTTGGGTGTTATTGGTTTTCCCACCGTTTTGAAAACAAAACGAATGTACACCAGGTCTACACGTTTCGAGTGCCTAGGAAGCTCTCGTAACTACTCCTGAGAGGGTATCATTATGTCTGTATGTATGTGTGTGTGTGCAAGTATGTGACCCGCTTATAACTTTTGAACGGCTGAACCGGATCGAAACAAATCGCGTTCCAAACATTTTTGTTTAACTTGAATTTTCTGTACACTGGAACTGGTAGAAAGAAATAATGTTTTCTCAAAAGTGTGTGTGTGTGTGTTTTTTTTTTTTTTCAGAATAACTTGCAAACGCTTTTAAGACCGATTCCAAAAACTTATCGGCTCTTTTTTTTTATGGTTGTCTTAACCAATGACATTTCTTTGAGTGTACAGGCTTTTGCTTAGCCTGTTGGGTATTTATTAAGTTATTTTATTAAAGTGTTTTAGTATTTATTTAGTCTATGGGTTAATCCTTACAGACTGATACAATTAAAATATAACAATTTTTCAGAAATGATAATTACATACATATAAAAATAGAATCTATAAAGCTTTGTTGTAATAGTAACAAGACAAATTACAGCAAAAACAAAAAATATGGTTTTAACAAATATCGATTTAACAAATTAAACATTTATTTATAATTAATTTTGTAACGAGTTAAGATGTAAAATTAGATCATTTTTTACGACATCAATACTTTTGTTGAAATCGATACAAGGGTAAAGACTATTAAAATCACTGCAAATTCTCCGAAAGGGATCGAAGTTACTATAGTTTGTAGTGTAAAACTTAATTCTCAAGAAGCTATAATATCTTGTTGGACGATTGGGTATATTCAAGTTTATTTTGCTCAGGAGAAATTGAGATGTGACGCAGCCGTTTATTAATTTCAGCAGAAAGGTAACATTTAGCATTTGTCGACGTCTCCTTAAGGTTGGAAGCTTAATAAGTCCTAGGCGTCTCTCGTAAGATGGTAATCTCATATTAGAGTTCCAAGGAAGACCACGAAGACAAAATAATAAGAATTGCACTTGTACTGACTCTATTTTATTTGAATGTGAAAGATATTGTGGGTCCCATACAACAGATCCGTATTCAAGTATTGGGCGAACTAAAGTAGTAAATAACATCTTGGTTGTGTAAGGGTCAGAGAACTCCTTAGCCCAGCGTTTAATAAAACCCAGAACACCAGTAGCTTTGTTAATCGTCGAGGTTATATGGCACCTGAAGTCCAATTTTTTATCTAAAATAACTCCCAAGTCATTAAATGAATCCACTAGGTCAAGAACAGCATTATTCATTTTATAGAGTCCATTGATTGGTGTTGATCTTGAGAAAATCATATATTTGCACTTTTTCACATTTAGGTCCATTAAATTATTAGCGCACCAAGCGGTGCGCTAATAATTTAATGGACTCTTGACATTCAAAAACCACGTCGATCGTCACAAACCGAGTCAAAATCGAAAAAAATTTATTTTATTTCATTTATACGCGATCAATTTGTGTTTTTTAATAGGACTCGAAGAACTACATCAATCACATTCTTTTGATGCCGGAAGAAATACGAGGGCGGGTCAAAATGTCCGTATGCAAAAACCATCACTCAAACCGAAGCTAAGCTTGATAAATATTATGTGGACTCTGCACCATCCATTTCTATGGTAAAAAAGAGGTGCCCTGAAGTTCGATGCCGAAAGTTCTGGACGCCCAGTTGAGGTCTCTATAAAATTCACGATATGATTTTATCCGATCGGAGATTAAAAGTGATAGACTGCTGATGCCATAGGAATCTCACATAGGTCGGTGGTTGCAACTTTGAGTGATCACTCGGATAGGAGAAAGTCTATTCCCGCTTTGGCTCACAATCAAGAGTACGCACATGTCAAGTTTCCAAATTCTTTTTTTTTTTATCTTGAACCAGCACTCAGGGCATGACCTCTATATATGCAATGCATTGCGTCGGAACTGAAAACGAGGGGATAGCATTGAGGGGACAGATTAGGAAAGATGAAAAGATAGACAGTTGTTTTTGTAGCTATTTCAACCTTTTTTACTTCGCCGGCTAATTGTTGCTACAGGGCCAACAAGGGTGGGTGCTGTTACTCTGCTTTTTTTTTAGTGTATGATGGTGTCAGTCCCTGCAAATTATGTTCAGTGACCAGTGACTATGCCTTCATCATTGAAACAGGCTGGCAACGACTAACACAACCACGCATTAATGCTGATCAGAAGAATTCAACACAATATTCATGACTCAGCGCGGGCTCGAACTCACGACCCTCCGCTTCATAGTCTCGTGTTCTACTACTTCTGCCAACAGCACCCACAAAATTCTTGAATTTTGGCTAAGAATTGCTCCCTCATCCGCCCTGTTTTTCGATTTAGCTCTGAGTTTTGTTCGCAAACATGGAGAAATTACTTTCGAAAGGCATAAACAAATTGGAGAAAGTTTGGTCTAAGTGTGTAGAATTCAAAGGAGACTGTACCGAAAAATAAAATAACTTTTTATACAAAAAACTCTGTTTCATTCAAAATGTCACGGACTTAGTGATCCACCCTCGTATTCCCAATGTGGGAGGACCCGTTCAACACTATTGGGGTCTTAAATGGATTAACAAAACATCGTCTGCAGCACGGGCTGCTTTCAGAAGCGGCATTTAAAGCCTTTCATTTCATTTCGGCAGAGAGCATTAGTTGGTTCTGGATACTCTGTCTTGGAGGGTACCGGTTGGTACAGGGTGGACACTAAGCTGCGGTTTAGCAGAGGATTCATCATTTGCCTTTCCACTCGAATCTACTTGGGAAAATGGTGGTCCTTCCATAAACTCTAGCCCCGGTATTCATAAAATTTAAAATGAGTTTGAAATGTATTTTAATCAAATTTTTTCATACTAAATTTATTTAAAACAGATTTCAAATACGTTTTACTTTTTTATGAATACCGGGGTAGGAGTTTAAGGTGGTAAACGAACGCAGAAACGGTAGGCGAAAGATTATGTGGATCCAATTTGAGATTGTCTGCGGCTATAGGCAACCGGTTCACGGTCTCTCAGCCCGAGATTCAGGCAATCAGCATATGTGCTCTCTTAAGTATTAAAAAGGCGGTATAGGGTGAGCATATAGCTACCATTTTATTTAAGAAAGGGCGGTAAAGGCTCTTCTCTCACCACAAAAACTATATGCTTTTAGTGAAAATAAAAAGTGCCATTGAAATGCTCCACCATTTTGTTGTTATTTCCAAAACTGGCCACACTGGTAATTATCTTTAATCGGTTTTGCGCTATAAACTATTCGTACATTTGCAACGCCGTTTCCGTTGTCCTTAACATGGTGTTCTGCATGTCATTCACTGATGGCTTTATTAGCAAATGCATCATGCCATTGAATATGAATGTTTTCATCGGTATTAATAATGAATAGCAAAAGACTTTCATTGGCATCTAATTGGTTTGCTGTTTGTTAATTACGACAAGATTTAAGTGGCCACTTTAAATGAGAATTTTGCATTGAAGGGTTATAGGGAACAAAGGAAATTTATCATGCTATCAACATCAGAGAAGGGAGTTGTGTTCACTATATTGGCGATTATATGCGTTATTAGAGAAATATTTAAAATTGAAAAGCATTCACTTCTAAGTAAATATTTATCAGACTTTCATTTTAAATTTGAAATAAATTTATTAGGTCAACAAAAAGAAAATGAAATATTTCAAGGCGGCGAAAAATGCTGCATAAATTTGTTTTGGTAGCACTTTTCTTAATTTATTTCTAATAAAGTCAATCCGATGTTGTGTGTAGAACCACAAGACTTTGCCACTTTTTAAATTTGTATTTGTAATACAAACAAAACAAAAATAACTATAAATTATTTTAACACACTTTTTCTATAAAAAAAATTGGGAAAAATCGTTATTTTCCGAATTTAACTTGAATTTTGTAAAAATTTTAAATGAATCCTATATTTTTTCCCAGATTTTCTTTCGAAATATTCAAAATGTTGTTTTTAGCCTACGACAGAGAAGTTTTGGCTGATCAGTCAATAATTCTTTTTCCTATTTGCAAAACTGCAAAAAAAATTGGTGAAAAACTTCAAATTTTGTAACAGAATATCTGGGAAGCTTTAAGAGGAAACCCATATAAAAGGAATGCTTTTCAGACCCTCCAAAAGAGAATTAAAGGATAAATTCTCTTTATCATTCCGTGTGTAACACAGCGAAATATCCCTCTAAGTCCCCATAAAATAGATATATTTTGCATTAGTGATGATATCTAAGACGATCTATCCATGTCCGTCCCTCCTTCTGTCAAAATCATGATACAGTTCATATGAAAATAACCAGACACTTGAAATTTTTTACAGCTAAACTCTAAAGGAAAGCACAGCTCAAGTTTGTAAATGGACAGAATCGGGCCAGTTGGGAAAAAGATCCTGTAAAAAGAACTAAGACAACGTCTACGAAATAACATAATTTTTAAATTTTTTCCTCATTTTTATATATTTTTATGTCAAAGAAGATACAAGGCGTTGAACTTTGACCCAAAAAATCAGAAATATTTATTTTTGGACATATTACATGGGAAAATATTGTAAATATTTAACAAATTGTATTCCTTAAGCCTGCTTTCGTTAAAAGTTAAATGTTTAAGCTTTTAAGACGACGGTAAGAAGTTCTCTGATCTTTACCTGCCCTACCCTTCCATCCACCTCTGCTGCGTAAATGGCCCTATCAAAACAATTTTTTGTTTCTACACTCAATTACACCAAAAAAAAATTTCTTGTAAAGTTTTTACGACAAAGGTGACATGTCTCCCCCCAGGGCCCTTTACGCATTGACCCAAAATAGTTTTAAAATTATCTACAAAAATGCCTTAAAGGAAACTCTGACCCACCAAGTTCAACATTTTAAATTTATTTGCTAAATATTTAGAGGGTATTTAAGTTTCGACCCTGTCGACTATATAATTTTTACTTGTTTCTCCATATTAAATATATGAACGCTTGACAAGTGTTCAAGCAAGTGTATGTTCTAACATCAAGCATGCATATACATATAAGCTTGATGTCTAGCATTTTTCTAGTGTCTAATGGCTTCAATATTAACTTATTTAATGTTTTTGACAATTAAATATGTAACCACATTTTAGAGATGGTCACAGCTTACGTCATTTGATTAAACCATACATGATCAATCATGTTTACTTTGCTAGCCATTCCAATTTAATAATATTGAACTACATGCATTTGATATATAACACAACATTTTCATGAAACCTATTTTTGTTTTCATTTTGTCTTTAACAAAATTCGTGTACTGATGCCATTTGGCAATTTTCAAGTTATTTTCTTAGTAAAAGTTTCTCAAATATTTTTGTTTTCACTTTGTATGTCACTGAAATTGTTTGCAGTTTATCGTTTTTGATGTTGTTGCTTAAGTAACAAAGAATATTATGAAATGAAATTCTTAAAATAATATCCCTAAGCAGCAAATATAAGACATGAAGAGATAATGTACAGAAAATCTTAAACTATTGGAAACTGTCATAGAAATAGTAGAAAAGTTTTCGAGTGCCTGCTATAGAAAATACAGCAGGTAAGGAAATTGCTTAAGAGAATTGAAAAGTTTTAGTTTATAAAAACAGAAAAAGAACAAGTTTTTTTTTTGAAACTCCAAAATTAATAGAAATAATTACTTCCTATTTTCAATGCGAATTACAACAACAAAATTTTATGTTCAACTCATTATTTACCAAAATAAGTGCGGAAAGTCTGGTACATTTTGGCAAGGAGACTAGTTGGTTTAATCCAATAATTGTGAAGCAATTTTTTTTAAATTTAAATTAAACATTTTCAAGCCTTTCAATTTTGTCACATTCATTTACGTTCTATTTATTTTGATTACAACATAAAACATCCCCTGTGGTTGATGAACTTTTTTCTTTTTATTTTATTTTACGGTTTTCATTCTCTGCCGGCAGGATGATGACACTGTCGGGAATGGCGATGATGACGAGGATGACGATGTTTAATAAACTGCCACATTTAACATTTTAACCTTTTGAGCTTGACAAAAGATAACAAACAAACAAACAACAACAACAATTGTTAAATGTTTTTTTTAATAAAATGGGGTGAATTGCATGCAGCATGTAAAGAATATAAAAATGTTTTATTTTCAAGTCTACAAACAGGCAAAGATATTTTAGCAAATGACTTGTCTTTATTAAAAAAAACAAGCCTTTACATACGAGGCTGGCACCAGAACTAGTCACAGCTACCTGGTGGGAGGCAGCAGGTGCTCAATAAAGGAATACGATGACTTTATATTGTCCTCATAAATTAGTTAAAGAAAGGGTGCTTTTTTAGCTGCATGATATCTTAAAAGGATAACGCAAGACAGACATATTTTCTTTTTTAGCTCGGACCAGCGCTCAGGAAATGACTCCTACATATGCAGTGCATTGCACCGGAACCAGAAAAAAGGGGAGAGTATTGAGAGGACAGTTGAAGAACGATGTGACAATAGAGAATTTTTATAGCTTTTTCAACCTTTTACTTTTCGTAGTTTCTATTCTAGGAATGATATTCTATTTGCAGTACTGGGATAGATACTTTCATTTATTTCAAAATATGATTTCCGGAATGTGTCCTTTAAGGCCACGAGTTACGGTCAAATCAATTTTTGAATGATTAAAAATGGACTCGTTAAAGTTGTGATCTGCTACGATATTCCTCTTAAAAACACAATTAAAATTTTTTACACGAATCTATATCATTTTATTTTACATTGTAACTTTCCCAAATTGTTCGGTTTTGTTACAAAGACAAATCACTTCGGTAGCAACCCTGTATAAGTTTCTTTACATTAATTTATTTTATAAACACAGACATTTCGAATTAACAACTACAACCTGAAGTGTATACATTTACAAAATTATATAAAAAGGACCAAAACAAAACCAAAAACAACACTCAAAGCAACATTCTTCTGCTCTGAAAGGTTGACATCTCTTCATCAGTTCCATTTGTGATTGTATCAACAAAAACAGCATCATCCTGTTCATCCATCCACGTACGTCAAAGACGTTCACATGTGTAAGTTCTGTGATGTAGATGACTTTTATGCAGTTTAATAAACCGAAAGTTGTTGTGAATTGCTGTGCAATGAGAGCAGAAAAATAGAAAAAGCGAACAGAACGAAATCAACACAAAAAGGAAAAACTGTAATAGAAAAAATTAATCTAGCAAAAAAGGAGGTAATAAAAATAATTAAATCATACGGTGCAGAAAATTTTAATTAAACAACTAATAAAAAGAATTAAAACGTTTTTCACTAAAACGTAAGTGTCCCGCAAATAAATCTCAACTTCAAAAAAACATCATAACGAGTTGTTTAAAAAATTACTTTGGCTGCATATGCAGAGCAACTGAATGGAAGTAATAAATTATTTAAACAAATCGCTTTCCCTGCTGATGGCTATGAGAGCATTATTAAAATTAAGATAAACAAAAAAATCTAGTAGCAGCATTCAATTGGAATAACCTTGGAGTTGAGAATGTTGCATCTGTTGCATGATATCTATGGGTCTAGTGTGAGAACAATTTTCCGATTTATTTTTTAAGTAGAATTTACGGGCCGGTTTATCATATTTTTGTAAGACTCATATACTATTATATAGCATGGGTTCCAAAAGTGCAGTAGACGTTTATTGTAGCCAAGAGATTCGTAAGTCTTTTTTAATTCGAATAGGTTGTTGCTTTTGTCTGCCTCAAACTGCGGGAGGAAATATTTTTGCTTAATATAGTCGCAGATTAGTTTCAACAAGTTTTAAAGAGGCAGCACTGATTTATGTAAATTTTTATTTCCAAAATGAAAGTCTTGTCATCAATATCACTTTCATGGTGTCGCTTTCATTTTATTAAACAATCGACAATTTCAAACAGCAACACTGCAGCTGAAATGCTGCTGGTATCGGCCTCGGTTCATTTGGCTCGTAATAAACTTAAGGCAGCTATAAGAAAATTGTGTTATTATTAGCAAACAGAAACTCATTTAGCTTTCGCTTGCCAATGCGTCCTCATTCATGAAGCCATTAGACTGCAGATTTGTATTTGAGTCCAAATAAAAATTATTATTTTATGTATGAATTTATATTCTATTAGTCGAACTTTTTTTTTTATATAAATAAATAAATAGATATTGAAAATAAATAGAATTTGAACAAATTCATTTATTAAACAAATATATAAACTGCAGTTTAGCAGATTTGAACTTAAGCCCGTTGAAAAGTTAACATCCTGTACGCAAAAATTATTATCTTAATAATAATAGATAATTTTTAGACCAGTTTCTCTATTATGTAAAACTGGTGAGACCTTGCCGCGTCGAAAGATATGTTGGCGACCCGTGAACAACAGGATAAGTGATTCAAACCATAAAAGTTTAAGTGCGTGTGAAGATATATATGCCGAGTTAAATATTTTTTGACGTAATCAGTTACGAAAATAAGTAACTGTGACGTAAGCTGTTACGACACAACGTAACTGTGACGTAAGAAGTTACGAAACAACGTAATTGTGACGTAATAAGTTAATAAACAACGTAACTGTGGCGTAAGCAGTTACGAAACAACGTAACTGTGACGTCAGCAGTTACAGAACAACGTAACTGTGACGTAAGCAGTTACGAAACAAACTTAAACGTGTTATGACGGAACAAAATGGCAATCAGTGAAGTTTTTTTTGTATTAAAATCCATATTTAATAAATTTTTTGAATATTTATAATAATATAGTCCCTAAACAGAGTACGTTAACTCCTCGCGCATTTTATAATATTTATCAAATATTATAAAATCATTTTGTATATAGTGGCAATGCATGCCAGCTCCTTATTGGGCCACTTGGGCCAAAATCCCTCAAAGATCATATCCAGGTTGATAAATATGCCCATTTGGGTCAAAATTCCTCAAAGAACATATACAAGATGATGAATATTATAAAATGCGCCAAGAGTTAAGTGTAAGACAACAAATTAAATAAATATCAGGAAATGACACACGAAGAAAATAATCAAACGGCAATACCAGGATTGAAAATATGTTACCATCTCTGATTTATTTTCATAAATAATAAATTTAGCCACCTACTAAGTGGCGACAAGTAAAAGTACACATGAGTACTGATGATGAAAGTGTAGTGACTTTCGAAAACGGCTGTTAAGCTCTCCTGCGTAAATTAGATAATTAAAACTGATGTTGCCTTTCCTTTATGCTTTCGAATATTCATCATGTCTTACTGAACTTAAAATTGCAATTTTGAATAATTCTCTTATCAATCTTTCAATTTTTTATTTGTTTTTACTTTTATTAGATTTGAATAGTGTCTCAAATAATATTATATAATTGTCTGTTGATTTTGATAGCGGCTCAGAATAGAGAAAACGTCGTGTTGAGAACACTATCAAAGTTTGGAATATGCTGATGATGAGCTCATAAGAAATCATTTTAATAAACATATATGTATTTTGGGTAAAATTTTAGGTATTTTTTCATTAATTTCAATTAAATACAAATGACGTATATATTAGATGTGTGCTTGTAATATGAATCTGAAACCAAAAGCTGTTCATATCTGATTTTTTAGGACAATTTCAAAAGGACCGCAATTCCTTTTATTGAAATACTAGCATAAACGAAATAAAATTTCTATAAATTTCCCTTTTCGCTTAAACAAATTCGAGTCTCTTAAAATTTCCTTATTTTTCTCGTTTTTCGATTTGTTGTGGCATCGTTTAGAGTCGAATAAAAATTTTTTTTTAAATAATAAACATCTTTAAACACCCACATTCTTACATTTACTTTTGGGGTCAAGTGTCAGAAGGTATGAAAAATGTACCAACCGCCATTATCCTTCCGACTACAGTATTAATTCATATTCCTTTTTATTTGCCTTCACCAAAAACAAAAGCAAGTTTTCGACAAAATTTAACCAAAGTGTCTACTTTATAAATGAGTGTAACAGAAGAAAAGGATGCGATAAATTAAAACACCCCTTTGTTTTTAATTTGTTTATGTTTGTAACAGCCGCGGGGTATAACCAAATAAAAAGAAGCTCATTAATTTTTAACATGATATAAAAATTAAACAGAAATTCATTTACACTTTCATTTTTTTGTTTTAATTTAAAGCTTGAAATATCTTAATAAACCCATTAATTTCGAGACAAGTTTTATAAAGGGTGCAGAGAGCAATAGAAACTTGCTCAAGAACGTTAATGAAAACAGCAAATAAAAACAATATTATAATTAAGTAGATAGAATTTGTAAAAGTTAAAAGTAAAGCAGAAATGGTGGATAAGCAGTTGTGTTGTTGGTTGAGAGAAACTAACAAAATTGAAATTTATTGACTAAATTTTCATTTTTATTCAGCCACCAGAGTTTAATGAACCAGGAGTTTGCTGTCTGCCACAACGTTGTCTTATTTACAGTTTGTAAGTTATTCTAAGCAGAAGTGAAAAGGCAATTTATATTTTTAACAACCCTTTAGCAATAAATTCTCATATTCCCATCCCTTTTAGTTGGCAAGCAAAGCAAATCAGGTGTGTTTAATGCGGACCATTTATATTTGTCTTCTATTTGCTTTTTTTTTTTTTTTTGTTAAAACTAAAATTATTATCATCTCTGCTACAAACACATTATTTTTAATATATTTTAGCTGTTATCCTGCATAAAATATTAGCTTTGCTTTGTTTATAATGGCAATTTATAAGAGGAGATTTTAAATAAAAATGTATTTCAGAATTTTGGTGTTCTTTTAGAGCTTTAAATATGCATTTAAGGATTTTTTTTTAATCAAAACAGTTGGTAAATCACAATTATTTAGGCCATGTTGTAAAAATTTTTTTTATTTACTTGTCTATATGCCGGCATCACAAAATCAATAGATTTAAATAAATTTTGAAATTAGTAACTGAGAGTAAATCCAAAAGCTTCATGTTCATGTCAAATGTGCTGGCGACGTATGATTAATATTAACAAGAATATATGCATATTAATTACTCATACGCTTTTTTAGCTTTAATGTTTCCGAGAGCAGCGTAGCATTTCAGGCATGCATTTTTAATTAAGTCAATATTCATTCCCTTTAGCCAATTCAATTATCGTATGACGACTAAAATCAAAAAAAAAATTATATTCATAAGGACCTAAAGTTTAAATCTGGGGACTTCTTTTATTTTATTTCATTTATTTTTATCTTTTAATTTTTAAACGACCTCGAGCTTAATAAATAATGCAATAAAAATAGAATTTTTTAAAAAGTTACGAAATTACGTCTGTTAGCATTTAGCGATCTGAATCTTTTTTTTTTTTTTTGAAGATTCAAGAATTTCTTTGATTTTTTAAAAATTTTACAATATAATTTTTTTATACATAACCTTGAATTTAAACAACTTTTTATTCCAACTTTTAAATGACTGTCTTCGAAAGTCAACATTTTTAAAAAAGTTCAGTCAATATTCTATTTGTGGACAATATTACTTCATCCTGGCCCCTCATCAAGCACTAAACATTATTTACGTATTACTCAAGCAATCAAATATATTCCCATTTTGGATGGAGAAAAAACTGATAAGTTTTTGAGGTTATGTGCATAATTCTATTCCAAACTGTGCTTGTCTTTCCACATTTAATTTTCTAAGGTTTTGTTTTTGTTTTCAGTTTCTTAAAACATTCTAATTCTAATAATGATTACAAAAATAAAACACAAAATAAGAGAAAAGAAACGTGTACCAGAAATCTGGTTTAAACACTTCGAATGCAAAAAATAAAAATAAATAAAGTTGAAAATGTCATTATTCATTGTCGCTCGTTTTCTCGTTTCTTTTTTTAAGTGTTTTACATATTTTTTTTTCTTTTTCGCTTAAGTTGGTTTAAGGACATGCACATGTCTATGCATACGAGCAAGAGAAATAGAGGAAAACATAAACAAATAAATTTGAAAAAAAAACTAGAAGGTGTGCATGTTTTTTTAATTTTCAAGCCCTTGGTGGATTCCTTTATCATGTTCGAACACAACGGGAAAGGATAACTGAAATACGGTTGTTAAAGATGAGAAGGTTCCATTGCAAATTGAAGTGGTTTAGTTTTTTTATCATTATTTTTTATTTCTTATTTTTTTTTATTCTCATACTGCTTAGACAACAAACTGGAAGCATAACACGTTTTAAGCAACCAGCGGATTGAGGGAAAGTTGGTATGTCGCTTAAGTTTCAAATATATCACAGGATTAGTTACTGTGGTTGCCAACCTTAAGCAAAACTACCTGTAAATGCTTGAAACTGGTGTTACAGCTATAATTTATTCTATATTTTTGAATATTAAAAATATTGTATGATTACTGATATAAAAATATTTATTTTTGGCAAACAATTTTTCCAAATCAAAGTAAAAATGCTATACTGGGCCGTGCCAAATGTTATACAGGGTGGGCAAATTTGAGGTTAGGAAGTAAATTAGCTGTCAAATGATGAAATGTCAAGACTTGATCTGTCGTCCCTTGGCATTTATTTATTTTAAAAAGTAGGGAAATTTTAACCATGGAACGCTACACTCTTGAACAAAGAATTTAAACTGTGAAAAATTTACAGTTTCAAAACAAGACATTTCTTAAAAAAATTATGTTTAATGGTGAGGCCCATATTTAATTAGGCGGTTCTGAAAACAAACAAAATTGTCGCATATAGGGCTCACAAAATCCACAAGCAGTCCTCGAAAAACCATTACATCAAAAAAAAAGTAACCGTATGGTACGGTTTGTGGTCAAGCGGCATCATCCGACCGAATTTTTGGGAAAATAAACAAGGAAACGCCATCACCGTGAATTCTCTGCTCTATCAAACCATGATGAGCAATTTTTTGCAGCTGATGGGTGACATCACTGACCTTTGGTTTCAGCCACAAGTCACACAGTAGGCCAAACAATTCAGTTATTGTAAGAGAAATTTTCTGGCCGCGTATTTTTCGATTTGGCGTTATCAATTGGCCACCGCTGAATTATTTCTCTGGGCAATTGTTTTATTTTCTCTGAGGAAAGTTGAAAAACCCAAATACAACTGACGCTCTGAAAGATGGAATTCGACACTGCATTAGCGAAGTTTGAGTGTAATATGTGATTAAAAATTTCGTGAAAAGAGTAGTGGTCTGCCGACGATCTAGAGGTGGACACTTGCCCAACATCATATTAAATTATTAATTCCCATATTGCTACTTTACACTGGTACCAATAAAAACTGAAATTGTCAAGAAAAAAGTGTGATTTTAAGCCAATTTACTTCCTAACCTCAAATTTGCCCACCCTTTATATCCTGGCGCATACGCACACATTCCTTCAAACACTGAACCCATGATTTTAATTTTTTTTATTTTCAGTTTAAATTTATTTGTCTCTAAAATACAATACTTTTAAATATTACTTTTATTTACTTAGTTTTATGTACCAAAAAAAAAACATGTAAAATATCCATGTAATAATCAAACGGCAACACAGGGATTAAGGGAGTGTTACCATCGTACGCAATTTCCTAATAAATTTTTTTATAAATAAAAATTGTTATCGCATTCAACTAAACCACTTAATAAGTACTGATGATGAATGTGTAGCGGCTTTCGAAAACAGCTGTTCTGCTCTGCTTTGTAAATTGGATAATTAAAACGGATGTTGATTTTTCCTTGTGCCTTGGAATATTTATTAATTAGCCTATCAATCCTAATTGAATTTAACATTGAAATAGACGTGTTTTAGCCTACAAATCCTTAGAGGGCATCCTTATTCAATTTAAAAATTATAAATTTTATTATATTGTGCTTTTCCTGCACTTACATTATTTCGCCAACAAAATTGTAGCAAAATAAAATTCTTATCTTGAAAATTTTTAGCCGATATTCATAACACTTGTAGGAGACTCCAAAAAAAAAAACTTAAGTATTTTTCTTATCTAGGGAATTTAAGGCTCATTAATTTTCTTAGATGAAATAATCATTAGACATACGCTGTATTACATAATGAGTGTGGAAAAGAATATTACATGGAAAAAAAAAGAAATAAATAAACAAAAGAATAATTTTCAAACATTTCTTTTGCTCTAGACACTTGGTAGTGCCAAAGGATGTATAATAGACTTGTATTTTATATTGTGTTTAGCGTTCTTGTGTTTTATTCCTCTACTCACGAAAAAAAAAGATAATTGAATTAGAAAAAAAAGTCGTACCCATACATACACACAAATATTAACCAAATGATATCCTGTTTCATACAGCCATGAAAACAAAAGGCCAACCACTAAGAGGACACACGCACACACACACACACATATATACACAACAGGCTCATTACACAATAAAATTGTGTTGTTATCTACAAGTTGAACAACAACCACTTACATTAATTTAAAGAGAAGGAGCGTTTGGTCTAGGAAAAACGATGCAAAAGAAGAACCTATAACAGACAACCGAAATAAATAAAGCCACTCAATTGCGTTAGATAACGTGCATCCGTCCTATTTAATTCTATTTCTTAAGAATCTTCGACAATGTTGACGACGTTTTGTTGATTTGGTTAATTAAAATTAGACGTACTCTAACGAGTTTCATCAAAAAACCCGAATGAAAGGCAGAACGACTGGAATGGTGATGGCAAAACATAAACTTGGCGTATTCACCATGTTATCACATTTGCTTGCTAATTATTAATAAACATTTAATTTTATTTTCCTTCTGTCTTCTATTGTGTTGAATTATAATTAAGGATAAGTACTTTTGACCCAGATTTAATTATCGTTAAGGACAACAAACAACATTTCAATGAGTGCAGTAGCGAAAAGGAATATCTTAAGTTCTGTTACATAAACGAACGAATTAAATTATGAGAAGATACAGAAAATGTGTATGGAACGTTGGCAAATCATCAGGTCCAAAGTGATATTGTTTATGGATGTTATGACAAATGAAAACAATTTTATAATGCTCATGGAACATGTCACTATCAAATGTGTCACCAGGTTATTAATTTACAGAGGAAATATTGAAGGAGACCACAACCGTAAGAGGTCCCTGTTCGATCCTCTTACCTGACTCACTAGTTGATTGTTTAGACCACCAATAAATGGATTTTCCTAACACCGAGACTGTCACTAACTAAATGATTTCTGAAAGTCGACTAACAATTATCGATTTCAACTCTCAGCACAGTATCCTTAATAATTGCAAGCATCTGACTTACACTGAGTTGTCTCATAACCAATCCACTACTAAAGGGTTTTTCAGCAAGAACTTTAATTTTCAATTGTGGCAACAGCATGATAAATAGTTTTGACATTTAGTTTTTCGACGTATTCGTAGTAGATGCATTGGCAATTGTTACAATGAATTCAATTCCAATCGAAAGTCACATTAAAGCAATTAAAATGCACTATGAAAATGAAAAATAAAAATTTTTTGGACTCCGCCCCCTTTAGTGGGCGTTATTATATGCAAAAATTTTTTAAAATTTGAAAAACTGTTTTACTTAAGTCTACATTCCTTAAAAATAAAATTTTTAAGCTTTAATGAGGAAGACGTAACCTGGCACTACTCTGCCCTACCCCCTTCTCTCCCTGTGCCCTCTACTAACCCTACCAAAAAAATAAAAAATTTAATTTTGTATAAAATTATTCCAAACATTTATTTTTAGAGTTTTATGACAAAGGTGAAATGTCTCCCCCACAGCCCTTGCCGGAGCGACCCCGCCCGCCAAAATACAGTTTTAATACCCTCAAAAGAGAATTAGACCGCATAAAGTATATATATTCTTGATCAGTGCTGAAGTCTAACACGGTCTAGCAATGGCCATACGTTCGTCTGTAGAAAACATGATATTGCCAATTTTTTGAACCACGCCCCCTTTAGTGGGCGTTATTATATGCAAAAATAGTGTAAAAATTTAACAAACTGTTTTACTTAAGCCTACATTCCTTAAAAATAAAATGTTTAAGCTTTAATGAGGAAGACGTAACCTGGCACTACTCTGCCCTACCCCCTCCTCTCACTGTGCCACCTAAATGACCCTACCAAAAAAAAAAACAGTTTAATTTTGTATATAATTATCACAAACATTTATTTTTAGAGTTTTATGACAAAGGTGAAATGTCTGCCCCACAGCCCTTGCCAGAGCGACCCCGCCCGCCAAAATACAGTTTTAATACCCTCCAAAGAGAATTGGACCGCATAAAGTATATATATTCTTGATCAGTGCTGAAGTTTAAGACGGTCTAGCAATGGCCATACGTTCGTCTGTAGAAAACATGATATTGCCTATTTTTTGAACCCCGCCCCCTTTAGTGGGAGTTGACGTACGATACTATATACAAAAAGTAGTGTAAATATTGAACAATTTGGATTCCTTAAGCCTATAAGAAGCTGAGATGTTATCTGATCTTGCAGAGGTGAAACTTTTCTCCCACGGTCCTTCCCGGAATGACTCTGCCAAAATAGAGACTAAAAATTGGGTACAGAGATGTCTTAAAGGAGCTCTGTCTCACCCAGTTGAACATTTTAAATTTACTTACTAAATATTTGGAGGGTATTTAAGATTCGACCCGGTCGAATATAACGTTTTTACTTGTTTATATGTTTCTTGACAACGTTTAAATATCATAAAAACAGAGATAAGATAAAAAAACAAGTCTTTGGGTAGAAGTCAAAGAGGATAATAAAAATAAAGCTAAAAAACTTACTTGTTACCACAAGTCAGTCTTGTTCGTGGGATATTTAAATTACCTGCAAACAGAAGAAAGTAAAGCACGCATTAATAATAATAGTAAATAATAATAGTAATAACATTAAAAATTATTTATCTAAATTGGCAATAACATTAGAAACTTCCGAAACAGCAAAATCTGTTCTGTTTTTTACAATAGAAAAATCAATAAATTTGTCGTTGTAATTCATGTTCGTCACACTCGATTTTTACACACATGACTTTCTGTATTTTTACCAAATAGTACCAGAACTCTTTTTTAATGCTCAAATTATTTAATATTTCAAAAAAATGTTAACAACACGTCTATCCTTCTATTGGCGGAATATTTCTATTTATTTTTTGGGTGGGGGGTAAACACGAAAATGTGGGCATAAAATATTCATCAGCATGCTGCCACCTCACCAGCCGTGATTAGTTCGTTGGATTTTGAAAGGAAGTCAGTCAGTTTAGTTCGTAATTCGTGCTTTTGGGTGATTACAACACACAAGTGTTCATTTGCACACGAGACACACCGTCACAGCGACAACCGCAATAACAAGTAAAAAAATTACTATCAATGACATATTGATTGACTGATTGACAGTTGACTGTCAAGGCATACACAAACATATACATACACAGGAGCAATACCGCATGATGTTTTTATTAGAACTGTCAAAGCATAGAGAAAAACACTGCAGTTGCAAGAGTTGAATTTCTGACGCTGGTCAGGTGGGAGAGGGTTTATTTTAGATTTTTTGCTGGGGCTATAATAACAATGGAAGTGAGTTTTAAAAATATAGATTGTGAAAAAGAATTGCTGAAAAAAGTGATAATATTGTGACAATTTTAAAAGAAAGTTGAAAAAAAATTAACTCAAACTGGATGGTATTTGAGACTTCCAGAAACCTTAAGCATCTTCTCAGTTCATAAACATTAACGTTTTCAAATTAGTTTTTATAACATATTGCAAAAGCTTTCGCCTATTAATTTTTTATTTTTAGTTTTTTTCAGCTCGGACTAACACTCAGGAGAAGAGCCCTAAGTATGCAGTCCAATGTGCCGGAAAAAGAAAGGAGGAGATCATATTGAGGGGACAGATGAAGAAAAACGAGAAGATAAAAACTTTTTTGTAGCTATTTTAACCCTCTACTTCGCCGACTAATTTTCGTAGAAGAATATAGTTGTTTTTGATTAAAATATTTATAGGGGTCACGCATATTAAACCCCATACAAAATTTTGAACAAAAAGTCTCTAAAATACAGTGTAGGCAAATTTGAGGTTAGGAAATAAATTGGTTGTCAAATGGTGAAATGTCATAAATTGAACTGTCATCCTTTGACATTTATTTAGTAAAACGTTGGGAAATATTAATCATTTAACGCTGGCCGACCATTGTTTGCGCCGAAAGTTTGTGAATTGGCTGTTGGAAAAACTGAACGAAAACAAGGCATTTTGTCAATAAAATCATCTTCCGTAATGAGAAGCATTTTCAATTAGGCGGTTATTTAAACAAACAAAATTGTTTTATATGGGACCCACAAAATCCATAATCAGTCCTCGAAAAACCCTTATATGCAAAGAAAGTGAGCGTATGGTTTGCGGTCAGGCGGCATCATCGGCCTGCCTTGTTTCGAAAATGTGAGAAATTTCCCGGTCGCATAATTTCTCGATTTGGAGATGTTAAAGAGGCGGCCTCATTCTTGTGATTTAATGCCGTTGGATTATTCTCTCTGGCGCCTTTTGAAAGAAACCACTAACAACTGGCGCTCTAAAAGATGAAATTCTGATTTAATTTTGGAAACGAAAATTCAGTCAATATGGCTTGATAGCGCTCCCCTTCAGCATAAGGTCCTTAGTCATTTCGAAAGAAATAAGCACCGATGATATCGCTGTCGTATTTTCATTATAATTTAATTTATTTTTTTTTTGTTCCAAGTGAAACACTACAGAACAGAAATAAATTGCGTTTTTTATAGAGTGTCACAAGTTTATATCACACCACACCTCTATTCAGAACAGTTCAAAAAGAGTTCTCCTGTTTTTTTTATCCCTGAAATTCCCGATAATGGCTTCCATTTTTTTTTTTAAATACAGAATGACCCACTTATACAGACCCTATAATCACTCAATCATTTTAAAAATGCCTCTATCCATTAACCTTTTTATTTGTTACTCAGTATTAGCAATTTAAAAATGATTTTTTCTTTCCAATTTTTTTTCCTTTCAAATTAAGTAAATTACCACCCTAAAGCAACTTTTTTAAATTTATAATGTCTAATCTATTTTTAATAATAGTCCTTTTGCAATTGTCAACTGTTTCACACCAATTCTCTATTAGCAAATTACCATCACGTATGTCTACAATTTTGAAATTTTTCCATTAGGGTTTATTACATTTAAGGTGTTTTTATTGTTATTGTTGTTATTGCCCACTCATAAAGATTTTAAAATATTTTTAATATGAAAATGAAAAATCAGAAAGTCAGTAAAAAAGGAGTTTAATACAGAAGAGTTTTTTTTAGAAAATGATAAATTTATTTCGATAAGGTTTGCAAAAAGCCATAAACATGTAACACACACACACACACACATAGATTGGATTTATTTTTATTTATATATGTATGAGTGTATTGAAAAAAAAAACTAGTCAGGACTGTTGTAAAGCAGGCAGAGGTTGATTTGCCGCAAAGCAAATAAATATGGAAAACGTTTGACTACAAAAGCCATCCCTGCAACTTCCCGCTAATTTTAAGCGCTAAAAATTGTATTTTTTTTTAATATTAAAACTGCTATAAATTTTGTACGGATCAGCCGATTCTGAGAATCGAGAACACTAATTGATCACGTAGTAAGAATTTTAACGAACATTTTATATTGCTATATTAAATTGAATTAAGATTCTATAGGCTAATTGTTCGCAATTTTTAATTTAAATCTCAGAAAGACATGATAAATATTCCAAGGCACAAAGGCAAGTCAACATCAGTTTTTGTTATTCAACTTACACAGCAGAGCAGAACAGCTGTTTTCGAAAGACGCAACTCTTTCATCATCAGTGCTCATGTGTATTGTGTTTGTCACCACTTATTAGGTGGCTTAGTTGAATGTGATAACAGTTCCTATTTACACAAATTTTATTGTGAAAAAGAATGCGAGAATTGTATCAAGCTGATGTTAACATGTTATTGTTATAATACCCGTGTTACCGTTACCGATCACATTTATTTTCGGAGTGTTTTGAAAAATTCACTTTTTTTGTATTATTCGTTCACGATTCCAATCTCTAAGTGACAGTGGAACGGATGTGTATATAAGAATCTAAAAGGAGTAGGTTCGTCTACGAGTCTGACTAAGAAACAATAGGTACAAGGACACCTCAGTTTTTTTTTCTTGGACCAGCACTCAGGTCGCACATATGCGATGCATTGTGCCAGAACTAGGAAAGTTGGTTATGGGAAGGAGGATAGAGGTGTTTGTGGACGTTCGATTTGAACCTCCCCACATACGAACCGTTCGACAAAAGAACGAATTCTCTGTCATGCGTGGTGCGGTTCACTGGCAATTCAGCCACAAAAGGATGCACCCTATGTGAAATGCGGGTAGCTCGCAAGAATAAACGGTTTTCGGGCACAAGCTTCCTTATTTCACCAGAACACATTCCGTTGTAGTATCGGTAGAACAGTGAAACTCATCCCATGTTGCGTCGATGCTCCAGTGAGTCACTAGAGTTCGCTACCCTACTGTCACCGATGACCCTCTTCGCTCTCTCCTGTACGCGGTCGAGCAACTTCAAAATACACTTTGAAGCACCGGCCCATACATGAGAGTTGTATTCCATCTTAGGTCGGATGTAGGTGGTAACTGATTAGATCAGTTGGGGTCAAGTATGTCTTACACCGTCTTAACAAGCCGAGGCACTTGAATGCTTCTTTTGAAATATAAAATATGTGATCGGTCCATCGAACTTCATATCGTATTTTCATACCAAGAACATCAAGAGCTTCTGATTCCCCAATACGTATACCATCCATAGACATGGATGGCGCAGAACCTTCTACCAGCCGCCTCTAAGTAAGCACGCAGCACTGCGTCTTATGAGGATTAAAGTTAACCCTATTCGCTAGGTCCCATTCAGAGATTGACACGAGATCACTAGTGAGCAACTCATTCATCTTCTGGCGTCCATCTCCTCCAGGATTGGCCGGCTGGTGAACGAGAAAGAATGGTTAATGCTGCTGTCATCCGCGAAAGAGTGGATAGGTAAAACTGAAGTCAATAGAAAGTTTATAGAACCTACACTGGTTTGACTTTCGAGGCTTCACCAGTAGTCTAAACTGCTACCACGGGTTCCAGTACTGGCCTAGCAGTTTGCGGCGACTGGATATTGATGAGGTCTCCCTAGGGATTACACGTGGTGGTTTGTGGTTTAAACCAATTATTGGAAGATTTGTCAGATAAGGAGTGGTGACCGATCTTTACGGTTGGACTTCGGTCCGGCTGATAATAGCAAAACCTACGTGTTGTTGTGAATCAACAAATGAGTTATTTTTTGGGTACATTCGTGCCTCAAAGAGCTAAGATCTTCTAGATGGGATCGAACACTTTAGCCAGGTGTTAGGGCATGGAATATTACCCTACCTAGAAATTGTCACCTGGGTGACGCAAGGGTCGCTTAGGTGAGGCTCCTGAGTTGCACGGAGGTGGTGGTGAACATCCTATTTCACATTATGTTGAGAGCATCGTCGGCTGAGGTGGTCAGGACAGGAGCTGACGTTAAACTTATACATGGTTGTTCGTTCACGATATCTCACGAACGCATTAAACGATTTCGAAACGGTTGGTTTTTTAATGTCAGGAGCTGAATAGTTTGTGGATTCCATTAGCAAACCCGTTTAAAAGTTACTTTAAAAAAAACTTTGAAAAAAAAATTTTTTAGCTTATTAAGTTTGAAGGAACCCTTTTAAACGCGACTGCCTTGGTTGGAACACCAATTGTTTAGATATATAAATTCAGAGTTTTCTTTAGTTTGAGTTTTCAGGAGTTTGATTTCCTGAAAATATTATAGTCTACATCAAGCCCTTAAATGAAGTGACATATTGTCACTGCCAATTTTTAATAATTTAAACTCCGGTACGACTTGTGGCAGTCCTTGAAAACTGTATTAAAAATAAAATATTCTATATTTTATTTACTGTTTCTGCTTTAGCAAACCCACACACACACACACACTGCAAGCAAGTGTTTCTGCCAGAAGTCTCATAAACCTTTCACATATTTGAATATTCATTTTTTCCTTTTGTATATTTGAAATAAATGTTTTTGCTGTGGGAAAAGGGAAGGGCTTTTGTTTGTAATTATATCGTAAAACATTTACAAGCTCTTGGTCTTTGTATTGTACTTTAAACTGGCGCATATATTTTAATGTCTCTATACGTGTTTGGCTTCTGCCAACTCCAGCGAACATAAATTTTCCGGGAAAAGCTGCTTTTGTATATACTTGAGCTTCTGTTTTCCATTTTCCTATTTTTTTCTCTCTCTCTCTAAATATTTTAGCTGCCTGTACGATTTAGTAGCATTTGTGGTAGTAGAAGAAAACCTTGACAATTGCAGGAAAACATGCGAAATAAGCATAAATTACAACACATAGAAATTAAGTTGGCATTATCCCCAACAAAAACATGGAAAAAAATCAAAATGAATATGCATGTGTATGTCCTGAGGAGCACACGTTAATAGCCGTGCTTTCCACCCCACCATTATTGTTTTTTTTTGTAACACACGCACATCGTTTTGGAGTCACAAATAACAGTTTTCAAATCTCACATGAATTTTCACCTGGTTTAACAACATGGGGGGAGACCCCGTAATATAAAGGAAAACCTTTTAGTTTAATTTGGTTTTTTCCTTTTGTTTTTATGACACAAAATAGTTATGATTGATGTCAGAAGGACTTAATATGTTTAATACAACACAGTAGGCTATTCAGCGAACTCAATTCGGTTCCCTTGCATGTTTCTCTAAAGCAGACTTAGGCATTGTGGGTGAGCGCCCTTCACATGTATATAAATTCGTTCTTGACAGTCACACGTATTTGTAGTTACTCACAACTCACAAAAATTGTGATTCACAATTCAGTCCATCACAAGCTTCCAACCAAGGCGGTTGCTTGGGCGCTTGTTGAAAAAAGTTATTTAAGGGTGGGGAGAATGCTCGTTTGTTTGCAAAATTTCTCTCACACACACAAACTGAAAATGTTAATGTGTTTGTGCCTATGTCTGCTCTAAAGCGAAGTCACCAAACAGGGATATAATATTAACGGGGCTGCCCAGTAATGGCACGAAATAACGCATACATACAAGTGGGAAAAAAATTATACGGAGAACTGTGGACTGTTTACCACTTTTTAATTGCGAAAGATGAATGTGAAAATCGAAGAGGGGATACGGCATATTTAATGAGAGTTGCGATATTCAGAAGAAGAAATTGATAAGACTTTCATTGGAATTTAGCGCAATTGTATAGTTCTATTGCAGTAACAGATTTAAGGCTATTTTGTCTTTATCGGTGTATAGATATTTTTTGGGACTACATTTCTTTTTTTTATCTTGGACCAGCACTCAGGCGATGACCCCATTGCGCCGGAACTGAAAACGAGGGGATAGTATTGATGGGACAGATTAGGAAAGATGAGAAGATAGACAGTTGTTTTTGTAGCTATTTCAACCTTTTACTTCGCCGGCTAATTTTTGCTACAGGGCCGATGAAGGTGGGTGCTCTGCTCTTTAGTACATGATCGTATCAGTCGTTGCTAATTATGTTCAGTGACCGACCAGTGACTAGCCTTCATCATTGAAACAGGCTGGCAACAACTAACACAATCATGCATTAATGCTGATCAGAAGAATTCAACACAATATTTCATGACTCAGCGCGGGCTCGAACTCACGACCCTCCGCTTCATAGTCTCGTATTCTACTACTTCAGCCAACATATGCAGTAGTTAGGATCAAGTTTAAGGAGCAGAGAGAAATGACGGCGATGTTATTTAAAAAAATTTATAAAAAATATTACCGGCTGTAATAAATACCGTGCAGAAGCTCTTACAATTATACAATACAAATAACAGACAACACGCAAAAATGATGACGTGAATGAGTGAATAAATTAAACTTGAAATTCGGATTAAGGAATTAGAAACTTTCAATCGGTCATAGGTTAGGTTGTAAAGACTACCAGGTTTTGATAAACAAATCCCGACCACTTGAAGATGATCCTAATCAATTAATTCGTCGCTGTTCTCTGCAACTGGGGTTGTGTCCTTCCACTTAATGGAAGATTTTTTTAGTTGTTAAAAATTAGTGTTCCAGCCACATGGCAGAAATCATATTTAAACATTAATTTTATAAAATTTTCTTTACAATAAATCCCGTTTCATTGATATTAAAAATATATTTCCTTGTCTTATTGTGATTTAAACATGTGACACTCTATAAACACGATTATGTGAAAACAGTCCAAGTAACTTAACGCCAGATCTAAAAAAGAACAAAGTCTCTGTAGTGCCAATGCAAAGCAAACAACTGTGCCTAGACTATAACTACTATTATATTATTACGGAGTCGAAATGTACAACAAAGAAACTCTACACACTGTAGTGACAGCACTTAATCAGTTAAACAGCAAGTCTGAAATTTAAATTGGCAAAAGTGATATATTGAAGAAAGTTAGGGAAATAGTGATCAGGTGCTACAAGGAACGATGGTGACATTTACCAGGTGTACGGGACTTAAACACTCTAAAAGACCCGGGTACACTTAACCAAAACATTCTCCGTCACGAGATGCGAGAGGTATTATTGCCCAGTCCACACTTGTTTGGTTCTTTCTCACATCTATAAAGTTCACTACGAACTGATTCCAAACATTCACATACATATTATCTTAGTCGGTGTGGGTACATGTGCGTGCATGTAACGGGTGGGCGAATTTGGGGTTAGGAAGTAAATTGGCTGTCAAATAATGAATGTCATAAATTTAGAGAGCTATCCTTTGACATTTATTTAGTGAAATTTTATGCAGTGCATTGAGCCGGAGCTAGAAAGGAGGTGATATTATTGAGGGGAGAGATGAAGACAGATGAGAAGATAGAGAATTTATTAGCTATTTCAAAATTTTACTTTGCAGGTAAATTTTTTTTATTTTTTTATTTTTTTGCTACACGACCGACGAAGGAGGGTTCTGTTACCCTGCGTTTAGTACATGATAGTGTCTCACTCGTTGCCAATTATGTTCAGTGACCAGTGACTATGCCTTCATCATTGAAACAGGCTGGCAACAACGAACACAACCACGCACTTACGCTGATCAGAAGAATTCAACACTATATTTCATGACTCAGCGCGGGCTCGAACTCAGGACCCTCCGCTTCATAGTCTCATGTTAGCTATTTCAGCCAACAGCACCTCCGCACAAACAAATTTGTTACATATGCGGCTCACAAAAACCCACAAACAGGACTCGAGAAACCATTACATCCAAAGAAAGTGAGCGTATGGTGCGGTTTTTGTTAAGGGGCATCATCGACCTGTACATTTGCGAAAATTCTTAAGAAAACGCCATCACCGTGAATTTTCTATGCTACCAAAGGATGATAACCAATTTTGTTGTGGCCACAATTGGCTAATGTTGACATCAGTGATCTTTCAGGTTTCAGGAAGACAGCGTCAAAAGCCACCCAGTTATTGCAGGAGATATTTCCCGCTCGCGTAATTTTTCAATTTGGCGATGTAAATTGGGCGCCTGGTTGTTGTGATTTAGCGCCGCTGGTTTATTTTCTCTGGGGTCATTTGAAAGACCGAATATTTGTTGCAAAATGTGGTTCCATATTTTGTGAAAAGAGCGAATGTCTAACCTCAAATTTGTACTCCCTTTATGTGCGTGTGTGTGTGATGGAGTGTGTGTGTGTGTGTGATAGTGTGTGAGCTCGAAGAGCCTAACATCATAGAACAGCGCAATAAACCAAGTGACGATAGTGACGATGCTATCATTTAGCGGACAACCGTTTCCAGATTTTATTTTAGTTCACCCAGCTTATCCTTCCTTTCCTACCTCAGCTTTTATTGAAACCGATCATATATCCCTCCAACGCAGTTAACAATTTAAGAAATACGCAAAATATTACGAGTGAAAACAAAGGATTGCCTGCTAATTGAAGTAACTAGCTGGCGATCTTTTGCGCCATCCTCCGTATGAGAGTAACGAAACCAACTCATTCCATTTAATGCTCTTTTTATGACACTTTCCTTGTTTAAAAATCATGAGCAACAGAAATAAAACAAACAACTCGTTTATCTGTTCATTGTGTTTTTAATAAATTGTGGTTTATGAATGCGATGCGATGGAATTGCTCATGAAATGCCATAAAAACAAATTGTGTGTTTTTTGCATTTCTCAGGTTTTATTATTCATTCGTGGTGGCCTTTTTTGGGAGTGTTTTATTTTAATGATGTTTTCTTTTGTTTCTTTTTTTTAGTGTTTTTGTGTAAAAGGATTTTTGTGAAGATTTCAAAAAACGTACGCATACATACTCGTATATTTTACTTTATTTATCTTTTGTTATGGTTTAAATTTGTTTCATTAGTTGTTTTTTTTTTTTGTCCACATTCTAGAAAACATAAAGGTGAACTAAACCCGAAACGACATTTTAGCGAAACATTTGTCAATGAACGTCACATATGATATAACTTTTTTATGCAGCACTTTTGCAGTTCTTATTTAAATGTCGCAATTTTTATTTGCTTAACTCCTGTGGGATGTTCTTTAGCCGTAGTGTGCCCTGAAATGGGAAATTATTGAGTCAACAAGCAGCCTAATTGTGGCCATAAAGTGAAACATTTGCTATAAAATAATACAGTAACCTTTAGAATAATGGATTTGATCGAAGTTATTAGTGGGATCTTAGGCGGCACCCTCTGTTTCCACTACACTATATCTCTGTACAAGTTCACAAGCGGATATAATACACCAAACCCTGTTTTTACAGGTTTTTTTACGCGAATTTGAAATAACACGTTTTTTTTTAAACAAACTTGACCATTTTTGTACGCCTTTTTTTTACACGGATTTAGTTTTTTAGAATCATAAAATGAAATAAAATAAACACTCTGTATGTACTATTCAACTAAATCTGTGCGTTTTTATCAAAGTATATAATTTTATTGAAATTTTTTTTCATTATGTATATACACTTACGTACATACATAATATTTGTCTTTTTTACACGTTTTTTTTTACACCGTGTAAAAAAAGGTTTGGGCCAGTTTGGGCGTAATAAATAAAAATAAATTACATTAAATGAGTAAGAACGTTATATTCCACCAGGTCGAATCTTAAATACCCTCCAAATATTTAGTAAATTAATTGAAAATGTTTAAGCTGCTGGGTCAGAGTTCATTTGGCATTTCTGGGCCAATTTTAAAACTCTATTTGGACAGAGTCACTCCAGGAAGGGCCACAGGGCAGACATCTACCTTTTGTGGTAATAATTTAAAAAGTAACATTTTGGGATAATTAAATGTAAAAAAGAAACAAATTTTGTAGAGTCATTTAGACGGCAAAGATGGATGGAAGTGCAGAGCAGGGCAAGATCAGAGCGCATCTTACTTTCAACGTAGAATCTAAAAAGAATTTAATTTTTAAGGAATGCAAAATCTTAAGTAATACAATTTGGTAAACATTTACACTTTTTTCCATATCATATGTAACTCTAACCCCCACCAAAGGGGTGGGGGCGGAGTCCAAAGGTGGACTGCGTCGTGTTTTTCACAGACGGACCGATGAACATGGTTAGACGGTCTTAGGTTAGGTTGAAGAGAGGGGCAAAAGCCATCCCAATCCATTCCGGATTACACCTAGGCCTCATGGGCCTGTTCTGCGCTCTACAATAAGGAGTCCCCATTCTACTGTAGGGTGCCTGCACCGATACCATGGAAACCTTCAAATTCGATTACGTCAAGAACCCAGTTTCTTCGATGTATCTCCTTAAGTTCCTCCAATTTGAGCCCCCCAGAAATTCCATTACCCGTATAATCTCCTGATTAAATGTTTGCCTTCTGACTTGGCTAAAAGCTGGACAGTAGCACAAGTAGTGCTCCAGTGTTTCGTCCTCTTCCTGACAGGCCCAGCATGTTATATTGCTAACGATATCCATTCTTACCAGGTGATTCCTTAACCTAGACGGTATTAGATTTCATCACTGATCAAGAATATATTTAATTTATGGGGTCTTAGATGGATATTTCGCTGTGTTACATACGGAATGACAAAGTGAATATATCCTGCAACTATTCTCTTTTTGGAGGGTATAATAACACTATTTGGTCGGGCTTGTTCTGACAAGGGGCGTGGGGGGAGATAACTCACCTATGCCATAAAACACTAAAAGATAAATTTTTGGATTTATTAAGTGTAGAAAGAAACAATTTTTATAGTGTCATTTACGGGGCAAAGGTGGGAGAGGCCAGAGGACGATCAGATATCGTCTCAGGTTCGTCATAAAAGTTTGAAAATCTAGTTTTTAAGGAATTTAGGCTTAATTAAAGCCTAAAAAGCCTATGGGTGCTGTTGGCTGAAGTAGTAGAACACGAGACAATGAAGCGGAGGGTCGTGAGTTCGAGCCCGCGCTGAGTCATGAAATATTCTGTTGAATTCTTCTGATCAGCATCAGTGCGTGGTTGTGTTAGTTATTGCCAGCCTGTTTCAATGATGAAGGCATAGTCACTGGTCACTGAACATAATTGGCAGCGACTGACACCATCATGTACTAAAAAGCAGAGTAACAGCACCCACCTTCGTCGGCCCTGTAGCAAAAATTAGCCGGCAAAGTAAAAGGTTGAAATAGCTGCAAAACAACTGTCTATCTTCTCATCTTTCCTAATCTGTTCCCTCAATACTATCCCCTCGTTTTCAGTTCCAGCGCAATGCATATATAGGGGTCATCCCTGACCCCTGGCCCTGAGTTCTGGTCCAAGATAAAAAAAAATTAATACAATTTGATAAATATTTACACTATTTTTGCACATAATATTTTACATCAACGCCTACTAAAGGGGGTGGGGTTCAAAAATTTTTTTTTTATTTTATGGCTTCTAGTTTAACGCGTTGGAACCTTCTTTGATATAAAAATATATCATTTGCTTAAAAAAACTTGCAAAATAAAACTTTAAAAATTTTATTGTTTTTTACAGGTTGGTTTAGTTCTTCTTAGGGGAACTTTTTTCCCTCTGGCCCGCTTCAGCGCATTTACGAACTTGACCTGTGCTATCCTTCAAGATATATTTATACCAAATTTCAAAGGTCTGATTCTTTTCGTTTGGACTGAATCGTGATTGCCACAGACGATCGGACATGGCTAGATCGTCTAAGAAATCATCACTGATCAAGAATATGTTTACTTAAGGGGGCCTCATAGGGATATTTTGCTGCGTTACACATGGAATGACAAAATAAATATATAAACCCAGTTTTTTTATTATATTTTTTTTCTTTGAGGGTATAACAAATAGAAATAAATATATAAAAAAAGTAAATAAAATTTTTAATAAAAAAATGACATGAAAGAAAATTTAAAGAAACTCAACTTGAATTCATTTCATTTATTATTGATACGTAATCAATCTCTTCCAAGTAAACACAAACATTGGGCCCATCCGCAAACATTGAATCGTAAGTCTTGTTAAACACATACAGACATTAAATTAAATATGACATGATGCGATAACACAGATACAACAAAGTCACGAATAATACGTTAGTGCATGTACGATACCCTCCCAGATAATTTGAATGGATGGCTAAATGAATCAATAGTTGGATGGATGAACGAACGGACGTATGGATACACCCAAATTAAATGAAAGAAAATCCATTAAAAGGCAAAATAAAAAGAAAAATAAATGTTTAATTTTGTAAGTGATATTCGATTGGTCACAAACACACGGTCACTAAAATGAATAAAATCAATTAAAATATAAGAAGTCGCTGCACTCTATGGTATAATTTAATTATAGTAGCTGGAGTCGATTTTTATTATTAACCATTTCGTTTATTAATTTATTGTCTTTGGCTTTGAAGTTCCACTGGTGGTTTGTACACTTTTCAAATGCTTCAGTGACAATTATTCAATAATGATTTCTGGTGATGCATTTGAAAATGAACTTTTGTGTATCGCACTGGCACTGCCTGCCATTAATTTAATGTATTCAAATTGTATGTAGAAACTTAAATATTTTAAACTTTTGAACTCGCTTTAAAATTAATCTATAATGAATTATTTATTGAAATCTGTTCAGTACTTTGAAAGTTACTAACATGAAAATATATACAACTTCTAACAATCGATCGTGTGTATGTATTTAAGTATCAGAGGCCGGCACGAATCCACTGCAACCATAAGCAGGCTGCATCTGTATTCTGTGTATTGCGCACCCGATTGCCTCAAAGACCTTGTGAAATAAATTAAAAGTATTTTTTGTGGTACTGTTGTATTTTTTGTTGTTGCTGTTAGTGGCTTATGAAAACAGCTCTACTGCTGTACTAAACTGAAGAAACTGAAGAATTAAATTGATGTTGACTTTGCGTTGTTCCTGGCAATACTTATCATTTCTATCTGAATTAAATTACGAATTACGACTAATTTATTGAAAATTCATGTTATTTTTTAATAAAATTCATATACTACCAAAACCAGCTGCTCTTGCAGTTCCCTGTTAGGCAAGTGCAGCAAACAAATGATTTCCAATTAGCACACCTGGGCGCATAATTTGTTGTCAATATTTTGCTCTAAACATGAATTTAATTAGATTAACAAATTCATTTCGTAGTCAGAGCAACTGCCAAAAGTAGTTAATCTTGACATTAAAAAAAAAATATTTTAACAAACTGCTGCACATTTTTATCTGAGTGAATAAAAAAGATTTTCTTATCTCTTTTACGCACATATTTGAAACGACTAAAATTTATATTTTCTTTATATATTAACAACAAGTTGTGTACATAATTTAAACAAACACACACACACACACATACACACACACACAGGAAATGTCAATAGTAAAACTGTACTGATTCGTTATTAGCTTGGCCACCAGTCCTATTGACTAATTAAAACCCATAAGACAACTTGCTATTCCATGGCCATTTAACATCGGCTTGTCATTGAGAATGACCCAGTGACCTTACGACAGGAATTGCAATTAATCGAAAAGCGATTAAAAAGACTGCATTTATTTGCATTTAAATAATTCAAAAGATTGCCAAGAAATTTGTTTTAATAATTTTCAATACAAGAACATAAAAACAAAGCAAAAAGAGAAATGGAAAAAAAACTGATCTAAAATCACATTTTATTACAAGGAATATTTGTTAACTGTGTGACTTTTAGAATTGCCCTCGTAGTACATTTAAATGCAACTCTGCTCATCATCTATTAATAGACTACTGACGAATTATGGGCAAGCTGCCTCATTAAGTTGTTGCTCGACAGCCATTAAAAGCACACAATCTCGTGAATTTTAACAAAAATGGAAAAAAAAAGTGAATTTCGTTTCGTGTGTTGATGAAGTGTTCCCCCTTATTCTGTAACTATATGTCGACGTCAACGTCAAGACAATATCAGAAATAGAACAACTATTTACAATTTTTCTTCATTAATTGCCTGTTTTCAATAGCCTCTTGCTACTTTATAGCCCTTAGAGAATAGTCTGAGACCATCAGCCGAATTCATAACCATATTCATAACGAGCAGGTATTGTCTTGGCGTTGTCGTCGACATATAGTTACAGAATAAGGGGGATTATTTTTTTCGCAAAACGACCATCATTGAATTGAACGAAAGATTTGAAAAGCATTGTGGGACCTCTGGACCATTAATTGCAATGCTAGAGAAGCAGTTTAGTGAGCTTCGCTATTGTGGCAAGTAAGGAAATTATGTATCCATTACATACATTTTTAATGGGCATTCACACACGAGAACAATTTTGTGCTTGCCTAATTTTGCAAAATTACGAGTATTTACGTCGTGCTTGAAAATACGTGATTAGAACTTCTGCATAAATGAATGTGCATGATCGTGAGCCCAGTGCGTGAGCATGTATGAAAAAATTTTAAGTTATGCTAATAACACAACTGAGACGAACGACGAATTTCGCTTAGTACGACGTATTCGTTGGTAAAAAATCACTCTATAAATTCGTCGTATGAAACACAATAACGACGAATTAATTAAAATAATAAGCAAACAAAGTTTTAATATTTGTTTTCTAAATCATTGTAACCTCTGATGCCAGCCAGATTGTTTACACACTCAATAATTATCCCGGTGTTGTCCACCGGGATAATTATTGAAATTCCTTTTTGTAATTATTTTCTGAAAAATTTGTTGTCTGTAAATAAATTATTATTTTCATTTAGCAGCTGATGGGATGACCATATGAAAAAGTGGGAAATAGAAAGAAAAACTATATTATAAAAAGTGTTCAAAATTAATAAAAAGTCGTTCGAATGATACATTTTTGTGAATTGATGAATGCATTTTTAGTATGTACTGAAAATTTTAGTGCTACATGCAACAATACAGTAGTGAACTATGTTTTTCTACAAAAAACCAGTTTGAGTATATGAAACCTGGTCACTTTATATTGATTTGTTCGTCGTTCGTTGACGAAACAATTAGAAATAAATGTATTTCAACTTTCGCTGAGTATGACGAACTTCGACCAACGCCACGATTGTGTGCATTTTCATATTCATCAAGGTGTTTTATTTTTGGTGACGAATATTCGCGACCAAAAATTCGTCGTTCGTCGCAGTTGTGTTCCTAGCATTACGTGATCGTGAGCATATTTTTTTAGGAAATTGCATATGAGAATTCTATCAAACCGATGGTAAAGCACTTTTAACCCCCGTGTTGCCGTTTGGTTATTTTCTTCATATGCCATTTTTTGTTGTTAACTAAAACGATTGTGTTCTTCAGGAAATTGACACAATAATGGATTATTGAGCAAAACAAAAAATTTTAGGGGTCACCACGTATAAAAAATTTAAAAATGAAGATTCCTGGATTAGACAATTGAAACTTTTTTTGGTACATAAAAGTGAACAACAAAAAAAAATTTTTCTTTATATTTTAAATATATTAAATTTTAATAAAATATTGAAGTAACGAACACCATTATTCTATAACTAGAGAATAAAGGAATATATCAAACAAATTTTCTCCTTGATAAACAAAAATATTTTATGTTTTAGCAGGAAATGAATTAGTAATTGAAAATGAAAGAGAATGACATACTTCGGTGAAGGCTATATAAGATTGGGTACAGCCGAATAATTTTATTATAGAAAATTACCAAAACTTTCTGTTTATCCCTTAAAGATAAAAAAAATATCTCATAGTTTTCTCTTCATGTATTTTGTGTGGAGGAATATTTAATTTATTTTCCACCACAAATAAATTATGTTAAAATGTAAATAATTCATTCTATTAGACTAAATTGTTTTCACATATTTAAATGCAACAGCACTTAATAAATCATTTGGATTAACAAAAAAAATACTCGTGCATATTGTTTATTTGCAGGATCTGTCTGTTTGTGTGGTTGTCTGTCTATTTCAAAAATGAATTGTATCTCTAAATAAATAATAATAATTGTTATTAAAATTAACTATCTGGCATAGAAAATTAAAAGCCAATTATATTGGTAACATCATGACAATGTTGTTGTTGTTGTTGTTGTTGTTGCAAACATAAATTGTTTTTTGCCTCCAAGAGTTAAAAAGAAAATTCTGTTGCAAATAAACTTTAAACTTTTTTTTTTTTTTTTTTTTTTTTATCTTGGACCAGCACTCAGGGGATGACCCCTATATATGCAATGCATTGGGCCGGAACTGAAAACGAGGGGATAGTATTGAGGGGACAGATTAGGAAAGATGAGAAGATAGACAGTTTTTTTGTAGCTATTTCAACCTTTTACTTCGCCGGGTAATTTTTGCTACAGGGCCGACGGAGGAGGGTGCTGTAACTCTGCTTTTTAGTACATGATCGTGTCAGTCGCTGCCAATTATGTTCAGTGACCAGTGACTATGCCTTCATCATTGAAACAGGCTGGCAACAACGAACACAACCACGCACTAATGCTGATCAGAAGAATTCAACACAATATTTCATGACTCAGCGCGGGCTCGAACTCAGGACCCTCCGCTTCATAGTCTTGTGTTCTACTACTTCAGCCAACACCACCCACTATTGAATTGAACACAGAAATGTCTTAAAGGAACACTGACTCAGCAGGTTAAACATTTTTAGTTAAATTGTATTACAGGGTGTTAATTTTCCCAACAGGCTATAGGTTCAAATCTGCAAAACTGCAAATTATTTTTTATTTTATTTTTATTTTTTTATTTTAATAAATGAACGTGATTACATTCTATTTATTATTTTTGAGAGTGGAATAGTAAGAATATTTTTCATAGTCATTAAACCAACCATTTTAAGTTTATTTACTAAATATTTGGAGGATATTTAAGATTGCAACGCCCACTAAATGGGGCAGGGTCCAAAAATTTATTCTTCTAATGTTATGGCCGCTTTGGATTTTGTTTCACATAAAAATTTGCTTAAAAAATCTTTAAAAAATATTTTGCATTTTAGCGGTTCGTTAAGTTCATCTTAGAGGAACTTTTTTCCCTCTTTACGAACTTGATCCGTGATATCCTTCAAAATGTATCTACATTAAATTTCAAGGGTTTGACTCTTTTCCTGTAGACTGTACCGTGATTTCCCCAGACCAATGAACGGATGTGGCTAGATCGGCTTAGATTTCAGCACTGATCAAGAATATATATTCATTACGAGATCGTAGGGGGATATTTACGTCATGACAAAGTGAATATACCCTACGATCCTTTTTGACTTTCCTTTGTGCTTTGGAATATTTACCATGTCTTTCTGAATTTAAAACAAAATTGTGAATAATTAGCCTATCAATCGTAATTGAAAAAAAATTCTTTTGTTACTTTTATGTATAAAAAATAAGTTTGGATTTCCAGTTCGGGAAACGAATTTTGGATTTTGCTAATTTCCAATAGCAATCTATTTAGGATTACTTACAACACAGCAATACACGTTTGGATATGTTTGTTGGTTACTAGTGATCAAATAAATAGGGCGAGTCTGAATAATCGGTTGTACACTTGATTTGAATAAATATCATAGCAGTTCATTTCACTCTGCGTGAACAGGGCATACCATACGATTGCATGCCGCAAACGTTTCCCCAGTATTTTATTTAATGCGGGCATATATTTCGAGTTCTTTGCTCTTTACAATATTTATTGCACTAGAGTTTAATTGTAATTGAATTAAATCGATTATTAAAGTTGTTCAGAAAAAAAACATTAACAATATTATAAGCATTTATTTGCTTTATTTTTTCGAGATAGTGTTATCTTCATGACTTTTTTTTTATTAAGCAAACATTAAAAAAATATTGCTTTTTCTTTTACAAACAACAATCAATCGTAAAGTAGTTGAAAAATATCAAGTATTAAAAAGTCATTGAATTAGTCTTCTGGTGAATAATGTTCATCAGCAATATAAAATGTTCATTAATAATAAACATTAAAAAAAATTTTTATTGGTTTCACACAACATATTTAATTTGAAATGTGTATATCACTTTTAATAAAATGATCTTGACGACAGTTGTTGTGTCATTTCCAACTACAACAAACTGAAGCCCTTCATGAAATAAATTAGAGTGCAATAAAAATGTTAATTTTGAAATGTATGACACCTTTTTGGAGGAACAACATCATTCAAAAAAAACAAAAGAACTATATTAAAAAGTGGTGTCAATTTTTTTGTAAGAAGTAATTAAATATTGTGGCACCAACACTTCAGTGATCATGATGATAATGAAAGAGTCTTATGATTTTTTCAAGCAGCACAAGACACATGGACACGTGTTATTTAAGCAGGGGGTGGGTAAGTGTATTTTTTTGAAAGCGGAACATATGGTGAGAAACATTCTTTTGCAACAGATACCTTACACTGAAATATTTTTTATAACAAAAACGAAAAATTCATTAAAAAATTTTAAAATACTAACCCCCATATTCATAAAAATATAAAACGCATTTGAAATCTGTTTTAAGAAAATTTTGTATGAAAATATTTGATTAAAATACATTTCAAACTCATTTGAAATTTTATGAATACCGGAGTAAGGCTCTAATTATCATTTTGCGTCTGTAAATTTTAAATGTACACACGAACAAAGTTTGAAATTTTTTTCCTCTCCTTGCCCTCTTTAGCTCTATTTACTTTTATTTTCCATATACAGGCCGGTCAAATTTGAGGTTAGGAAGTAAATTGGCTGTCAAATGGTGAAATGTCAAAAATTGAGCTGTCATACTTTGACATTTATTTAGTAAGAAGTTGGAAAATTTTCAAAGAATTAAAGCTGGCCGACCGTTTTTTTTTTAACTCGGACAAGCACTCAAGGGATGACCCCTACATATGCAGTGCATGGCGCCGGAACTAGAAAGGAAGGCAAAGTATTTGGGGCGACAGATGAAGAAATATGACAAGAGAGAGAGAGAGAGAGAGAGAATTTTTTGTAGCTATTGGAACCTTTTTACTTCGCCGGTTAATTTTTTGCTACAAGACCGACGAAGGAGGGTGCTGTTACCCTGCGTTTAGTACATGATTGTGGCAGTCGCTGCCAATTATGTTCAGTGACCAGTGACTATGCCTTTATCATTGAAACAGGCTGGCAACAACTAACACAGGAGAAAACTAATAATGATCGGAAGAATTCGACACCATATTCATGACAGAGCGCGGGGTTGAACTCAGGACCCTCCGCTTCATAGTGTCGGGTTAACTACTTCAGCCAACAGCGTCGAACGTTTGTGAATTGGCTGTTTGAAAAATTTAACGAAAACAATGCATTTTTCAACAAGATCATCTTTAGTGATAACGCCCCTTTTCAATAGGACGGTTTTATAAACAAACAAACTTGTCACATATGGGTGGGGCTCACAAAGTCCACAAACAGGCCACGAAAAATCATTACGACCAAAGAAAGTGAACGTATAATTACATGGCATGGACCACAGCTGAATTATAACATGAAAATCTTTAATATGCACTTTTTAAGCCATTCTACTTGTGCCTTCGCAGATAATTAATTCCAATGCATTTAAAACAATTAACATAAATAAATAATTAATGTTAATTTATTAAGTGCAATAATAATGTTTTAATTATGCTAACAAATAAACAAAATTTGGTATGCATAAGCATGTTTTTGCATGCTACGACGCATAATAACAGTGGCATTGGTTTCTAAAATTTAAAGCACCTATTTATATTAAAGTCAGATATTACTGGCCGCAAGACTAAATTGTCGTACTAAATAGTTCCTAAATTAGTACTAAAATCCTTTAAAATAACAGTTCTAATCAGTATTACTAGACTGACAGAGCAACAATCGTTAAATATATATAAATGGATGCTAGTTTTATGGAAAAGAGTAGCTGAGGAAAATGGATATATAAGACAGAATGGAAAAATCATTAATACTGAAAATAGCCATGGATGACGTGAAAAGGTGCCTTCGTCAATCTCATATTTACGTAAGAGTACTAAAAGGTGGCCAAATTTGAGGTTAGGAAGTAAATTGGCCTTAAAATACAACTACTTTTTGAAAATTCAGTTATGCCACTATCCGCAAATTGTGGCTGAAGAACCCCTTCCTCTTGCAGAAAAAGTCTTATATCTGAAATAATTTTGGAATTCGAATATCACTTTTAAAAACGGTTTTTTAAAAAATATGGGTTTCAGAGGATTAGTTGTCATAATTTGGACCTGTGTGAAGTTGAATTTCGAAATATATAACCCTAGACACAAACCAAGTACGTTAACAGAGGTCTGTTAGCACATTAAAATAGCGCTGTTAAGCATGAAAATTCCGAGTGTTTGTATTCCATATGGAATACTGGCCACATTTCTGGACCAACCTTGAAAAAATTAACGGAACATATGAAATTTCACTAAAACACAAATTTCTCTTTTAAAAATCCAACTGTTAAGGGTTTTGGCCATTGGACGTGATAGAGGACCACAAGAGCTACAAAACAAAACAATTTCTAGTCGCCCACATGTTGCCGTTTTTCCAGGATCCTGACTTATCCTGGCTTATCATGTCTAGAATTTGACAATTTTTGTGTACGAAAAATTAAACCTTATCGGCATATCTATACTAAAGTATTAAAGTATTATGAAGGCTATGGACCTGGTTGTCTGTTCCGTTAATTTTTTTTCAAGGTCGGTCCAGAAATGTGGCCAGTATTTCATTTGGAATACAAACACTCGGATTTTTCATGCCTAACAGCGCCATTTAACATGCTAACAGAGCTCTGTTAGCGTACTTGGTTTGTGTCTAGGGTTATATATTTCGAAATTTATCTGCACACAGGTCTGTCCAACTAACATCTTTATTACACATATTTAAATGTTAATATGATAAATTGAAAATATAATGAAATGATGCAGACATTGTATTATTAAATGAATAATTTTTAATGGTCGAGCAAATAATAGTAGAAAAAAAACAACACAAATTGTTAAATTAAATTAAACAAAAGAATAAAATAAAAAATGTTTTTGTAAAAAAGCCATTTAAAACTCCATGAAATGCATTTTATTTTATCGGTTTATTTATGTTTTTTTTTTGCTTTTTTTTTAAATTTAATGGCTTAGAAGAGCAGAAAAGCAAATGGGTTTTTTAACACGTGCACCAGCAAATAAACCGCCATTAATTAGAAAGAAGGACAATATGAAGTTGTCATTTATTAATGGCAAGGCAATTTGTGAACAAATTGCTGTTTGAGGAAATAGAAAAAGATTGCTGGCTTGTTTGTTGTAATAAAAATTTTTAAATCATAAAAATTTAAAAGGGCTGCAGCAATTTATAGGGACGAATTAGCAGAAATTCAATTTTATACAAAGAATAAAATTTGTATGTATTTATTTTTTTTTAGTATTTTCCAAAGAAGACTTGGACAATGAAGCAATACACAACTGAGCAACGTGCCCAAATCGTTGAAATTTACTTTTCAAATCAACGGTCCATTGTGTTGATTCAGCGTGCATACCGTCGTCAATTTAATGTGCGGGTTGCACCCTCCCAGTCAACAATAAACCGTCTGGTTGCAAATTTTCGACAACAAGGAGCAGTAAGGAACCTTCCTGGTTCCGGCAGACTACGAACTGTCCACACGTTTGACAATATTCAAGTGGTACAGGAGGATCCAGAAACATCAACCAGGAGACGTTCGACACAACTTGGCATCTCAAGAGGGTCGCTGCAGCGAATTTTGTATACCATAAGAATGTTTCCATACAAAATTCAACTTGTCCAAGAATTGAAACCGACAGATTACCAGCAACGATTTGACTATGCAACTTATTTCCAGCAAAAAGCACATGAGAATCCTAATTTTATTCATAACTTAGTTATGAGTGACGAAGCCCATTTCCAATTAAATGGGTTCGTTAACAAGCAAAACTGTAGGATATGGGCTACGGAAAACCAGAGAGTACTTCATCAACGACAATTACACCCAGTTAAGTGTACTTTTTGGTGCGGTGTTTCTTCAGAAAGGATCATTGGCCCATATTTTTTTGAAAATGAACGAGGTGTCGCCATTTCCATCAATGGTGATCGATATCCGGCCATGTTGGAAAATTTTGTAAGGCCAGCCGTAGAAAACCAGAGCACATTTGTGCGAAGCAGAAAATGGCCACCACTTGCGGGATATCATTTTTAATAATTAATCTAAAAATATTCCCTATAAGTCTATTGTATTTAAAAAACAAAAAATTAAAAAAATATGTCTTAAATAAAAAGTTATAAGGAATTCACACCACTTCGGTCTTTCTGAGCCACCCTGTATATTAATACTTTGGTATAGCTATGCCTTTTATTTTTTGTATACAAACATTTTAAAATTGCAGAGATTATAAACCAGGAACCAGGAAAAACGGGAATATGTGGGCGACTAAATTTTATTTAAAATTAAAAAAAAAATTGGGCTTAGGTATGATGGAACAAAAAATTCAGAAAAATGGGACATAAAGAAAATAATTAAACAGTAAAACGGGTGTTAAAACAAAAATGTGTTAACATCAAGTTGATACAGTTCTCGTATGTAATTTCCTAATAAAATTTTTTCAAATAAGAAGTGTTATCATATTCAACTAAGCCACCTAATAAGTGGTGACAAACACAATACACATGAGCACAGATGATGAAAGTGTTGCGGCTTTTGAAAACAGCTGATCTGCTCTGCTGTGTAAGTTGAATAACTAAAAGAAACTGTTGACTTCCCTTTGTGCCTTGGAATATTTATCATGTCTTTCTGAGTTTAAAACAAAAAATTTCGAACAATTATAAATCTTAATTCAATTTATTAAATTTTATTTACTTTAATTGTTGATAATAATTTTTTTGCTTGTTATTGTGAGTTGTAATCACCCAAAAGCACGTTCTCTCAATAATATCCTCTAAATTCTAATACCGGCGCAATGCATTGCATATGTAGGGGTCATCCCTTAGAGCTGGTCCTACTTAAAAAAAAACAAAAACAAAAACAAATACATTACCCTAGCAATCAAGTACAGATCTAGGTTTTGGAAAAAATTTAATTATCGTTTTTCTCAGAAAGCACAACAAAAGGAGTGAGTACTAGGCGAGTGACTCAGAGGGTCCCTAAACATTTTGAATTACCAGATTAAAGGACTATTTAGCAATATTTCACTTTATATAATTTAAGCCATTCAACACGATTTAAACAGAAAATTCAAACCCACTCTTCCTATTGCACAAGTGTAGTCTCAATTGAATAGATCGACACACACACAATAGTTACACTGTTGCACTGGGAACGTACTATGGCAATTTGTGGCATCGCATACAGTTTGGAAGGCAAAGTCACAAATTTGCAAACGTTGCCACTAGTACTCGCTATAGTATTACCTTGCGAAGACACAAAATGCTATTGTATGTGTTTTAAAAATAAACCAATAAGATTTTGAACCAAACTTTTGGGTTGTAAATCTTCTTAATTAATGTAACGGCTCCCTCATTCTAATTGAAAACCATAACTTCAGTTTAAAAAGCAGGCGTCTGCATTTATCAACGACTAGGGCAACATAAGTCTTTAATATTAAATAGTAAATAATGCCAACGATTTCACAAGTCGTTTATTTCACAGAAAAATTGCCAACATTTAGTAAATCCGTTCTGTCTAAAGTTCTTGTATAGAAAACTACGGAAAAGCACACAAAATTTATTAATTTTTTATACGTTATTTTTCCCCATTGACCGATAAGAAGATTATGTATTTCCTTTTTTATTTTCATTGGAAATCTGCGTGTTAAAAACTTTTTTAAGCTGCCAATAAATAGAAGAGATTTGAAATCTTGCAACATGTACCCGAGTACTGGCGATAAAAAATACATTCAATCAATGTTTTACATGTTTATAATCCTGTCAACACCCCTTGCAAAAACAAAAAACAGAAACGAAAAACTAAAAGAACTACACATACATATGCAATTTACTGCTTAGTAGAGAGTGTAGAAAACAACTCAGGTAAATTTAAAAAATACAAATTGTTGTTGTGAGTACTTGTACAGCAGCTGCGCCGGGTTAAAAACACTGCAATAGCAAATCTTTGCCAGTCAGATATTTTATAGTATGAATTCTTTAAAAATAATTTTAAAGTCTGAAGTAAACGAGAATTACAAATGAGTTTAAACAACATTTTATTTATTAGGAAACGCTAATTAATGCCACAAACTACAACGCAAAAACTTAAAGACATTTTTTATTCCAAGACCTCTTTCTAACTTCCCGTTAAGAGTTTTGAAAATTACAAAAAAAAGTGGGGAGTTACTAGTTTTACACCGTTTTGAAAAAAATCGACTTTTCACCAGAACCCGACACACGAAGGGCATGGAAATTCAAGTATCGTGCAAAACCGTAAGTATCCGCTTAAAGAGCACAAAATTCTTCATTCACATTAAAAAAAATTGATGTAATACCAGGTTTTTCTTTGGAGCTTTCAAAAATTTCTGCTTTAGGCGAATAAGCCACAAACAGTTGCAGATCTTAAATCATAGATTTGATGCATCATCGTTAAGATACAGCCACATCTCTGTGCACAAGTCATGAAAAATATCATAGAAAAAATATAATAGCCTGCCATTAGAGCCGTGGGGGCCACTGAAACATAAATTCAAAACAAAAATCACCACCATATCCAAAAAATATGTGTTTTTATTTACAAATAAAAAAAGCGCCCTCTTTCTGAGACACCCTTTAGATATAATTAGAAATAAAAGCAAACAAGTTTGTTGCCAGCCGAATTTGTTGAACGTCTGAGTATGAAAAATCTCATGATAAATTTCTATACGAGAATTGTAGCGCTAAACAAAAGTGTAGTTATCTTTTAAGCCTAACATCATTGCATTCCTTCAAGCTGCTGCCTAAAATTGCACACAATTTATTTTTCTATTTATTTTAAGCATTCATTTTGTGTTTTGTAAATTTTTATTTTTTTATCCTCCTGAACTCATTTTAATTTTTTTGTTTTTATTATTTTTATGATCCTTGTAATATTGGATTTTTCCACATTTCTTTTATTCTCTTTCTATTTTATATTTAATGTTTACCTGCAAATAATTTCATACATATAAAGTTGGTTATTGCGGTCTCCATATCCTTTAGTCTATTTATTTTTTATATACTCGTACTATAAAGTTTTATGGTCTACTGCTGGGAAATGATTTTAAATAAAATGTGTGTATGGCTGTGTATGTGTGTGCCAGACTAGGCAAACACATAAAATGATAAGATTAAGCATGATATGAAATGTTTGCGGTTTATTGTTTCTAACTTAACGTAGAACTATTTTCTAATAAAATTTCCTCAAATATTTGTGTAATTTGGTCATCTAACGAAAGTAGTATGACGCGTAAGGCTAGAGTCAAAAGATTTAATGAACGGAAGTATTTTTAAGGTACAGGAGATTTTTTAAAATCTCTCTACTAACAGGTTTCCAAAAAAACTGCAAGAAAAGCTGTATTTTTTTTACTCCTACAGCTGCCGCTGAGCTCTCGCATTAAAGATTTAATTAATCACAGTCACAGGCTCAAGGCAAAGTCATTCATTTGATCAACTTCAACATTTTTAATAAAATTTGTAGTTTTAGGGAAAATTTTCAAATTGTTTGAGGAAATTTTTTTAGAAAAATACAGGCATTTTTAATTGAGTCAATATTCACTTTATTACCATAATTATCTTCTTGTTCACATATACAAAATGTTGTCAATTCAATTAAGGTAGGGCAAGTAAGAGTAAAAAGTTTTCATATTCATGAGGGCCTGCAGTTCAAATCTGCGATTTTTTTTTAAATTTTTTTAATTAACTAAATTATGTATGAATTTTTATAAGTCGAACTTTCTTATATACATTTTTAATTTTTTCAACGGGCTTAAGTTCGAATCTGCATGACTGCAAATTATTTTTTATTATTTTATTAATAAATGAATTTGTTCAAATTCTACTTATTATTTTTTATATTAAGATTGGAATATTAAGAATATTTTCAATAATCATCAAACCTCTTTTTTAATTAACTTATACGTGGCTCGATATATTTTGTTTATTGTTGTTTTTCACTTTGCCCACAATTTAGGTACTATGTCTCTACTAACTTTGTTCAGTGAGTTGAGTGTTGCTCACTAAACACACATTTTGGCAGTGTTGCATTTGTAATTGTACTCAATTATAATATTTTATATATATTTATTAAACAATAATTATTTGTAATTTCATATGCATAATTGAGCTCAATAATGCTATTTATTACGATAATATCAATTAATGTGCATGTCTGAACACGGTATAACATGTCTGAACATGGAAAAGGGGTGTTAAATTACTGAATTCGCTATGGATGGAAATTTTAATAGAATTTAAACGAAAACGAATGCCGTAATTTGTCGCCTGGTTTCAAATAATTTTTTCTTCAGGACAGATTTTATCAAATAATTCTTTTAGAATTTTTTTCCCCTAAAGAAGTTGCACAAATTGTAAGGAAATATTGGAATAAAAATTTTTTATACAAAAAAATTTACCTCAATGCTTAATAAATTAGTGTAAAAGTGTATTTGTGTATGTTGTTTTTACAAAATATGATTTATTAAAAAATTCGGTAATTTAAAAATTCTTAGTCCTTAGTTTAGTTTATAATTGAAGACTCGACTAGATGGTAATAAACAGAAAAATTAATTTTTTTTAGTACATTCCGTAATGACCATTAAGTCATAATTTATGGGAAATATTACTAAAATTTGTTTTTGTTTTATATGTAATCGTGCGATAGAAGAATAATCTAGTGACAGCGTAAAACAGCAGATAAATTCATAAGCAGCACACAAGTAAAACATAATAATTAAATAATTGAGAAATATTATTTAATAATGTATTTACCAATTAATAAGATGATAAAAAAAATCCTTAAGTAAAACACCTAAATTTCATCATTTTCCAATTCACATTATTTTTGTTTAGTCACCAAAAAGTTAAAAAATTAATATTTATGTATATTTAAGTTGTAAAGTTTTTTGTGACAAATAAAATCACACACACACACAAGACTATTTAAATTAAATTGAAAATATATGTGCATATTAATCAGTAATTTTTCAACACTTTTACCACAAAGCAAAATATGCTAAAACCAAGAATCACTACCAACCAACCAGAACCCTTTCAATATATGATTTTATGTGTATAAAAATAATGCTATTCAAATGTCATCTTTCATTTTCATTTGCTGGTATTATATTTCTTGTCTATTTTTACGTTCGTTGCTGGCGTTGCCTACAACCCTTAAGAGCAATAAGTGTAGGAAAATCATTTCCTGTTTGCCGCACAAAGACGACATGAAGGTGTTTTCCTTTCCGTTCAGTTCAGTTCAGTTCATTTTTTTTTTTTTTTTTTGTAATCTTATAGGATAGCAACTGTCAGAATTTACATGAAAAATGCGTCCAACATCAATCTTGACAGTTGGAGGGTAATAAATATTCCTGCACTAGCCACAAATCATACAGAGATCATAAAAAAGGAAATGAAACTAAAAATAATATATATTTAAGGAAAATTCCTTGTTCTTTTAGTTAATAAAAATTTTTAAAGGGAAGAAATATATTTGAATATGTCAACATGGACAGACTTCTGAATTGAGACAGTTGACATGGGCCTTGCTTGTTGTTGCAGCTACACCTGTCAAATTAGTTGTCATTTATTTAGTGTCATGGACAGGCATAGCTTTCCATAACACGTGCAAATAATAATATTGTTTTATTAAAATGGGTGTTCAGTTTGTGGGCAACGTACCGCGCAATTTTTCATCGTAAAATCATCTTCAGAGATGGCGCCTATAATATGGCGGCAATGGTAGTATGAATACTTTTCAGGTTTAATGTAAGAAGTAACCAAAAATGAAACTGATCCAATTAATTTGTGACCGAAATCATATTCAAAATGTTCATACCATTATATGATCTAGCAGATTAAAATAAGATAAGTAAAAACGTTATACTTATTCGACCGAGTGGAATCTTAAATACCCTCCAAATATTTAGTAGATAAAAACTCAAATTTAAATTTTTATAAAATTTGGCTTCAGTAAACCAAGAAAAAATTTTCATTTTAATACGACCGTTTCCAATGAGTTGGGAGCTGCGTGGCTGAGACCCCTTTACATCATCGTAAAAGCAATTTCCCTAATTTTTGCAGTTAAAATTTTATATCAAGAGTACCTAAGCCTTAAGCGCTTGGTCCTCATTTGTTTTGGTAAAAGCGCTTAGCTATAGGTACGGTGACCATTCGTCCTTTTTTTAAGAGGACAGTCCTCTTTTTTTACATGATGTCCTCTTAGATAAACAAAAATTAAAGTGTCCTCTTTTTAATTGAAATGTCCATTGTTGTCCTTTTTTTTGATTATTAATACTTTTTTGTTTAAACTCCAAATTAAAAGTTCTATTTTCTAAATACACTAGAGCCCCGACTTGCGTCGTCCCGATTTGCGTCATTTCGATTTGCGTCGCTTTTTAAAAACTGGAAAAATTCGATTCGTGCCGTTGCAATTTTAAGTTGAATTGAGCTCAATATAAGCTATATAAATTAAAATTTTTTAATGTATCTTCTTCTCGTACATATCGCACATTTCGCACTGCTTCCTCTAAAGAGGGTCAATTCGAAATTTTTCAATTTTCACTTTTTGTGAACTGTAAAAATCTTTCATCAATATCTGTATTCTTCACCCAAAAAAATATACAATTGTATCCCTGTTTGTGATATAAAGTAGTATAAAGAATTTCCAGTGTTTTGTTTCTACTGAAAATTTTTAAATTTTGAGTTGACGCTCTTCAGAGGAAACAGTGCGATATGTAAATGAATTTAATTTTTGTTGTGTTTGTTTTCTTAATTTATTGTTTTATTATTTCTTTATAACAATTATAAACATTTGTTGAAGTAAAGGAAATAAATAAAAACGAATTCATACTTGTTTTTTATCAAAAATACAAAATATTTGCTTTGTTTTGAATATTTTCCCCAATAAATTAAATTTCAGTGCATTTATATAGAAAAAGGTGGTTCGATTTGCGTCGCTTCGATTTGCGTCGCGTTTCTCCCGTCCCCATTAACGACGCAAGTCGGAGCTCTAGTGTACAATAAAAGTCAAAATCACCCATGCAATAGAAATTTTTATCATCAAATGGATTGTGCAGAAATTAAAATCTTTTTCTCAAATGACTGTAATATTTCTGGACATGTTTAAAGTTCTGGGCATATTTTGTTTAAAAAACATTAATATATGTAAGTAAGTCGACCATGCCTAGAATATATGCAATTGACTATAAATAGTAAAATAAATTTTTATTGCATATGTATCTAAATGCCCTCTTTTTTGGGTTGAAAAATATGGTCACCGTAGCTATAGGGTGTGTGTTTTAATACTCGCATACAGCACTAGCAATACGAAATACACAAATAACTGTCTTATTTTTTTTTCGTTGTTCTTCATTGAATAAAAGCAAGTGGAAAGCTAAACATTGACGACAGCGATCATCAGTAAAGATTTTGTTTTTGCTTAGCGTATGATAGATATCGGTTTGTATTTGTTTTTGCAACAAAAACTAGTGAATAAAAATTAGTTTTTGTTTCCATGTATTGGTGTTTACTCTTCCATAAGGAACTTTAGGGAAGCAGCGATAAATCAAAATGGTTTAACCTGCTGGGTCTGAGTTCCTTTATGATATTTCTCAGCCCAATTTTAAAACTCCATTTTGACCGGGTCACTCCGGAAATCGTTAAAACTTAAAAAGTAAATTTTTAGGGTAATTAAGTATAGAAAACCAATTTGTTTTGATAGGGTCATTTAGGGGGCAGAGGAGGGGTAGGGCAGAGAACTATCACAGCACATCTTACGTTCGTCATAAAAGCTTTAAAGTTAAGTTTTTATGGAATGTAGGCTTAAGGAATAAAATTTGTTAAATATTTACACCATATTTCCATGGAATAAGTAACTTCAGCGCCCACTAAAGGGTGCGTGGTCCAAAAATGGACTGCATCGTGTTTTCCGTAGAGGGACGGATGGGCATTGCTAGACCGTCTTAGATTTCATCACTAATAAAGACTATATATATGCTTTATGGGGTCCAATTCTTTTCTGGTGGGTATAAAAACTTTACTTTCTGAAGGTCGCTCTGGTAGGGGCCGTGTGGAAGACATCTCACCTTTGACATAAAACACTAAAAAGTAAATTTGTGGGGTTATTAAGTGAAAACAAAAATTATTTAATAGGGTCATATGGGGGGAAAAACGGGCAGGGAATGGAAGGGCAGAAAACAATCGGATAACGTCTCAGCTTCGTCATAAAGTCTTAAAAAATTTGCTTTTAAGAAATGTAGGCTTAAGTAATACAATTTGTTAAATTTTTACACTATTTTTGCATATAATATCTTACGTTGCCGCCCACTAATGGGGGCGGGTCCAAATATATATTTTTCTAATTTTATGGCTCCAAGTTTAACGCTTTAGACCTTCTTCGACATAAAAATATATCAGTTGCTTAAGAGCATTACAAAAAAAAACTTTAAAAATTATGTTGTCTTTAGAGGTCGGTTTAGTTCTTGTTAAGGAAACTCTTTGCCCTCTGACCCGCTTCAGCCCATTTACGAGCTTGACATGTGCTATCCTTCAAAATTTATCCATACAAAATTTCAAACATCTGTTTCTTTTCGTTTGGAGTGTTTTGTGATTTTTCACAGGCGGACGGAAGGGCGGACGAACGTGGTTAGATCGTTTTAGATTTCATCGCTAATCCAGAATATATATAGTCTAAGCGGTCTTACAGAGATATTTCGCTGCATTGCACACGGAATGACAAAGTGAACACACCCTCGAATTTTTGTTTTGGAGGGTATGAACGAATATCATTCCAACAATATTTCTGTCCGAAATCATTTTAGATTCCCTGCAACCAAAAAAAGAGAAAAATACCCGATATTTAAAAAAGCGACAAATTGCCGTTTCATTGATATAAAATCTCTCAGACAAACAATTTTTATTTGCAAAACACCATATTTTGCGTCTTTAAAATTAAATAACACCAACATTTCTCTGAAATGCAATACCAAAGTAAGTGAAAATAAAACATCTAAAACTTCTTTGTTATACGAGTTTCTCCAGAAACTCAAAGACGATTAGAAATTTATTTGCAAACGTTAACGGAAAAGGAGAAGGAAATTTCTGGTCAAGGAAGTGTTGAGAGAATGATACGAAGAATTTTAGTTTATTTTTCATGAAACAAAGTTTTGCGCAAATGAACTATGGAAAATTTTTCAAAAGCAATTCTCGTTGAAAAATACATAATGTATGAAGGTATGTGTGTGTGTGTGTGTGTGTGTAATCACTGCAACTAATATTGGTTACTAAGGTAATGGAGTATCGGAAGTTCGATGTGTATGCCAAAGTGTGCATGTATGTGTGCTGAAGAATTCTATTTCCTTTTGTTTTCCAGTATCGTCTCAAGTTTTATTTCCTTTTGTTGTGTGAAATTTATTTTATTTCTATTTTTGGTTGCGAGATATTGGGTTTAGCTTTTCTTTGTTCGGTTGGTTAAGGGGAAGAAGTGTTGGCATTGCGGTGTTTAAAAAATGTTTCCAGCTGGTGTTATTTTAGGGAGATTATTTGTTGGTTGTTTATGTTTATGTTGATGTTTTTTTCTTCTGTGTTGTTGTCCTAAATTGTTGGCATGTGTTCTGAAACTAATTTCAATGATAAATAATGGTTTGTGTTTTTCTTTTTGCAGTGGTCTATATATGGATATATTTATTTTTAGCTTGAATGAATGGAGGCAAAAGTTTTCACATTTAAATATGGATTTTTTATATATAATTGTTAGCGGCAGTTCAAAAATGTATTGTATGTGTTTATAACAGAGTTATAGTCGACTTTAATTTAAAACAGGGATGCCCAGTTCATGAAACAATTGTTTGGAGAGCACTCACACATATTCTTATGCTCTTTTATTTAGTCGTTGATGATAAGTCGACAACTGCACATGTTTAGCGGATGCTTTATTATTTTTTTCAGGTTCACACTCCAAAAATTTTGCGTGGTCATTTAATGCCATGTTAATGCTTGTCACAAAAGTTAGAATCGTTTATATTAGATTCATAATTGCAATTTTTTTTGTGAAAACGTTTTGATTTATTATAATCAATTATTTTATTAAGTTGGTTTTTGTTTTTGTTAAATAAAATTTATGCCCAATATATAATATAAATATCATATTAACATCTTTTACTTTTATAGAGTTTAAAAATAAATGGGTATTTTAATTTAAAGTTTAAAAAATTAAATTGAAATAATATGTTTGGTTTTTTATATGAATATAATTATTCTGTTTTTCAATATCTTACTAACATTACAATTTGGCTGTAAATAAATCAACTCTCAATTTGTTTTTTCTCTCTTACTCACTAATACACAACAAAAAGTGTTTTGGGCATCCCTGATTTAAATTTCTTCGTAGTAACTAAATTACGTTTTAAGTACTACACAAAATTAAAATATCAATGACTAGCAAAAGCTAAAAATAAGTTTTTCAAATATGACAAAAGTATAAAAAATTTTTTATTTGCATTCATTATACACAGGACGACTCAAAAGTCATCATGGGCTTTTAAATTTTAACAATTTACATATAATCCCTTTATTCTGAAACTATTTGCGAATATGTAAAGTTAATGCAATATCGCATACAGATGTCGTCTGTTCTATATTTTTTTTTTATCTTGGACCAGCATTCAGGGGATGACCCCCTATATATGCAATGCATTGCGCCGGAACTGAAAACGAGGGGATAGTATTGAGGGGACAGATTAGGGAAGATGAGAAGATAGACAGTTGTTTTTGTAGCTATTTCAACCTTTTACTTCGCCGACTAATTTTTGCTACAGGGCTAATTTTTGCTATCGGGTAGACCATCTATCGGTTTAAATTTGAACCACCGGTCATTTCGAATCTGGCCATACAAAATTCAGTATATTATCACCACAGAAATTTATTGAAAATTTATTGCAAAATCTGGTCGCAGAGAAGGACCAACTAAAATTCGTGTATCTGGTTTCATTGTTGAAGCGCCAAGACGTACAAAGACAGTAAAGTCAGGAACATTACTGTTACAGCCAATGGCGAGCGATTATTTGTTTGCCCAAAATGAAAGAGCTCAACTCGGCTGACATGTGATTTTATCCTGACAGTGCAAGATTTTATCCCGAGGCAATGAACCAATTGAGAGTTCGGTGAAAAGTTTATTTCACGTTTGAAGCTGGTCAATTGGCAGGCCATATGCTGCGTTTTAAGATCGTTAGACTAGTTTTTGTGAGGCTAAGTTAAGTCTCATGTGTATAGGAATAAGCCCGCTGTCGACGCACTGAATGTCAATATTAAAGAATTTATGCGTGGGAACCGGCCGTTATGTTGAAGAGAGAATGACGAAATTGGAATCACCGTATGAAACATTCACATGAAATCATCTTTAAACATTGAATTATATAGATCGTTCTATCGACCCACATAAGGATTTCATATATTTCTCCGAATTTTATATGTTTTTCTATTAAAATTATGGTCACATGGCCGAGTTACCACTGGCATTAGATTACTAACTTAGAACTAAGTTTTAAAATCAATATCATAAAAATTTTTGTTTGTTTCAATTACAATAACATAGTATCCAGATAAAGTCGGGGTGAATTTGTCAAAAATCGTTAAAATAATGATCAGAAATTAATAAAAGTTCATCCATAATAAAAAAGTCAGCCATAGTTTTTTCAAAAACGTCGAATTAGGGCCAAAATCATGCAGTGGGTGCTGTTGGCTGAAGTAGTAGAACACGCGACTATGAAGCAGATCCTGAGTTCGACCCCGCGCTGAGTCATGAAATATTGTGTTGAATTCTTCTGATCAGCATTAGTTCGTGGTTGTGTTAGTTGTTGCCAGCCTGTTTCAATGATGAAGGCATAATCACTGGTCACTGAACATAATTGGCAGGGACTGACACTATCATGTACTAAAAGCAGAGTAACGGCATCCACCTCCGTCGGCCCTGTAGTAAAAATTAGCCGGCGAAGTTAAAAGCTACAAAAAAACTGTCTATCTTCTCATCTTTCCTTATCTGTCCCCTCAATTCTTTCCCCCCGTTTTCAGTTCCGGCGCAATGTATTGCATAGGGGGTCATCCCCTGAGTGCTGGCCCAAGATAAAAAAAAAAAATCATGTAGTTACCTAAATAACATTTTTGGATTGCATTTGCAATTCAGTAAATCCACGTGCAACCGGAGAATGCCTCCGCAACCAGCAACCGCTTGGTGCGTATGGTGCGTGATTGGGTTTAAATTTTTTTTTTTTTTCAAGATTAGGCCGCAACTGCAGTGATTCCGATGTCAACTGGCCATTAAGATTATTCGATTTAACACCGTGAAATTTGTTCCCTGGCGAATAGACTAGAAACTATGCCTGACCTCAAATCCGAGATCTAACGTGCCGTTCATTAGATACAGACAAATCTCCGAAAAAATGTCTTGGAAAATTTCATGACAAGAATAACTTCTCCAGCACTATGGAGACTGGTTAATTAATAACAGGACATACAGGGGAATCGCCTGGCACGCATAGGTATCGTTGACGATGCAGACCCTGTCAGAAGGAGGACGAGACACTAGAGCACTACTTGTGCTACTGTCCAGCTTTTAGTCAAGTTAGGAGAGAAACATTTAATCAGGAAATTATACAGGAGATGGAATGTCTTAGGGCTTCTAATTGGAGAGACTTAAGAAGATACATTGAAGAAACTAGGTTCTTAACGTAATCAAATTCAAAGGTTTCTATGGTTTTTAATGGAGGCTCCCTATAATAGAATGGCAACTCCTTATAATAGAGCGCACAACAGGCTTATGAGGCTTAAGTGTAATCCTGAACGGATTGGGACAGCACTTGATTATGGCCCTCTCTGTCATTAGAGCCATGTAGGACATTTGACGGAAATTTCATTATATATTTAATCGAAACAAGTTTTCTTTACAATTCACTGCTGCTGTTGGCTGGTGTAGTTAGCACCCAGACTATGAAGCCTAAGGTCCGGAGTTTGACTCCACGCTCAGTAATGAATATGCAACCTCATTCTGTTAAGTATGTGCCAACGGCTATTCAGGACAATATCAAAAACACAATATCAACTACTTCTGACAGTTTGTGGGTGTCTTATTATTAATATTCCCCCTTATTCTATTTGTCAACGTCCACGTCACGTCAACACAATATGAAAGTTAGAACACTTCTATTCTCATTCTCTTCAACAATTGTCAATTTCTTACAACTTTTTGCTTTATTCAACGACATAGAGAGTAGTAAGAGGCTGCCAGAAGTAGTTAATTGTTGTCCTATTTTTGATATTGTCTTGACGTGACGTTGACAAATAGAATAAGGGCAATTGTTTTGACTTGATGTTACAGAATAAGGGGTTTGGTATCGAATTCGTGTAATCAGTATTATTGCATGGATGTATTAGTTATTGCCGGCCTTTTTCAGTGACGAAGGCATAGCATTACTCACTGAAGAACTACTGGCGGCGATTGACACTACGAAGAGCAGAGTAAAAGCAGCCTCCTTCGTCGGTCCTGTAACAAAAATTAGCATGCGAAGTTAAAAATAAATAAAATATCTCCATGTCAATGTTCTTAATACTATCCCCTCCTTTCTAGTTCCGGCGCAATGCACTGCATATATAGAGGTCATCCCCTGGGTGGCGGGCATGAGACTTCTAAAAGTCGCAACTATCCCAACAAAAAGTACATCGTTATCGGTTATATCCCTAATTTGTTAATAATATTTCTTTATACTCTAAAATATGAGTATCACATAATAATTTTGTAAATTTTCTAACTCCAGTATCTCGTACTGAATATTTTCCTTTTATTTTCAAATACTAAAAGCAAATATAAGCAAGTCAAGTCTGTGTACAAACTAAAATATCCACATATATATTTGCTCTAGAAGGATAAAGATTTACAACTCTGTTATTTATTTGTATAAGCCAAGTGGCTTTACTATGACTAGAACTTATAACAAAAACAAAAAAAAAGGAAAAATATATCCTTATGGTACAATTTATACCAAAACAAAAAGTAAATAAATATTTAACCATGCAAGCATACAAATACATACATAAATGCGCACGTGTGTGTGTGTGTATATTTCAATCCAATATAATATTTTTTTCTTTCTTTATCTTAAAGAATGAGTATTTTTTTTTTGCTTCTCCTGTTTGATGTGTTGCACAATTTATGGTTTTCATTAGTATTTAAAGGTATTATTTATTATTTCGTCCATAACAATAAAACATTTAATAGATTTATGGCTACTTGTATTGTGTAGAAAGAAATTTAGTTGAAAAATTCTATAGGAAATTAAAGTGATACATAGAACAAGCAGGACAAGGATAATTCATATAATCACTTGTCTTATGCTATGGATTTCAAAGTTCAAGCAGATTATAACACTTATTGACAAATTACCTTAAATGAAATACATTTAATAGAAAAAAGAATTTAATTTACAGGCCGATAAAAATCACACTGGCCGCAGTCCTTTTTTAAAGAATCCAATTGATGCAAAATATTGGGTGTTTTTTATTGAGGTATAGAACTTTAAGTTGGCATCACTTTTTTAACTGGCGGCCATTTTGTCAGCTGTCAAGTGATTAATATTTAGTTTGGTTTGCCATTTCATCATGAACAGGTTGACAAAAGAACAACGCTTGCAAATCGTGCAAATTTATTTCGAAAGTAATGGTTCAGTTCGCGAAGTTTGCCGCAAGCTCCGTCCATTTTATGGTCGACATAATCGTCCATCAGAGCAATTAATTCGGTTAACCATGGATCGTTTTCGCACTACGTTTACTCTATGTGATAATACGCATCTGCAGAGACGTCGAACAGTGCGCACCGAAGAAACAATTGCCGCTGTAGAGCAAAGTGTTGAAGAGGACCCGAATGAATCGATTCGCCACCGTGCACAGCAATTGGAGCCATGATAACCGACTATTTTGTTCCCGAATTGGATGGCATGAATGTGGATGAGTTGTGGTTCCAACAAGACGGCGCTACATGCCACACAGCGCACGTCACAATCGATTTATTGAAGGAAACATTCGATGAGCGCATAATTTCGCGGAATGGACCTGTCAATTGGCCACCAAGATCGTGTGATTTGACACCATTGGATTATTTTCTTTGGGGATATGTGAAGTCGCTCGTCTACGCCAACAAACCAGAAACGTTAGGGGACTTGGAAGCCAACATTCGTGGCGCTATTGCCAACATACGGCCCCATATGCTCGAAAAAGTGGTTGAAAATTGGACCTGTAGAATTGGCTTTATTCGAGCCAGCCGCGGCGGCCACATGCCCGAAATCATATTTAAACATTAATGGCATAAAATTATCCTTCCAATAAAGCCAAATTGATGGACATTAAAACGATTTTCTTGAGTTTTATTTCAATTCGAAGTTCTATACCTCAATAAAAAACACCCTGTATAAGCACTTATACACATCCATAATTGTGATAATTACTATTACTAGCGATCCTTGCTAGTAAAGAAAAGAGTCGGAACTTTTGACAATTTATCTTCATAGGAATTCCTAAGAATTTATTAAAACCATCCTAAACACCGAATCCAATGAAACTTATTTATTATTTTTTGGAATTCCCAATGTAATATATTACAATATAAATGAGAATAGAAGAGATGATATCCAAGTAAATGAAATTATTGTATTTTATCATAGCCCAATTCACAATCCTGTGCAAATGGTCTTGCATTATAGCATTTGCAAATTGAGAGAGTATTTGAGAGCATTTTCAATGTATTTTGTTGGTGTAGAGTACAATTATTTTGCAAATGCAATGATGCACGACCATTTGCACAAGATTGTGAATAGGGCTAATGATTTTAATATCTAACAGCCCGCAGTAGCCAGTTGTTGTCTACAACGAGTACGTAAGTGTTCTATTTTTGGCACTGTGCTGATCTGAGTTCCTTTATGATATTTCTCAGCCCAATTTTAAAACTCCATTTACACCGGGTCACTCCGGAAAGAGCCATGGGGGAGACATCTCACCTTTGTCGTAAAAAATTAAAAAGTAAACTTTCAAATTTTCTGGCTCTTTTCGTTTGGACTGAATAGTAATTTCCACAGAGGGGAGGAAGGACAGACATGGTTAGATCATCTTATATTTCATCGCTGATCAAGAATATATATATATATATATATATATATATATATATATATATATATATATATATATATATACTTTATAAGTTATTAGAGGCATATGTCTGTGCGTTACATACGTAATGAATGACAAAGTGAATATAAACTGTAATTCTTTTTTGGAGGGTATAAAAAGAAAGGTACTAGAGATATTCAGAATAGTTCATTGATTTTAGATAAATCTCTTTCCACTGAACCACTTTTCCTGCGGCAACGATCATTTGAAATTCAGAGTCAGACAAATGGAGAAACGTTATGTGATTAAAAATGTGCAGATATTTTATGCAGTGCCTTTGCAAGGATGTCACTATCTATTAAAGAAACTCTGACCCAACAGGTTAACAATTTTTAAGTTATCTCAGTGCCTTTTTTGCACGTTGATATAAAATATTAGTAAGTAAATTGCCTTGTTGCTGACGGAAAGGTGTCTCAGTCATCCTCCTCCCAACACATTGGAAACGATCGTATTAAAATAAATTTACCAAATTTGATTTCAAATGTTATTAAAGACCCGACCTCGTCGAATATAACGCTTTTACTAGTTTTTATTTTTTTTTTCATTAAGGAATTTGGACAAACAGTGGTCAAAGTGTGATGCTGGTAATATGAAACAATTTTTATACAAAAAATTGGGTTTTATTAAAAAAAAGTCAAGGAGTTATTTCTGGCCAATATTTGCACCCCATGTAGTTTTTTCTCTGGGCGCAATGTTGCATGTTTTATCTTGTATTTCTTGCCCTTTTATTATAGTATGAGTTCTGTCTAAATAATATGTTGCACAACGCAGTATAAACTAAATCACCTTTATTTCTTTAGGATTATTTAGACAACATTTTTTAACAGCTGGTTTAGACATGCATCGGATTTGAGCAGAACAATCAAATGATTCTTCTTTTAGTTGACATACTTATATAAATAAATATATTTTTAAGAATTAAAATAAACAAGCACCGCTGCTTAAAAGCTTATTGCTACAATTTTTGTTTTACTCTAATAATAAAAAACTTTAAATTTTATAATAATTTTTGTATGTTGTGCCATTTCATGCAGCATTTTTAATGGGAACAAGAAACAACACAAGATTAAAAAAACGCTGTGCTAAAACGAGGAAATCAGTACATTCTATTTTATTTATTAGGGTCTAATCCTAGAAAAAAAATAAAAATATCGGTAAAAATAGATGCTAAGTAACGAATGAGTGGAAGCAGCCTTAGCAAATGGCTCAAAATTGTTTATCAAATTACACTCGTCTGCAAATTTTAAAGAAAATAATTGACTGCAAAAACGCAAACAGCATGTTTTCCCTTATTCCGTAAGTAGTTGTCGACGTCAACGACAATATTATATAACAAATAGGACAATTATTTACACTTTTTCATCAATTGTGTTGTACTGTACCTCACAAGTGTACAATGCATAATGTAGTACAACCCACAAGTGTATATGCATGCACCATAATAATTATTAACAACACATGCTAATCGATCATGATAGTTGAGTGACACATATTCGAGTGTAGAATTAAATTGAGTGGATTACAATGCTGTGCCGAAAATTAAGAATGACTAATGTCAGTTAGAAAGGCTAAGTTTTACTCTCATAAGTAGAAAATATTGAATAAAACAGACTTTAATTTGACAAACAATATCGGCAACATCTGCTTGTTATATTATTATAGGTTCAGAAATCTTTTGGCAACTCTTTTGAGCGCCTACAAATTAAGCTGACAGCCTTTCAGCTGTATAAATATAATTAAGGGCTATAGGGACTACACCTACACTTGACACCTTACTTGGCAATCCTGCCAAACCTTTTTCTCTACATGGCAATCCTGCCAAACCTTTTTCTCTACAGTGTATTCTTAATAGCCTCTTGTTGCTTTCTAGCCCTTGGAGAAAAGTCTAAGGACGTCAGCAGTATTCAATTGATCCTCACAACGACTATTTCAGTATCGCATTTTTGATATTGTCTTGACGTTGACGTCGACAAATAATTACAGAATATGGGGGCTTATTTGATAACGCATAAGAGAATACTATAAGTTAAAAAATTCGCAACTTGAAATTCGATTGAAAAGTGTTTCTGTGTTTTACTCGAAACGTATTCGAGTAAATATGGCAACGCTTGTCTTGTGTTTAATATCACAATTATTTTATTGCAACAATCGTGAAGAAAGCCACTATAAATCAAATATATAAAGCCAGTTCCTGTTGAAATTTATGATATTATAAAAAAATACTTTGCACACTCTCACCTTTTGAGCTTTACAAGTAGTGCTGATCGGCTGTACTTCATGCTGTGGATGACGTTGATCATTGATACACTCTGGACAAGCTGGCATCTTACATGTTAGACAATACATAGACAAAATATCTTCGTGCTCTCCACACACGGATTCACGTTGCTGAGCAGCTCCCTTCGGCTTTACCAATGTGTGTTTGGCCAAGGGACCCCTCGCCGGATGACATAATTCCCGGCAAGCATCGCAATAACGTATTTCACACTGTTCACACACTAAAGACGCCACTTTGGGATCTGTTTCACACATCTGGCAACGTAATGCTTCGCGAGCACAAAAACGATCTACTATTGATTCCATGGCACGATAAGGTGGTAAATTTCGTACGCCACCCTCGTCGAAGAACACTATTTTACGACACAATGGACAAGTAAGACTGTAAGCAGCACCAGGTGGTGCCGATGCAGCTCCCTGCAACAGGCCTTGTATATGACCGGTGCCAGCGTATGATACTGGCCGCGAAGTATTAGAACAGCAAACTACCCCAGAATCTGCTTCACTTAAAATGCTGACCTTATCGGCTTGATCTTGATCGGAAGTTACCGATTCAGAACCAGTGGCCGAACTGGCTGTACTGGCAGCTGAAGAATTTGATGAATGCCTGGTGGTGGCGTGTGTATGTGAATGTGTGTGATGATTTGAGGCTGCACCCGTAGGATGGGGATGTATGGTGGCAGCTACACTGTGAATGGTACCACCATTTAAAGAGGCCGAACCGCCTGTAACTGAGCCCAATATAGCGCCTGGCGTATAGGGAGTTTGTATATCCAAAGCGCAACCCAAACACAGAGCATGGAAACAAGGCAGCAAGACAGGATTAGCAAAGAGCTGTTTGCAAGTAGGGCAACGTAATTCGTCCTCCATAATCAGATTTTAGTTAAAAGTAAGCGCAGAAAGGGGGGGTTGGATTTTGCACAATTGATTCGTTAAGGATATCGACAGCAGGATTTATGACTGGACGAGCAATTATTTAATTCTAAACGTTTAGCACAAGTTACTTTTGCATTTCAAAACATTTTGTTGCACTTTCTAATTGTGAAAATATATCACAATTTGCAGTTGTAACTTTAATGCGTAATTCGAATATTTACAAATATTTTTTAAATTTCCAATTCAACATTCATATCCGCAAATATTTATTCACATGCACTTAAGTCTTGCACTCACATCAATTTTTATTTATAGACTGCCGCCAAAAATTTACATCCACCAAATATTCTTTTCTACTATTTTTATTGCAGCAACACTTTGGCTTCACTTTTCCAATTAATTTTGTTTTGCTTTCTTTAGTTATTCATTTAATTAATTGCTTTTTCCAAACACTTCAGTATCAATAAATTCTTTGGACTTATTTTTTGTTTTAAATAGAAATTTCACAATTTTTTCAATTGTTTATCCAAATATTTCTTTTTCACTTTTTTTTTGTAATTATCTTTTGCACTATTTTTATTTTGTTTTGATTACATTTCTTGTTAGAATTTGCACACAAATCTAAAGCGCCCGTATTGTTGTTTTGTTTTCTTTATCCACTTTTTACCGTTCAAACAACCACTTTCCACGAAATCCCAACATTGACTAATCGAACACGACGGTTTTCTATGCTTTAGCTTTTCGTCTGCGTATGAAACGCATATCAAACATGTTGGCATGCGGCTTTTTCCAGCCGTCAGATGCAACATTTTTATGAGAACAGTGGTGCAAATAGCAAATTAACTAAACCATAAATAAACGGTTAATACTTGTTCTCAGTGTACTTCCATATTAACCTCGCATATAAAAATTGTATGAATATGAAGGTAACAAAGAAAGGAATCATTTGTTTTACTGACAAAAAATACACAATTTGAGGAACTCTTAATGAAAAAAACTCTTTATAACAAAAACTCAAAGATGATGTAATTATATGTAAAGGTTTTTTCAACAACAACTTTGTTTTCTAAAAGAAAAAAATTTGAATGGAGATTTTGTTTCAGTGACGAGTGCTATGCCTTCGTCACTAAAACAGGTCGACAACAACTAACACAACCATGCACTGATGCTCATTTCAAGACACAATATTATTGACTGAGTGCGGAGTCGATCCGCTGCATAGTCTCGTGTTTATTTCAACCAACAGCACCCTAAGCCTTGTATACGAAATACCATATGAAAAATATATCAATTAGACCCCAAAATTTATTGAAACCAAGTAAAAACGTTATATTCGACCGGGTTGAATCTTAAATGCCCTCCAAATATTCAGTAAGTAAATTTAACATGTTTAACTGTATTTTTGCGGGTTTGCTCAGGCGAGGGCTGTGGAGGAGACATTTCACCTTTGTCATAAAACTAAAAATAAATGCTTGGGATGATTACACATATACAAAATTAAAAAAAAAAATAAAACTTTTTAATAGGGTCATTTAGGTGGCAAAGGGGGAGGAGGGGGTAGAACAGAGTAGAGTAGTACCAGGTTACGTCTCAGTTTCGTCATTAAAGCTTAAACATGTTATTTTCAAGGAATCTAGGCTTAAGTAAAACAATGTGTTAAAGTTTTACACTATTTTTGCATATAATAACGCCACTAAAGGGAGCGGGGTCCAAAAATTAATTCTTTTGATTTTATGACTCCAAGTTTAACGCGTTGTACCTTCTTTGACATAAAAATATATCATTTGCTTAACAAATGATTCAGCTGTTGGCTGAAGTAGTAGAACACGAGACTATGAAGTGGAGGGTCGTGAGTTCGAACCCGCGCTGAGTCATGAAATATTGTGTTGAATTCTTCTGATCAGCATTAATGCATGATTGTGTTAGTTGTTGCCAGCCTGTTTCAATGATGAAGGCATAGTCACTGATCACTGAACATAATTGGCAGCGACTGACACCATCATGTACTAAAGAGCAGAGTAACAGCACCCACCTTCATCGGCCCTGTAGCAAATATTAGCAGGCGAAGTAAAGGTTAAAATAGCTACAAAATCAACTGTCTATCTTCTCATTTTTCCTAATCTGTCCCCTCAATACTATCCCCTCGTTTTCAGTTCCGGCGCAATGCATTGCATATATAGGGGTCATCCCCTGAGTGCTGGTCCTACTCCTAAAAAAAAAAAAAAAAACTTTAGAAATTATGTTCTGTTTTAGAGGTTAGTTTAATTCTCCTTAGGGGAACTTTTTTCCCTGTAGCCCGATTTAGCCCATCTCCGAACTTAACCTGTGCTATCCTTCAAGATATATTTGTACCAAATTTCAAGAGTCTAGCTCTTTTCGTGTGGACTGAATTGTGATTTTGTCTTAGATTTCATCACTGATCAAGAATATATATACTTTATGGGGTCTCAGATGGATATTTCGCTGCGTTACAAACGGAATGACAAAGTGAATATACCCTACATATTCTTTTTTGGAGGGTATAAAAATGTTGAGATAACTTTTGGCGTCATATTTTGTTCATACAGATATACAAAACCTATAAATGGTGAATTTTGGCGATTTTTGGTTAACGGTTTGACGATGCAAGTAAAAAAATCCGTCAGCCCTGCTTTTATACTGGAACGTCAATCACGTTAGAAGTGCAACTTCAAATAAAATATTTAAGAGTGCAACATGTTGTGTGTGTGGGGGCGTTTACTGCAATACCTGAAAAATCAAAACAGTAAGCGGTTGCATCGGAATTTAAATGTTTATGCACAAATTTTATTGAAGAAATTTTTCCCAAAAACCAAATGTTGATGACGATGATTAATGGAATTTGTGAAAATATCTATAAATGTATAAAATAAATATATTTGTGTCTATACACACTCACATACTATATATTTGTGAAAATGTATGTATATATATATATATATATATATATGTATATATATATATATATATATATATATATATATATATTTATATAGTTTTTGCGGAAGTCACTAAAACGGAAATCAAAAAGCAATTGCTTGATCAATCGGTTTAAAGTGGGAATAAGCAACTTAACGTTGATACTATTGGCTTAGCAAAACATCAATGGCTGTAAATGGTAAAATGGTTAATTAAAAGTGTTGAAAGTATTCCTTCATGTGTTTAATTGAGTCCTTATTTGTAGATATATTGCAGTTAATATAAAGCAACAACGTGTTTAATTGAGTATCAAAAAATAAAATAAAAATAAAAAATCAAAACAGTTGCTGTAACTTAGGACTTTTATAACATCCCACGATGAAGTGTGCAATTTTCAAGACTGCTTTTTTTTGTTTGTCATTCCGTAAGTCATTTCTGCAATAATTACGGGCGACCCCATTAAGTATATGAGTATGACCAGGGAAGTCAAATAAACAATGTCTGTCTGTTTGTAGGGGAAATCGGTTTTCTGAAGCCTCCAGAAAAGCTAGTGACTTCGGTCTTAGATTGGTGTATTGCAAATAGTCCTAAATAGATTGCTATTGTAAATTAGCAAAATGTAAAATACGGTTCCAGAGGTGGAAAGATTAAACCTATTTCGGTATATTAAATTAACTAAAATAAATTATTCTTTTTTTTTTTTTTTTTTTTTTTTTTTTTTACAGGCTGCCAGTTGTGATTAACAAATCCAGCACACTTGGGTCCTAGTAGATCCCTTTGTGTTACCCGAAAACATCACAAACACCCAAGGTCCTTGGTGGGAATTGAACCCACGACCTCTGTACTAATAGGCTAGCATCGCTACCAATCAGCCACAGCGGCACCTTATTCTTTGTTAATTAAACCAATTTTATACTCGAGGAAGAATTAAATTTGTATAAAAAATTAAAAAAATTAAACACTCAATTCCAGGTTTCGAAAATTTAAATTTTCAAAAAAATTTTAAATTTGAACAAAAAGGTTACAAATTTTGTTTTGTTTTGTTAAATAAATCTTTGCTATACCTCATTAAGAGTTGCACTGATATTAAAAACCAAAGACTTCAAAAAATCACTTCCAGGGTTAGAAAATTTATAATTTTTTTTTGGTACATATCCTTATCCTTCGTAGAATACTTTACAACGTAAATTTGCAAAGTATTGGTGTACAGATGCCGACCGAGTGACTAAGATCATATGTCGGCGATGTTGTTAACCCGTATTTTTTCCGTTATTGTGACTGACTGTACACGACCTATGCCTTCACTTAGGAAGTAGCAACGTGGTTAACCATGGAATATTTCTCAGAAGAACTGTAAAACTATACATACATACTATATTTAACTGATATTTGATATTTTTATTTATTCATTTTTTTGTTACTAATGAAAAGTAATTTATAATTCAGGAAGAATATATTTGGTATTAAAACTAAGAAAATTAACAATTCGATTCCAGTTTTGGAAAATTTAATTTTTTTTATTTATTTAATTTTTTTGGTACATTAAAGTGATTAAAAAGGTTGCACTTTTTTGTTAGACAAAAATAATTTATACTTCCTTAAGAGTTGCATTGTATTAAAATCCAAAAAAATTAAAAAAAAATCGCTTCAAGGGTTGGGAAATTGAACAAATTTTTTGCCACAAAAATGTGAAGAAAAAGTTAGCGGATGTTTTTTTTTACTAATTAAAACTCCTTTATAATTCAGCAAGAATAAAATTGATATTAAAAATAAAAATAAACATTCGTTTCCAGTGTTCGACAATTTCATTTTTTTCTGGTACATTGAAAGTTATTAATTTTGGGTTTTTTACTAATTAAACCAGTTTTAAACTTCAGGAAGTATTTATTTGGTAATAAAAATTAATTAAAAAATAAAGTTCGAAAATTGGATTTTTTTTCGGTACATGAAAGCGATCAAAAAGTTTTTTTTTAATATTTGGAGGGTACTTAAGATTCGAACCTGTCGAATATAATATTTTTACTTTTTTCTTTATTTATTTCTTACCTAATCCGATATGGGCGTATTAGCTTGCTAGTACTTCATATAAAAATATGAGAAATCATTTCGGGGTTTACAATTTATTTTGCAATTGAAAGTATATTTTTTTAAACAGGGAATGTAGTATGAAACAGCAAAAACTAAATGGCACAGCACATGCCATCAAAATAATGGATATTATGAAAATTTTACTAATAAATATGTGTTACTGTAATAACGTACAGTAAACGTTGGAAGTGTGTGAAGGATGTAACAAACACCTCATCATGCGAGTGCATCGGAAAAAGTCCTCCTAGACACGAAATATTACAAACACACACTTCAAATCAATATTTTTCTGGCAATCCATTTATTCATCAGTTGGATAGACATTCAATCGTATCTGCCTGCTGTAACTACTAATTGACGATGCATAGAAATGTGTACGTACTCGAAATATGTACTTGTTTACACTAAACACTATTAAGTACACAAGTTGTTCACACAAATACGAGTATTATAAATATTAAATATTTAACTTTTTTTTCGCATTTCAATTTGTGTTTGTTATCGTTGTGTTGGTAAAGTTCGTACTCCAAAAAGCACACATATTTCATATTTCCCGCTCATCAGAGTATCGTCAATGATACTCGTAGTTACATAATAAAATGTACATCGATGATAGATGTGATATTATGTTGTTTGTAAAACAAACGTTTGATTCAAAAAACCAGTAAAAACGCTATAATCGACCGGGTCGAATCTTAAATACCCTCCAAATATTTAGTAAGTGGATTTGAAATGTTTAACTTGGTGGAGCAGAGTTCCTTCATATAATATCGTACGTCAACGCCTACTAAAGGGGGCGGGGTTCAAATATATACAATATCATGTTTTCCACAGACGAACGTATGGGCATTGCTAGACCGTCTTAGACTTCATCACAATTCTCTTTGGAGGGTATAAAAACTATATTTTGGCGGGGTCGCTCTGGCAAGGGCTGTGGGGGAAACATTTCACCTTTGTCATAAAACTCTAAAAATAAATGCTTGGGATAATTATATACAAAATTAAAATTTCTTTTTTTTGATAGGGTCATTTAGCGGGCAAAGGGGGAGGAGGGGCTAGGGCAGCAACAGGCAGTCATAAAACTCTAAAGATAAATGCTTGGGATGATTATATACAAAATTTAAAAAAAAAAATTTTTTGGCAGGGTCATTTAGGGGGCAAAGGAAGAGTTGGGGGGGGGGGGAGGTAGGGCAGAAATCGGCAGTCATAAAACTCTAAAGATAAATGCTTGGGATGATATACAAAATTTAAAAAAAAAAATTTTTTTTGTGAGGGTCATTTAGGGGCCGAAGGGGAAGGAGGGGGTAGGGCAGAGTAGAACCAGGTTTCGTCTCAGCTTCGTCTTTAAAGCTTAAAAATGTTATTTTTAAAGAATGTAGGCTTAAGTCAAACAATTTATTCAATTTTTGCCTATAATAACGCCCACTGAAGTGGGCGGGGTCAAAAAATATTTTTATTTTATTTTATGGCTCCAGTTTAAGGCGCTGGACCGTATTTGACATAAAAATTTGCTTAACAAAATAACCAAAAAACTTTAAAAATGATGTTGTTTTTCTGGGTTGGTTTAGTTCTTCTTAGGGGAACTTTTTTCCCTCTTGTCCGATTTGGCCCATCTTCGAACTTAACCTGCTCTAAGCTTGAAAATATATTTATGCCAAATTTCAAGAGTCTAGCTCTTTTCGTTTGGACTGAATCGTGATTTCCACAGACGGATTGACGGACATACTCAGTTCGTCTTAGATTTCATCACTGATCAAGAATATATATATACTTTAGGGGGCTGAGATGGATATTTCGATGCGTTACAAACGGAATGACAAAGTGAATATACCCTACATATTCTTTTTTGGAGGGTATAAAAATAGGTTTTTTTTTGTATAACTGAAACACCTTTTCGTCAGCATAAAAACATACGTATTAATATAGGGTCCGCCAAATAACTTTTTTTTTTGAAACTGCTATAAAAAAAACTACTGAATATTTTCTCAAATTTCTTTTTTTATTTGAAAGTACAATCCTTTCGGTTAATAATGGAAAATAATTTGATTCAAATGGTTGCATGGCCCGATAACGATCGCCATTGACTGTAACGGCCACCCCTTGCTCATTTTCGCAGAAAAATGGCCCGCGCAATTATGCCTCTGGACCAAAATCCGCACCAAACAGTGACTCGTTTTAGGTGCGTCGGCTTTTCAATGTATGCGTGCGGCCAAGATCAAAATGCGTGCGGCCAAGATCAAAATGAGCTTCATCTGAAGAGATGATTTTTTTGGCAAAATCGGCATCTTCTATAAGTCGATCGCAGGCCCACTTAGCGAAGCGAAAACGCATTGGATGGTCAACCATATTCGTTCGGCGGAAGGATAAAACTAATTATCTGTCAAATCAGACATGAGCTAAGTGTTACCCATTCACGAAATAAGCACCGTTAGAATGCGGACCCTATATTTTATGCAAAAATTGGACTGAGATAAGTTAAAAATGTTTATCCTTGTAGGTCACAGTTCCTTTTAGACATTTCTGTGCCCAATTTTAAAACTCTATACAGGGTCACTCCGAGAAAGGCCGTGGGGGAGACATCTCACCTAAATCGTAAAAACTTAAAAACTAAATTTTCGATAGTAGTTAATGGCTAAAAAAAAATATATATTTTTTGATAAGGTCCTTAAGGGTACAAAGGAGGTGGAGAAGTAGGGCAGGGGAAGATCTGCGAACATATTACATGCGGCTTACAAATTAAATTCTTAAGGAATGTAGAGTGTTAAATATTTAAATTATTTTTTTCATATAATATGTAACTTCAATGCCCACTAAATGGAGCGGGGCCAAAAATAGACTACTTCATGTTTTCCACAGACGAACGTATGGGCATTCCTAGACCATCTTAGACTTCAGCACTAATCAAGAATACGTATACTTTCTGTGGTCTAATTCTTTTTCGAGGACATTAAATCTGCATTTTTTGGGGTCTCTCTGGCAAGGGCCGTGAGGGTGACATTTCATCTTTGCCATAAAACAACGAATATATATTTTTGGGATAATTAAGTGAAATCTTTTTTTTTCGAGGGCACAGGGGGAGGAGGATCAGGTTACGTCTCAGCTTCTTTATTTTTAAGGAATGTAGGCTTAAGTAAAACAATTTGTTAAATTTTTACACTATTTTTGTATATAATAACACCCACTAAAAGGGCGGGGTACAAAAATTTATTTTCTTTATTTTGTGGCTCCAAACTTAACGTGTTGGACCTTCTTTGACATAAAAATATACAATTTGCTTAACAAAATTACAAAAAACTTTAAAAATTGTGTGGTTTTTAAAGATCGGTTTAGTTCTTCTTAGGGGTACTTTTTTCCCACTGGCCCGATTTAGCCCATTTACAAATTTGACCTATGCTATACTTCAAAATGTCAAGGGTCTGACTCTTTTCGTTTGAAATGTATCGTGATTTCCACAGACGGACAGATGGACATGGCCAGGTCGTCTTAGATTTCATCACTGATCAAGAATATATATACTTTATGGGGTCAATACTTCGCTGCGTTGCACATGGAATGACAAAGTGAATATACCCATCCCACTAATTCTTTTTTGGAGGGTATAAAAAGCATGTGCTTAACGTGGAATGGGTCTAAGTGCACAACTCCGTCGTGGTAGTAACTTTTTAATAACGAGGTTTAAGGTATTTAAAACCCAAATCCTCGTTACAACACACACTCAGCAGCAGCGGTAAGAATGGGCTTTTCAAATAATCTTTGATTGCAATTATATAGTTTAAACAAAAAACAAGTAAAAACGTTATATCCGACCGGTTCGAATCTTAAATATCCTCCAAATATTTAGTAAATAAATTGAAAATGTTTAACCTGCTGGATCAGAGTTACTTTATTTCTGTGTCCAATTTTAAATTTCTGTTTTGACAGGATCACTCCGAGAGAAGCCGTGGGGGAGACATCTCAGCTTTATCGTAAAAAGTGAAGAAGTAAATTTTTAGGGTTATTGTGGGTGCTGTTGGCTGAAGTAGTAGAACACGAGACTATGAAACGGAGGTTCCTGACTTCAACCCCCCGCTGAGTCGTGAAACATTGTGTTGAATTCTTCTGATTAGCATTCAATGATGAAGACATAGTCACTGGACACTGAACATAATTGGCAGCGACTGACACAATATCATGTACTAAAAGTAGAGTAACAGCACCCACCTTCGTCGGCCCTGTAGCAAAAATTAGCCAGCGAAGTAAAAAAGGTTGAAATAGCTACAAAAAATTCTCTGTTTTCTCATCTTTCTTCATCTGTCCCCTCAATACTATCCCCTATCCCTCTGAGTACTGGTCCCAGATAAACAAAAACATGTTGATGTGGTCATTTAGGGTGTAAAGATGTGTCGGGCAGGTCAGATCAGAGAACACCTTAGATTCGTCCTAAAACATTAAAAATGTAATTTTTTAAGGAATGTAGGCTTTGCATATAAACTTATATTTTTCTGATTTTCTAGCTCCAAGTTCAATGCTTTGGACCTTCTTTGACATAAAAATATATCATTTGTATCTGAAAATTACAAAAATTGGTTCTTAGGGGAACTTTTTTCCTCTGGCCCGATTCAGCCCATTTACAAATTTGACCTGTGTGCCATTCTTCAGAATTTATCTGTACCAAATTTCCAGTGTCTGAATGACAAAGTGAATATATTATCCAATTCATTTTTGGAGGCGATAATAATTAAAATTTTCAAACAACTTTTTAGATTAATCTATTAAAAATTTTATTTACGTTATAAATAATATACAATTCAAATGTATGTAAGTCAATTAGGTAATTTTTCTTAATTCTTTCCCTATTTTAAACAAACATCGCCCGTAGTTACGGCAGTACAAAATAATCTGAAGTACTGATGAATGATTTTGTTGTAGAAAGAAATATTACTATCGTGCCGGTGGTTGTTGTTGTTGTTGCTGCTGTTTTAGTCCGAGCTGAGTTTGTATTGTCCTTGATATGGTACTTTAATTGTAGGCAATTTTTCTGATAGATAACAATAAAGAAAATAACATGACTTTCACGTAACCGGAATTATAAAAATTGTTAATTCACAAGCCTCGGAATTCTACCCAAACGCGTATTTTTCATATCACAAAAAAATTGTTTTACAGAGTTATGAAATATATAGGCAGAATAAAGTCATATGATGAGTAAAAACTCCGAGATTTCATAATTAACATCTATTAATTAATTGATATTAATTACCGTTAAGAAAATCCCAGGCCGTTCCTATTAAGTCTATTGCAGTCGCAATTCAAACATGGAATAATATAAGGAATTTAATATTTTAAATTTTCAGGTAGGGATACATGTAGTGCAGTGAAGTACGATTATAGTGCAGTGAAGTACGATTATATCATAAAGTCGATATACAAAATTAATATTTGCAACTAAAAGGTTCTTGAGTTGGATTTTTTTGCATCACACAACACAAATATAAGTGTGAGTAGGATCGAAAGGTCCTTTAGACTTCATTGTAATCGAACTCCACTGCGCCAAAATCGAAAAGTTTATGAGTAAATATAATATAAAATTACCTCCTCTATATTGTTCTTTAAATAAAACCGACAAAGAAAAGAAGTAATAAAAAATATATTAGTTAAATGACTGATTAGGGGAAAAAAAACGTTTAATTATTTTTTTCTTAATATTGAAGTAGTCAAGTAACGAATAACTAAGCAATACTTCAAAATTAAGAGTACTTATAAAATGCAAAATTACTTGGTACACCGGGTATTCCTTTAAATCAAACCAACAAAGGAGGCATGAAATAAAAAATATTTGAGTTAAATTAGCCATTAATGGGTATTAATGTAATGCAAAATTACCATTCCAAAAAACTGAAATTAAAACCAACAAATCATTAGGATTATATCGTTTCCTTATTTAAGTGCCAAAATAGTCAAGTAGTAAAAAAACTAAATATATAAAATTCAAATACCTTGTGGAAAAGACGTTGCCGCCCCAATTAGAGCCACCAATATAATAAGAAGCTTCATATTACAAAATAATTTCAAACAACTGAATAACCAGTAACACCACAGTTCGCCTTTTATACCAAAATTGCCTGAGTAATGAAGATAGCATTTGTCCCTGAGTCTGTGGTATACAAATAATCCAATTAGTTTTTAATTAAATAAGCCTTAATCAAACACATATAGTCCAAAAATAAAATAAAAACCGAATATACAACTTAAAATTTTAGCACTATTTAGCCTTGGCATTGCTGTTATCGTTTTTTCATACCGAATGTATTAAATGTAACCTTGTACATCCATAAATGCGTATTAATTATATGTACATACTAGTGATGTAACGACTGTCAATTTTTGATACTCGCGAATACGAAAACGAGTATTATATGTATAAAGAAAATATGATTCACACTGGCAGTCTCACACGTTAGTTGTACTCTAATAACGAATGCGGAGTGGGCAAATTTGAGGTTAGGAAGTACATTGACGGTCATATAAAGAAATGTCAAAAGCTGAGCTGTCATCCTTTGACATTTATTTTAGTAAAGTCTTTAGCCATATGATGAAAAAAATGTGAACCTTGGAACGCTACACTCTCAAAGAGGATCCAAAGCGTTGAACTTGCAGTCAGAAAATCAGAAAAAGTCCATTTTTGGACCCCGCCCCTTTTAGATTGCGTTGAAGTAACATATTACATGGACAAATATAGTAAATATTTAACATATTGTATAATATAAGCCTACATTCTTTAAAAATTTTATTTTAAGAGTTTTATAATGAAACGGAGATGTTCTCTGATCTTCCTCTGCCCTATCCTACCTTGGCCTCCTAAATGAATCTATTTAAAAAAAAAATTTTCACTTAAAAACCCCAAAAAATTACTTCTTAGTGCTTTAGGGCAAAGCTGCGATGTGTCGTCTCCCTTATGGTCCCTCCCGGAGTGACCCCCGAATATTTGGAGGACATTTAAGATACGACCCGGTCGAATATGACAACCTTACTTGTTAATTGTTTGTAATGTGATCAAAAAGAGTAACAGACCAACCTAAATTACGATGCAAAGTGTTATCTGGCTGTCAAAATTTCTCATGCCCATACAAAATGTATGAGACTAACCGAAATAACGCGGCGTCAACGCTTTGCAATTGGAAAATACAATTTTGACTGAGCGTAAAGAAGTGAAGTTTGTTGCAAAAGCACTCTGGCTTATTTTGTTGAAGTGTTAAGTGATGTAACTTTAGCTACTTGCAGGTCAATTTAGCGTGTCCATCTCTATTTCTTATTTCTAATTAGAGTTTTTATTAATCAAAGTAAGTAAACATTACCGACTACAACGTAAACATCTCATTTTAGTGGTGCCACTTTCATATATTAAAATAAATCTATTTATAGATCGAAACAAAATTAATAATAAAACACTTTATTTGTTTATAGCTCTTTATTGTTTTTGCATTTGTAATAAAAACATTTTGACGTCCTCTTTTGTTCTGCCACTATGAAAATAAGTTTATGAATTAATTCATTTGTGACCTAATTCACATGTTTTATCGATAACGGCTATTAAGTGTAGACAAAATTAGAGTTCAAATGTCGTTGCATCGAGCTTTTTTTCAAAATAATTGAATTTTTATTTGAAAAGTCAGATAAAAAATTTCAAAATTTAATTAGTCGCAATAGGTGAATAAATTTGAAAAATATGTCCAACAAGAGAAAGACATTTTGGAGTACTTTGAAATGATACCCATATCGTTTATATGCGTCTTATATTCTAGGAGTTATAACCAAAAAAATTAATAAATAAATAAATAAAATAAAAAATAAATAAAAAATAAAAGCCGAGAGACGTCGCAAAAAATAAATAAAAAGTACAAAATAATTTTTATACTTGAAACAATTTTCAATTTCTTGACCAGTTTGAAAATATTTTTAAACGCTTATTTATTTAAGATGTTTCACTGTGTTGGCACCACTAATTTATTTGTATTCTATTTCTGACAGGTTGTAGTCGGTAGCCTGGTGTCGTGAATATGTTTAATGGTTAACGCTTTAATTTAGGTACCCATTTCAGCGTTAAAGCTAAGCGCTAAATTACGTTGCGCATTGCGTCGTAATTTAGGTTGGATTGTAAACAAGTAAACATTTTATACTCATTTTAGTATCTCTAAACAATTTTATCGGCGCAGAAAAGCATCATATGAGTGTTAGTGACATTAGGGTGGTCGCAAAAAGTAGATTTCTTCCATACAAAAAAACTGGCATCCTAAAATGTGTGAATGGGTCAAAAAGTGTGATTAGCATAGTTTCATTTCAACAAAACAATAACATTAAATCCTGCGCATTGACTTTAAGTTTAGGGAAAATAATGTATTTTCACAAAAAATTCTGTTTCTCAGCTCTAAAGTGGGACGTGTTATTACAATTCGATAGAGCTGAAGCTTTTGTCACTTCATTTTTTTGGCTGATAGTTACATACATACGTGTTATGGAAGATGGTTATTAATATATATACATATATATATATATATATATATATATATTTTTTTTTTTTTTTTTTTGAGACCTCTCACGTATGAATAACTCACGTTTGTGTAAATAATAGTTAAACAGTCTGTTAGTTGACGGCTGTGATTGTTTGCATTAGAGTCTAATATAAAATTACCTGCTCGATAACGTTCTTTAAATAAAACTAACAAAAAAGAAAAGTAATAAAAAATATTTTAGTTAATGTCTCATTAGTGATAAAAATATTTTTAGCCTTGGCATTGCTGTTATCGTTTTTTTATACCGAATTTATTGAATGTAACCTAGTGCATACATACATACATGGGTGGGGCGATTAGTATGGAAGGAAATAAATCTTAATGGGCGCTTCGCGTTTCTGATTCTTGGGATTGTACTGAGCAAAAATGTCCCCTAAACCGTACGTCTACGGTGAAAATCGAGCTTCCAGATTTTGACTTGCAGTTTTTTCTCAGACTTTTGTCACGTTTTTTTTTTTTGGATATTTTGGCCTATAACAGCCAAACCATTGAGATTTTCGATCCAATACTATAACAAAAATTATAGCCAAGACAATAGTTAAGAACTCTCTAGTACATCGCAAAAGCATTGGAACGCTCCTTCAGGCAGTTTTGGCCATGTAAAAGTGCAAATTTTTCGTGAAAATATTGATAAATTACCATTTTCAGTTTTTGGAGTCTAAACATATGTGTGTTAGTGGCATTAGGATGGCCGCAAAAAGTAGATTTCTTCAGTGTGATTAGTATCGTTTCATTTCAACAAACAATAACATTAAAACCTGTGCATTGATTTTAAGTTTACGGAAAATAACGTATTTTCACAAAAAATGCTGTTTCTTCGCACTAAAGTGGGGCGTGTTATTACAATTCGATAGAGCTGAAGCTTTTGTCACTTCATTTTCTTGGCTGATAGTTAATACAGCCTTTAGTTTGCATTAGACTGAGTATCTGAGCGGATGAATGAGCTGGCATTTGTTGGAGTACATATTGTGTGCATGGACATTATGAACAACTATTATTCACGTACATACACATGAATGTATAAACATATACAATAGCACCTATAGCAACTTCAATAATAGTGATATAAAAGGATCATCAAATGCTTTTTGGTTGAATTATTGACTTCCATTTGAAACACTCCCCCCTCGAGGCAAAATATTTGAGATGCCCTATGGCGGATACAGATCCTTACAATTTTTTTTTTTGTACGAATTTAAAAAACAACAAGCAAAAACGTTATATTCGACCGGGTCGAATCTTAAATACCCTCCAAATATTTACTAAGTAAATTTAAAATGTTTAACTTGGTGGGACAGAGTTCCTTTAACTCAATTTTTAATGTCTATTTTGTCAGAGTCATTCCGGGAAGGGCCGTGGGGCAGGTTACGTCTCAGCTTCGTCATTAAAGCTTACAAATTTTATTTTTAAAGAATATTGGATTAAGTAAAACAATTTGTTAAATTTTTACACTATTTTTTTTTGGCATATAATAACGCCCACTAAAGGGGGCGGGGTCTAAAAACTATTTTTTTATTTTATGGCTCCAAGTTTAACACGTTGGACCTTCTTTGACATAAAAATATATCATTGGCTTAAGAAAATTACAAAAAAAAACTTTAAAAATAATGAAAATGAAGTCCAGCTCACTTGCGTCCATTTAGTTTTTGATCCCTTGTTTGACAAGGGGTTTAACTAAAAATCAAATAAATATTTTCTGCAGTGGAAGCGAAAGATTTGATAATTGAAAAATAGTATGGGGGAAAATGTTGGGTCTATGACGACCTTAATTTTGAATTTGAAGTCCATAGACAACTCGGTTGGCTCTCTATGTCATCAATTTAATATTTAAATGCGATTCTCTAGCCAAATGGAATGTATGGCTACAAATTGTTGCCAACAATTGTCAAAGGCCCATATGGCTGAACATGTCAACAAGTAATATAAATATAAAATTGTTGGCAAATAAAGTTATGGTTTGAAAATCCTTTTAAAATTTGTTTTCGTTACAAATGCGTGCATTAATATTTCATTCAACTTTAATAATCTTTATTGAACGCCGCAGTTGAAATTATTTATCACAAACCCCGCAGCCATGACCATTAAGATTAAATACTTTTTAAATGTTTCTTTGTTTTTATTTATACAACTTAAACTAGAAAAAATTGGCAGACGGACAACCATCATAGAGAGTTGTTAAGGGAAAAAGGAGTGGGAGCAACAGACTCTGCCTGGAGTGTTATTATGGCAGCTTTATTTATTGTACCGGCTATTATTGATTTCTACAGAAGCAGGTGAAAACTTGCGTATGAGAGCTTTTAGCTTCGCTCTATTACACATAATTTCGTTGCCAGGACACTGACAATTTCATATTCATTTTTTATTATTTATCATTTAGCTCCTGCTGTTGATGCCCTTGACTTTTGATTTATTTTAATGCAAAATATATCACCTTTAACTGATGTTTGCTATATTCATATTATAGTGATAGGTGTTAGGGATGCCAATGCAATTTGGGGTTTGAAAATTCTGGGATTCGGTATTTTTACTGTGGCTAATCTCTATATACGGAAATGACTGATATCTTAGTCAATGAATCAATCAATCCCTGAAAAAGTTCGCTATATGCCACTTGGAAACTCTAATATTTATATGTACACAAATCTGTACATACGTAATAAGTCCTGGTTGGAATACGTACACAGGAGGAAAAAAATGGTTTAAATATTCAAGTTCAAAGTTCAACTAAGCCACCTAATAAGTCGTGACAAGCACAATACACATGAGCACTGATGATGAAAGGGTTGCGTCTTTCGAAAACAGCTGTTCTGCTCTGCTGTGTAAGTTGAATAACAAAAACTGATGTTGACTTGACTTTGTGCCTTCGAATATTTATCATGTCTTTCTGAGATTTAAATTAAAAATTTCGAACAACTAGCCTATAGAATCTTAATTCAATTTAATATAACAAATCTATTATATTTATAAAATTATTACAAAATGTTATTTATTGATATTCAATATTGAAAATCCTTTCAAAATCATTTCAATATTGAATATAAATAATTAAAATTTTTAATTTTATTTTTTGGTATTTTATGTTGAATATCAATAATTAAAACTTTTCATAATATAGACAACAGAGGAAACTCGCAATCTTTTAATAGAATTGGCCGCAACAATTAGAAGTGTTAAATTTTTTTTAAATTAAAACAGTATGAAATATTTTATATATATTTTGGGCAAGGGCATGACATTTTGTTCTAAATCAAGTTTCATAAAAAACAAGTAAAAACGTTATATTCGACTGGGTCGAATCTTAAGTACTCTCCAAATATTTAACCCCTTATTCATAAAAATTATGAGAGGCTTATAAGAGTGTAATAAAGCAAATTTCATATGAAATGTTGTTTTATTACGCTGTTATTAGACTCTCATAATTTTTATGAATTAGGGGGTTAGTAATTAAATTTAAAATGTTTAATTTGGTGGGACAGAGTTCCTTTAAGACATCTCTGTTCTATGTGCCCAATTTTTAATGTCCATTTTGACAGAGTCATTCCGGTAAGGGTGGTGGGGGAGGCGTATCACCTCTGCAAGATGAGAGAACAGCTCAGCTTCTTATATTAAAGTGTTCAATATTTACACTATTCTTGCATATAATATCGTACGTCAACTCCCACTAAAAGGGGCGGGGTGCAAAAACAGACCATATTATGTTTTTCATATATGAACGTCTCAGACTTCATTACTGATCAGGAATATATATACTCTATGGGGTCCAGTTCTTTTTGGAGGGCATTGTGGTGAAAGTCTACTGATGATTCGGTAAAGCACCAATGCTTGACTTCGTCGGCCCTGTAGCAAAAATTAGCCGGCGAAGTAAAAGGTTGAAATAGCTACAAAAACAACTGTCTATCTTCTCATCTTTCCTAATCTGTCCCCTCAATACTATCCCCTCGTTTTCAGTTCCAGCGCAATGCATTGCATATATAGGGGTCATCCCCTGAGTGCTGGTCCAAGACAAAAAAAAAACAAATAAATTTCATTTAAAATAGTATAATATGACAAATAAAAATTTCATAAATTTTCTTTTCCTTTTTTTTATAGGGTCATTTAGGCGGCAAAGAAGGAGGAGGGGGTAGGGCAGAGGAGTACCAGGTAACATATCAGCTTCGTCATTAAGGCTTAAAAATGTTATTTGTAAGGAATGTAGGCTTAAGTAAAACAATTTTTTAAATTTTTACACTATTTTTGCATATAATAACGCCCGCTAAAAGGGCGAGGACCAAAAATTATTTTTTTTTCGATTTTATGGCTCCAAGTTTAAGGCGTAGGACCTTCTTTGACATAAAAATATATCATTTGCTTAACAAAATTACAAAAAAAAAATTTAAATCATGTTTATGTTTTTCGAAGTTTGTTTAGTTTTTGTTAGGGGAACTTTTTTCCCTCTTGCCCGATTTAATCCATTTCCGAACTCGACCTGTGCTATCCTTCGAGATATATTTGTAACAAATTTCAAGAGTTTGTCTCTTTTCGTTTGGACTGAATCGTGATTTCCACAGACGGACGGGCTCAGATCGTCTTAGATTTTATCAGTGAACAAGAATATATGTATATACTTTATGGGGTCTTCGCTGCGTTACATACGCAACGACAAAGTAAATATATCATCCAATTCTTTTTTCGAGGGTAAAAAAAATTAACTCAAAGCCGGCTCCAGCCTTGACTAAATAGAAGTCGTCTTTTATGTCGGGATCTTGTGCTATTTATGCCGTGAATCTATCATTTTTTTAAACAAGAGAAAATTAGATTAAAACCAATTCCAGACAGACCTCATTGTGGCTTAAGTTTGGCTTAAGAAATTCCACTAAAGTTATGATCGTGACTCAGTCAAGGACCGCATTTAGCTCAGTCATGAATAGGAGCCAGATTTTCTCTGATCTGAATTAAATACTTAGTTGTGTTAAGTGTTGTTGTTGGGCTGTTTAATTTGCGATGGTCTATAGGGAAGGAACCCTACTAACAAAGATGGTGAAGGTCCTATAAATTCTCAACTATTCGGCTCTATGCATTCCATGGTGTAGGAACCAGTCCCTGAGTGCCTGTCCCAGAAAAACAAAAATAGTTTTTACTGTCTCCATGGCTGGTTTAGAATATAAATGAATTGAGTTTTTTTCAGTGTCTGCCACTGTCTCACCATAGTGTGTACGCTGCCATGCAACGTTGTTGTACTTCGACAATATGCTTTTATTTACCAAAAATTTATTTAGTCTTGCATTTCCTTCCACGAAGCAAAAACAAAAAAAAAAAAAAAGACTCCATAACCAACATGTTGATTTAGCCAAATATTTCGCATTTGATGCTGTTGCTGGCTGAAAATCCTTCAACACTCCGTGTCGCAGGAAGCACTGAGATAACAAAACTGATGGTAGCACAAGGACTTTTTGTTTTAATTCGTTTAGGAAGGATATTTATTTATGTACATTTACCGTTTAAATGCTGTGAACTCTGTTGCATGCCTCGTTCGGCAAATGCTGTTGTTTTGTCTGTTGCGGACGGGTCTGGCTGGCTAGCTAAGGGTTAGTGTGTGGGTTTGTTTGTTTGTTTCTAAATAAAGCATCATAATATAATAAGTTCATCCCAAGGTATGTTTTGGTGGATTTTTATTCACATATTTTTTGTGATGAAAAGTACACCGTAAAAATATGTTGCAGTGACTTGAACTTTTGTTGCAACAAAAAAAGCAAAACTCAACGTTATATTGCGTGTGTCTTACAAAACCCAGAGAGGATAGACTTCTGGGCTAAGAGCGAGCCAATTAGGCTATGTTTCTATCCGGCGATGTTTTTAATATTTTAACCGTAACTGTGACTGACTGTACACGACTTAACTTAAAATGTATTTAACCACGGAAAGTTCCTCAGATGAATCGTAAATCTATATAGTTATCTGAGATGTAGAAATTGAATAGGGAGTGTCACACTCAAGACTGTCGAAAGAGACTAAACGATCGGTGGTCTGGCAGCACCCAAAAAATAGTTGGCAGCGAGTGACTAGATGTTTTTTTTTTCTTTTTTTTTTTATCTTGCACCAGCAATCAGGGGATGACCCCTATACATGCAATGCATTGCGCCGGAACTGAAAACGAGGGGATAGTATTGAGGGGACAGATTAGGAAAGATGAGAAGATAGACAGTTGTTTTTGTAGCTATTTCAACCTTTTTTACTTCGCCGGCTAATTTTTGCTGATCATAAGAATTCAACACATAAATATCCTGATGTTGGCTGACTCTGAACGGTTTTGTGACTTCAGACTTTTAATGGTTGCTTTTTTAAGAGTTTTAGGATTTGATTTAAAACCAACACACACACACACACATAACAGCCAGAGAAATGCATGAAATCTTTATTTGAGTCGAAGGAACGATCGATATACATAATTCAATGTTTAGAGATGATTTCATGTAAATGTTGTCGCCCCAAAGGCGGGTCCAATTTGTTCTACTGTAAATTATTCAATATTGGCTTCTACTACGTGAAACGTTGCGGGCCTGTCTCTATAGACATCATAAAGACCTTAAATAGCACACTCTGGGCGCTGAATTGAATTGACCCGTGCTGTGTGGCATATGGCCGTGAAGATATTCATTGACATATAAACACATGTATTGAATTTATGACAGGTTGTAGTCGGTAGCCTGCTGCCGTAAATGTGTTTAAAGCATTAGTGATGCGAAATGCGCTTTTTCAAAGATCACCAATTATCGTTGGGCCTTTTAAGTCGCAAAATATATTGAAGTTTAAAATAATAATCGCTTAAACGACAGAATTTAAACAATTTTGAATTAATCGAACACTTAACCCAGAAGACATTACAGCCCAATCTAAAGCACAGCTTGGAGCATCGCGTTAGTATGTTTGCATTACATTCAAAGTATATTTTTGATCTATAAGTCGTTTACAAATTAACAGAATGCATAAATATCCTGCAATTGGCACATATTTTGAAATAAACAATTTTCCATTTTCCTAATGTCAACAACAAACTGTTCCGGGAAATATAAAGTAGCAAATATGAAAATATTTGCGCTTATAAACATACATACTTACACACATACATATGTACATAAGAATGAGCGTACACACATACTCGCACTGTGTATTTGAACAGTTAATTTTTGACAGCTGATGCCCATGTACTTACATATTCTCATGTGAATACACACATTTACAATGTACTGCTGGTCATATTAAACTCGATGCACAGTGCTTCGCATCTTTACAGTGCATCGACACAACTAGAGAAGATACCGTAGAAGGATGAAATTTCATATACTGGTAATTATAATTTGAACAAAGAAACATTTAAAGCAAAGACTCAACTACTACTCATACATTCTGAACTTTTCAGTTCAGAACTTCGAGCCAGAAAATGGAAAAAAATCAATTTTCGGACCCCGCCCCATGTAGTGGGCTTACATTTCTTAAAAATAAAATGTTTAGGCTTCTAAGATAAGACGTTCTGTGATCTTCCCATGCCCTGCGCTTCATTCACCTTCGCCACCTAAATGACTCTATCAAAACGAATTTTTTCTACACTTTTCTCATGCCCATACAAAATGTACAAGTCCAACCTAAATTACGACGCAAAGCCATAATCACTAATTTTTACTCAATTTGATTAATAAAAACTGTAATAAGAAATAGAGATGAACACGCTAAATTGACCTGAAAGTAGCTAAAGTTACATCACTTAACACTTCAACCAAATGAAGAAGAGTGCTTTTGCAGCAAGCTTCACTTCTTTACGCGCTATCAAAATTGGATTTTCTAATTGCAAAGCGTTGACGCCGCGTTATTTCGGTTGGTCTTATACATTTTGTATGGGCATGAGAAATTTTGAGGTTGGTCTGTTAATAACACCAAAAATGTACTTTTTAAGGAGAGATGTCTCCCCCATGGCCCTTGCCGGAGTGACTCTGTCAAAATAAAGTTTTGAAATCATGCGCAGAAAGGTCGTAAAGGAACTCTGAATCAGAAGGTTGATCATTGTCAATTTAATAACTCAATATTTAGAGGGTATTTATTTAATAGTGTTTTCACACTGAAAATTATGGTTTTAACATACAGGCTGTACAATATATTTATTCAAAATAAATCGCCCAAAAATAAATTAAATGTGCGAATTTGTTGCTGGACTTGTTCTCTACTTATCCAACAATTAATTGACAACCTGTACAACAGAAGTTTTTGTTTAGAAGAAATAAAAAATAAACAAAAGTATCACAATGAGTTCTAAAATAGAAATTATTTTATATTTTGTAAATGACTATTCTAAAATTATGGAACTACTTGTACAATATGTAGAACTTCTTGGAAATCAAGTTATTGTACATAAAAACAAAAAAAAATATTTCAGGCCTCAGTATATGTTCTAATTAACATAAACAATACCAGCTGTTTCCCATACACAACTTGGCAGCACTCAGCTTAGCACAGCCAAAAACAGGCAAAAACAAGGTTGCATTTCATAAAACCTACTTAAAACCAATTCGAAAATGTTTTTGAGTTAGGTTAGGTTAACAGGTTGCTGGTAAGAGGAAAAGTAGCGTGCAGCCCGCTTGGGCCCAATTAATTTGAGCCCTTTGTGCCACCAGTATAGGAAAGGAAAATGTATAGGCGACAGAGCTGAGGAAGAAGGAGGGGATAGTCAGAGTTTAGGTAAGAAGGATACTAAGAAGCTAGGATACGTAAATAGACAATAAGTCTGGTCGTGCACGCACGCCTCAAGGGAGTCAGCTGCCAAACCAGCCGCTGATACTAATAAAGGGACTCAGGTTTTTCAGTTCTATCTCTGATATCTCCAAAATGTTTCTAAAACGTGTCTTGCCCAGAGAATGCTTTTAGGTTGGTTTTAACAAAATCATTTTGTATGGTAAAACCAAAATCAGGTTTTAACAGTTGGTTTTAACGTTAAAACTAGAATTTTTCAAAAACATGCCAGTGTGAAAACACCATAATGTTGATTTCTTTTCTGTAAAAGAGTGCAACATTTTGTGCACTTTTTATGGAAAAATTGCACTGTTATATAATTTCAAAATAGTGAATTTATTTGAAAATAAACTACCATCCCTTAGGAATATTAATTTGTGTCTTAAAACTCCGCGTAACTGCAAATGCTAAGAAACAAAGTGGAACAATGTTACATGTTTTCCAGAAAAGAAACAGAAATTCAAAGGTTTTTGTTTTTTATGAAATCATTTTGGAAATTAGTTTTTGCTTTTTTTTATCAATTTCATTAAAGCACTCTCTTTTATGATTTTTGCATGGGGCAAAGTACCGTGCAATGCTTAGAAGGCTTGTTTTTGAATGTTCTATTTATCCTGTTTGTCTATCTATTTGCTGTCATATTTGTTAAGGACATCATAATTGCTTTTTGTCCCCCAAACACTTTTCTTCTTTTTGATGATGAAATTTGCATGTTTAACCATTAAATTAATTTAGTAACAATATGATTTCACTTGCAAAATAGTTGGACACATTGATGAATAAATTTAGTTGCAATTTGCATTAGTTTTTGGGCTTCTAGTCACGTTGGTGTGTGTAGTTTTAATATTTTTTTTCTTTCTACAAGTACAAGCAACGAAATTATAATAATTTGGATATCATTTAATATCCTTGTGACGTTTCTTTGTAAAAAAAAAAAAAATTGTACAGTGATGTGAAAAATGTGGCAAAATAAGACCATTCGTGTTCCGTGGTGAAAATTTGATTTTCTAAGCAATTCAGAAAGCCCTTAAAAATTACCCATTACTCTCTTTTTCGTCATCTCATCTAAAACTTTTTGCATCATATCCAACATGTGGCCACCCTTAAGCAAAAATTGTAATTGCATTTTGTAATTTTTATCTCATAAAATTCGTTAAACATTAAAAGTGTCATGTTGCATAATACTTTTTTCCCCTGCCACTCAAAGGACTATGCAAAGGACCTTTTCTGCAGCCACTCTAGACATGAAAAGTTATGAGAATAAACAATTGTAAAACTGTTGAGTGAAATTTAATATTTTATAAAAGCAGTCCAATATAAATTAAAGTTAAATAAAAATACAAAACGCACAACATATTTGAAGGCAAATAATGGTTACAACAACAACAATCACAACAAGGAGTATGTATTGTTAACTTAAGTACTTGCATCATTTGTTGCCAACTAAATTGCAAGTAAGGCAACAATAAAAATTAGTTGCGAAACTTTTATTTTACTTGTTTTTTTTTTTTTGCAACAGGCGGAAAGAGAGCAAAACTTTGGGTAGAATTTCAATCTAAACGCACTGATGACGTTGGCGAGGAGTCACGCCGTCATCATTAGTTTGTAATATTTGCCCGTATTTATTCGACGAAAAGTTGCAAAAGTCAGCCCCGGCTTCTTGTGTCAAGGGCTTTTTTATTGTTGTTTTCGTTTTTGTTCTTGTTCTGTTTGTGCTGTGTAACATTACAGAAATTGGCCATTCGTATTTATTGATATGAAAACAATGCAAAAATGTTTATTTTCAAAAAGGGCAAAAGTTTGTTGTATCAAGTTGCCATAAAAGTTGCTGTACTCCGTGGAATGGCAAATGAGCAGAAGCTCAAGATTCCATTTAATTGGAATATTTCAATATTCCAATATTTCCTTGAATATTGAAAAATTAAAACAATAGCCAAATTTCCGATTCATACATATGAAATAATTATGCCTTTTCTTTCCATGCACACATTATATATACACACACACACATACTTTCATACATTCACAAAGTGTATAATATATTATGAGTAGACTTTAGTCTTACATCTATCTATAAGCGTGAGCTAAGAAAGAATCGGTGTGCATTAAAGCCGAGACATATAGAATCCGTCATACGTAATGCGTCACCTTTTTTAACTGACATGAACGTACCGACGCACAGTGTAAGATTTTGCTAATCTAGGAGGACTTAATTCAATTGCAGCCAAATTTTAAGAGATATAGACTTGAAATTCGGAAGATAAGCTTTAAATTTTAATGTGGAGGCTCAGATCTACAATGAGGAACATTGGACAAAAACCACTCCCCACTCCCATATAAGCCCCACATTTTTTCTAGAATTAAGCCTAAAAAAAGTATTTTTAATAAACTATAGTTGGGGTACTATAAAGGTTATTAAATTAACTTTTTTTTTTACTATAGAAATATTGAATAAAATAAATAAAATAAATATTTTTTGTTGTTGTTTTCAGGGTTGTATTGCCTTATAGTATTTAATATTGTATTATATCTTTTATTTAAACAAAAATTGCATTTACTTGTAAATTTAGTAAATTTAATCTGAATGAGAGCTTTCTTCAAAATTTTGATGGTCCAACAACAACGCAAGCACTTCCGCAGATAAAGTTCCATGCTGGGTTTTTGGAGTTAAACGCAAACTAGCTACTTTAGCTAACTCGTCGAGATTTATCCCATCTCACTTCAAAATCGTAGCATAGCTTTCGTACGCGTGCTTTTAACTTTTCATAGTCCACATCTCTTCCAAAAATTGTTAAAACGAATTTTAAAATCACTTCAAACCTTTCACGTTTGATGTTATTTAACCAAACATGTAAAAGTTCCTCGCGCGATATATCAGACATATTAAAAAACGATAACTTTGGGCAAAATATGGGCAAGATTTTATTCTTGGAATCAGTTTCTGGGATGTATTCGATGATCCTCCTTATGGTGCCAACGCAGAATCCGATAGAATATAAAAGTTTTAGTCTATGAAAAGTTGAAAATTTTTTTGCACTAACTTACTTTATAACTTATAACACGCACGATTTAATTCTATCCACTTTTAAATACATTTCAATAACACCTGTTTGATAGCCGCCATCATATTAACAAAATTTTTGTATTATGTTTTGTGTTTATTTTCGTAACAATAGTATATTTTTCTTACATCTACGAAAATTTGATCAAATTTGGAGCACCTTTTTTTTTTTATTTAGTCCCCTTAGATTGGCAAAGTCTTACACTGTGCGACGCAGAAGGCAGTTGTTTGTTCTCCATTTTATTTATTTTATTTAAATTTATTTACTTTATACAGTTTTTTATATATTATTTAATTTTTCCTGAACACACAATACAAAAAAATTAATCGAAAGAATCTGAAAAGCTTACTGATGTCTGTCAAAGTACTTAACGTACGTCAAAAGCTAAAAGTTGTTCAACTTTCGCGTTGACGCAGAAGTACTGAATGTGACAACTCAAATAAGAAAGCATGTATTTCAACTCAGTTGTCAGTTGAAAAAGGCGACGTATAACGTATGACGGATTCTGTGTGTCTCGGCCTATAACATACTGCTGCGCCGCAAATAGGAATTACTTATACGCCAAAATGACCGGACATTTGGCAAATATCAGATATAAGAAATTTAAGTAAGCAGCTCGACAGTTCACAAAATTCTGCATCGTATAGCGAATTTTCAAGTCTTTTGCCTGAAAGTCGTCATGACATTTAGTTCTTCTTAGGGGAACTTTCTTCCCTTCGGCGCGATTTAGCCCATTTAATAACTTCAAAATTTATCTGTACAAAATTTAACGGGTGTGGCTCTTTTCGTTTGAAATGTATCGTCAGATCGTCTTAGATTTCATCACTGATCAAGAATATATATACTTTATGGGGTCTCAGATAAATATTTCGCTGCGTTGCACACGGAATGACAAAATGAATATAACCTCCACTTCTTTTTTGGAGGACATAAAAAGCATGTGCTTAACGTGCAATAGGTCTAAGTGCACAACTCTGTCACGGTAGTAAGGCTGAATTCCATAACAGCCGTATGCATTGCAGTGATGCAAATTCTCATGTGTTTTGTTTTTGTAACCAAAGTAACTTGGCATCACTGCAAAGTATTTTGATGTTTTGGAATTCACCCTAACTTTATAATAACGATGTTTGAAGCACTTAAAATCGAAATCCTCGTTACAACACATACTCAGCAGCAGCGGTATAACAATGGGACTTTTAGTTGAAACAAAAAACAAGTAAGAACGTTATATCCGACCGGGTCGAATCTTAAATATCCTCCAAATATTTACTCCGGTATTCATAAAATTTAAAATGAATTTGAAATGTATTTTAATAAAATTTTTTCATACACAATTTTCTTAAAACAGATTTCAAATACGTTTAATTTTTTTTATGAATATGGGAGTTAGTAACAAAATTAAAAATGTTTAACCTGTTGAATCAGAGTTCCTTTAAGACATTGCTGTGTCCAATTTTACATTTCTATTTTGAACGGGTCACCACGGAAAGGGCCGTAGAGAAGACATCAACGCCCATTTAAGGGGCTTGGTCCAAACGTTGGCTTTTTCTGATTTTCTAGCTCCAAAAATATATCATTTGCTTAAGAAAATTACAAAAAGTTCTTCTTAGGGGAACTTTTTTTCTCTGGCCCGATTCAGCCTATTTAAAAATTTTGCCTGTGTGCCATCCTGCAGAATTTATCTGTACAAAATTTCAATGGTCTGGCAATAATCGTTTTTTGGACTGAATCGTGGTCTCCGTAGATGGACGGACATGGCTAGATTGTCTTAGAGTTTATCACTGATCCAGAATATATATATATATATATATATATATATATATATATATATATATATATATATATATATATATATATATATATATATATGTACATTATGGGCTCTTAGACAATGACAAAGTGAATATATTTTCCAATTCTTTTTTGGAGGCGATAATAATTAAAATTTTCAAACAACTTTTTTGGATTAATCAATTAAAAATTGTATTTACGTTACAATATACAAATCAAATTTACGTAATTTTCGTTAATTCTTTCACCATTTTAAACAAACATCGAGCTCTTCATCGCCTGGAGTTAAGTCATTAGAAAATAATCTGAAGCACTGATGAATATTTTGTTGTAGAAGGGAATGTTACTAACCAAGACCGTATGATGTGCCGTGTTCTCCAATGCGTGGTTGAATATCTTGTGATAGATAACAATAAAGAAAATAACATAACTTTTGTGTAACCAGAATTATAAAAATTGTTAATTCACAAGCCTCGGAATTCTAATCAAACGTGTGTTTTTTCATATATTGGGTGTTTTTTATTGAGGTATAGAACTTTAAGTTGGCATCACTTTTTTAACTGGCGGCCATTTTGTCAGCTGTCAAGTGATTAATATTTAGTTTGGTTTGCCATTTCATCATGAACAGGTTGACAAAAGAACAACGCTTGCAAATCGTGCAAATTTATTTCGAAAGTAATGGTTCAGTTCGCGAAGTTTGCCGCAAGCTCCGTCCATTTTATGGTCGACATAATCGTCCATCAGAGCAATTAATTCGGTTAACTATGGATCGTTTTCGCACTACGTTTACTCTATGTGATAATACGCATCCGCAGAGACGTCGAACAGTGCGCACCGAAGAAACAATTGCCGCTGTAGAGCAAAGTGTTGAAGAGGACCCGAATGAATCGATTCGCCACCGTGCACAGCAATTGAAGCTTTGTCCATCAACTTTTGTTCCCGAATTGGATGGCATGAATGTGGATGGGTTGTGGTTCCAACAAGACGGCGCTACATGCCACACAGCGCACGTCACAATCGATTTATTGAAGGAAACATTCGATGAGCGCATAATTTCGCGGAATGGACCTGTCAATTGGCCACCAAGATCGTGTGATTTGACACCATTGGATTATTTTCTTTGGGGATATGTGAAGTCGCTCGTCTACGCCAACAAACCAGAAACGTTAGGGGACTTGGAAGCCAACATTCGTGGCGCTATTGCCAACATACGGCCCCATATGCTCGAAAATGTGGTTGAAAATTGGACCTGTAGAATTGGCTTTATTCGAGCCAGCCGCGGCGGCCACATGCCCGAAATCATATTTAAACATTAATGGCATAAAATTATCCTTCCAACAAAGCCAAATTGATGGACATTAAAACGATTTTCTTGTGTTTTATTTTAATTCGAAGTTCTATACCTCAATAAAAAACACCCTGTACAAAAAAATAAAATAACATGTTTTACAGAATTATGAAAAAGTTAGGCAGAATAAAGCCATATGATGAGTAAAAACTCCGAGATTTCATAATTAACATCCATTAATATTAATTACCGCCTACAGAATCCGATATCTTATCCACGAGCGTTCCTATTAAGTCTATTGCAGTCGCAATTCAAACATGGAATAATATAAGGAATTTAATATTTTAAATTTTCAGGTAGGGATACATGTAGTGCAGTGAAGTACGATTATAGTGCAGTGAAGTACGATTATATTATAAAGTCGATACACAAAATTAATATTTGCAACTAAAAAGTTCTTGAGTTGGATTTTTTTGCATCACACAACACAAATATAAGTGTGAGTAGGATCGGAAGGTCCTTTAGACTTCATTGTAATCGAACTCCACTGCGCCAAAACCGAAAAGTTTATGAGTAAATATAATATAAAATTACCTCCTCCATATTGTTCTTTAAATAAAACCGACAAAGAAAAGAAGTAATAAAAAATATATTAGTTAAATGACTGATTAGGGAAAAAACAAACTTTTATTTTTTTCTTAATATTGAAGTAGTCAAGTAACGAATGACTAAACAATACTTCAAAATTAATGTAAAATAATGTAAAATTACTTTGTGCAAGGGGTATTCCTTTAAATCAAACCATCGAAGGAGGCATGAAATAAAAAATATTTGAGTTAAATTAGCCATTAATGGGTATTAATGTAATACAAAATTACCATTCAAAAAAGCTGAAATTAAAACCAACAAATCATTAGGATTATATCGTTTCCTTATTTGAGTGCCAAAATAGTCAAGTGGTAAAAAACTAAATATATAAAATTCAAATACCTTTTGGAAAAGCCGTTGCCGCCCCAATTAGAGCCACCAAGATAATAAGAAGCTTCATATTGCAAAATAATTTCAAACAACTGAATAACCAGTAACACCACAGTCCGCCTTTTATACCAAAATTGCATGAATAATGAAAATAGCATTTGACCCTGGGTCTGTGGTATACAAATAATCCAAGTATTTTTTAATTAAATAAGCCTTAATCAAACACAAATGGTGCAAAAAAATTAAAAAACAGAATAAACAAATTCCAATTTTACCACTATTTAGCCTTGGCATTGCTGTTATTGTTTTTATACCTTCCAAAAATATTAAGAATATTGAGGGTATATTCACTTTGTCATTCCGTTTGTAACGCAGCGAAATATCCATCTGAGAGCCCATAAAGAATATATATTCTTGGTCAGTGATGAAATCGGACGGACGATCTGAGCATGTTCGTCCGTCCGCCCGTCTGTGGAAATCACGATTCAGTCCAAACGAAAATACCAAGACCCCTGAAACTTAGTACAAATATATCTTGAACGATAGCACACGTCAAGTTCGGAAATGGGCTAAGTCGGGCAAGAGGGAAAAAAGTTCCCCTAAGAAGAACTAAACCAACCTCTAAAAAACAACATGGTTTTTTTTTTGTAATTTTGTTAAGCAAATGATATATTTTTATATTAAAGAAGGTTCAACGCATTAAACTTGAAGCCATAATATTAAAAAAAAAATAATTTGGACCCCGCTCCCTTTAGTGGGCGTTATTATACTCAAAAATAGTGTAAAACTTTAACAAATTGTTTTACTTAAGCCTGCATTCCTTGAAAATAACATTTTTAAGCTTAATGCCGAATCTGAGACGTAACTTGGTGCTCCTCTGCCCTACCCCCTCCTCTCCCTTTGCCCTCTAAATGATCCTATAAAAAAATTAAATATATTTTACATTTAATTATTCCGAACATTTATTTTTAAATTAATGTATGAATTTCTATTTTAATAGTGAACCTTTTGTTTATGTAAATTGTATTACAGGATGTTAATTTCCCAACAGGCTATAGGTTCAAATCTGCGAAACTGCAAATTATTTTTTAGTTATTTTTATTTTTAATAAATGAACGTGATTGCATTCTATTTATTAATTTTTTTTGAATAAAAAAAATTGAAAACTAAATTCAATTACTTGAACATAAATAACAAAGAAGCTTTAGTTATCAGCAGCCGATGGCTCTGGAAAAAAGCGAAAGAAATACATGGAATATTGAGAATATTAATTGTCAGGGTTGGGGAATTTCGTACTAACCAAGAATGTAATAACTTAATAATATGAATGTGATAACTTCTCATATTCAATTTTCGTTAAAATATTGGTTAAATAGTTGATATTCCTACTAACTAGCACCACTTGCAAAAGTGGAAAAATTGAACAAAGAACGCTGATGAGATGGCGTAGCGGCCTCGAAATCAGTACAGATCCGTTCTGCTGGTTTAATGACTATGAAAAATATTCTTAATATTCCACTCTCAAAAAAAATTAATAAATAGAATGCAATCACGTTCATTTATTAAAAATAAAAATAAATTTATTTTTAAAGTTTTATGGCAAAGGTGAAATGTTTCCCCCACGGCCCTTGCCAGAGAGACCCTGACAAAATACAGTTTTCATACCCTCCAAAAGGAATTGGACCCCATAGAGTATATATATTCTTGATCAGTGATGAAGTCTGAGACGATCTAGCAATGCCCATACTTTCCTCTGGAAAACATAATATGGTTTAATTAAGATTCATAGGCTAATTGTTCGAAATTTGTTTTTAAATCTCAGAAAGACATGATAAATATTCCAAGGCACAAAGGAAAGTCAACATCAGTTTTATTCAACTTACACAGCAGAGCAGAAAAGCTGTTTTCGAAAGACGCAACCCTTTCATCATCAGTGCTCATGTGTATTGTGTTTGTCACCACTTATTAGGTGGCTTAGTTGAATTTGATAACAGTTCCTATTTACACAAATTTTATTGTGAAAAAGAATACGAGAACTGTATCAACCTGATGTTAACATGTTATTGTTATAATACCCGTGTTACCGTTTGATTATTTTTCTTCATGTCCTATTTTTCTGAATTTTTGTCCCATCATACCTAAGTCAAACTTATTTGGTTTGAATTTTATACTTAAGTACATGTGAACGTTTTTCCAATATTTTTTATTATTGGGTAGCTCAAGCCATAGCTTAAATTTGTATGTAGTAAGAATTTTAACGAACATTTATATTGCTATATTAATTTCGAACAATTAGCCTATGAATCTTAATTCAATTTAATATGTATAGCAATATAAATGTTCGTTAAAATTCTTACTACATATAATATGGTTTATTTTCGCACCCCGCCTCCTTTGGTGGGAGTTGAAGTAAGATATTATATGCAGAAATAGTGTAAATATTGAAAAATTTGTATTCCTTAAGCCTAAAAGCAGCGGAGATGCTCTCTGGTCTTGCAGAGGTGAAACGTATCCCCCACCGCCCTTCAAGGAATGACTCTGTCCAAATGGAGATTTAAAATTGGGTGCAGAGATGTCTTAAAGGAACTCTGTCGCATCCAGTTAAACATTTTAAATTTTCGTACTAAATATTTGGAGGGTATTTAAGATTTGACCCGGCCGAATATAACGTTTTTACTTGCTTTTATATGGAATTTATTGAACATAACCTTGTACATACATAGATGTACATACATTAATTATATGTACACACTAGTGATGAAACGACTGTCAATTTTCGATATTCGCGAATATGAATACGAAAACGAGTATTATATGTATAAAGAAAATATGATTCACACTGGCAGTCTCACACGTTAGTTGTACTCTAATAACTAGACTTCTGTCCAACTAGCTCATTCGCTCAGTTTTGACAAGAACCTCTGATCAAACCCATTTAAATTACATAGGTTTGATCAGAGGTTCTTGTCAAAACTGAGCGAATGAGCTAGTTGGACACAAGTCTACTAATAACGAATATCTGATAATGCGGGGTGGGCAAATTTGAGGTTAGAAGTAAATTGACGGTAATATAAAGAAATGTCAAAAGCTGAGCTGTCATTCTTTGACATTTATTTTCGTAAAGTCTTTAGCCATATGATGAAAAAAATGTGGACCTTGGAACGCTACACTCTCAAAGAGGGTCCAAAGCGTTGAACTTGCAGTCAGAAAATCAGAAAAAGTTCATTTTTGGACCCGCCCCTTTTAGTTTGCGTTGAAGTAACATATTACATGGACAAATATTGTAAATATTTAACAAATTGTATAATTTAAGACTACATTCTTTAAAAATTTTATTTTAAGAGTTTTATGATGAAGCGGGTCTGTTCTCGGATCTTCCTCTGTCCTATCTGCCCTAAATGAATCTATCAAAAAACATTTTTTTACACTTAATAACCCCAAAAAAATTACTTCTTAGTGCTTTAGGGCAAAGGTGAGATGTCTTGTCTCCCTTACGATCCCTCCCGGAGCGACCACCACAAAATTGAGTTTTATTTACTAAAGGCCTAATTCATAAAAAATATTTCATGCTTATAACCTTCTTATTTGACAATTATCCCATAGAAATATGTCAAATAGCGATGTTATAAGCATGAAATATTTTTTATGAATTAGGCCTTAAATATGTAAATATTTATCCACTTAGCAATAGGGTGAATTGTTTACTAAATTTGTTTTGGTTTATTGTGTTTTGTTATTATATGTCTATACAAAACAGACACGGAAAATTGGGCACATACGTATAGACATATAATAACAAAACACAATAAACCAAAACAAATTTAGTAAACAATTCACCCTATTGCTAAGTGGACGACTTTACTCGAAAGTAAGGCAAAGATACTTGTTTATATTTTTTTTTACTTTTATAATTTTTAAACATTATGCTAGAGTTAATGTCGTCGACGGCGTCAAATGTCAAAAAAAAGTTGAATCGTATGAAATTGTATGAGAGCAGTTAATCTCAACGCGTTGCAACGCCGTAAAAGTTCAATATATTTCAACTTTTTCGGCGTTGAAACGTCGTCAACGGCGTAGACATTAACTCTAGCATAAAGAAAATAATTTTTGTTACTTAAATTAAATTGTATTATTTTTGTGATACTAAATGTTGTGATAACCAATTTGTTTTCCAGTTTTTTCCTGAAGAAGAACACCGAAGGTGTTTGAAATATTGAAAGAAAATATATAAACGAATAAGAACATAAAATATAAAAAACGGAGTTTTATTTTCAATTCTTAGACCTAGAGCCTGAAGATAAGAATTAAGAATTTTATTTAACTTTTATTTTATTTACTTTGTACAATTTTTTATGTGTTATTTAATTTTTCCAGAACTTTAAATAAATAAAACTAATCAAAATAATTTGAAAAACTTACTGATGTCTGTCCAAGTTTTCAACGTACGTCAAAAGCTAAAAGTTGGTCAACTTTCGCGTTGACGCAGAAGTACTGAATGTGACAACTCAAATAAGAAAGGATGTACATATTTCAACTCAGTTGTCAGTTGAAAAAGGCGACGTATAACGTATGACGGATTCTGTGTGTCTCGGCCTTTAACACACTGCTGCGCCGCAAATAGGAATTACATATACGCCAAAATGACCGGACATTTGGCAAATATCAAATATAAGAAATGTAAAAATTTAAGTAAGCAGCTCGACAGTTCACAAAATTCTGCATCGTATAGCGAATTTGCAAGGCTTTTGCCTGAAATTCCTCGTGACATTTAGTTCTTCTTAGGGAAACTTTCTTCCCTTCGGCGCGATTTAGCCCATTTAATAACTTCAAAATTTATCTGTACAAAATTTAACGGGTGTGGCTCTTTTCGTTTGAAATGTATCGTGATTTCCACAGACAGACAGATGAACATGGCCAGGTCGTCTTAGATTTCATCACTGATCAAGAATATATATTCTTTATGGGGTCTCAGACGTATATTTCGTTGCGCTACAAACGGAATGACAAGGTTAATATACACTTCAATTCAATTTTGGAGGGTATAAAAATGGAGGAGTATCCGCTCATGCCATATTTGGCGTGACATATTTTTTTGGTGTTGGCATGTGCGATATTTAAGTCTTTTCCATTCTCGGACGCTATTTTCCAATTACCGCAAAATACAGTTTTAATAAACACACGTGTGTGTGTTTTCGTTCATATACAAAACAATTGCTGATTACGGAAACAATCCACAGATGAAAATATTGACTTTAAAACACAACAAATAAATGCACTTCCACTGAAATGCTTGTATATGAAGTATGATGTGAAATGAGAGTAATGGAAAGTTGAACAGAGTTTATCTTTATTTTTAATTATGAAATCGAATACCATATCATGGAATTTCTGTCAACATTAGGGGGGTGTCCTTAAATAAGAATATTTAAAAAAAAAGAACTGGAAAATTATTTTTTTGAGATATAAAAATAAGTAAAGAAGACATATAAAAGGCATTTATTTTATGTTACAAAGAAATAAATTAGTGCTCTAAATGCAATTAACACAAAGAAACGGTGCCACATCTCATACAGCCATTGATAAAATTCACTTACTACTTGAGATAACGAGACGGCAACCACCCGAGCGTTAAAAGAGCAGACTCAAAGTTGCATCACCAAATTTGAGGCATATTTATGCAAACTGATTATGGATAATTTTAGGAACAATTATGTGTGTGCATACAACGCCGTGGAGGCCACTTGCCATAAATACCCCTATTCTATGTGCTTTATGGTTCAGTAAAAGAATAAGAATCCAAAGACTAAAAACTGTGTTTTCTATTTACAGTGTGTTTCTTATAGATAGAGTGAGTGAGTTGGCATCACTGCTTTATTTGACCACCCATTTAACAGCTGATAGTTGCTTTTTGTTTAGTTTGCTTTGACATTTTATTATTTTATAACACGTACAAATTGTGAACATTTTTAATCAAAATAATGGTTCTGTTCGTCAAACTTATAGTGCACTTCGTCCATTTTATGGCGTACATAATCGTTCTTCAGAGCTGCTAATTCGAAGCTCAATACATCGTTTTGGGACCACATTTACTGTTAGTGATAATGTGCATCCCATGAGACGCCGAGCAGTGCGCACTGAAGAATCTATAGCCGCTGTACAGGAAAGCATTGAAGATGATCCTAATCAATAAATTTGTCGCCGTTGTCAGCAACTGGGGAGGTTGTGTCCTTCCACTTTATGGAAGACTTTACGCAAAGATCTTAGCTTAAAAGCTTTCAAGATTCAACTTGTGCAGGAATTAAAGCCAAACGAACATCGTATGCGCCGCCAATTCGGCGAATGTGCTGAAGCACAAATTGATATTGATTTTAAATTTTCATTAAAAATTTTATTTTCCGATGAAGCCCATTTTTGGTTGAATGGGTACGTAAATAAACAGAATTGTCGCATTTGGAGTGAGGAGAATCCACAAGCTTTTGTCGAAACACCATTACATCCACAGAAAATTACTGTTTGGTGCGCTTTATGGACTGGCGGAGTCATTGGCCCATATTTCTTCAAAAACGATGATGGTCAGAATGTTACTGTCAATGGTGAACGGTATAGGAACATGGTTCGAAGTTTTTTCGTACCTCAATTAGCTGACATTAATCTGGCTGATATGTGGTTCCAACAGGACGGAGCCACATGCCACACAGCGGGCGCTACAATTGATTTACTACAGGAAACTTTTGACGAAAAAATAATTTCACGAAATCGCCCAATTTCACAAGATCGTGTGATTTAACCCCTTTGGATTATTTTCTTTGTGGTTATGTAAAGTCGCTTGTGTACGTCGATAAGCCACAAATAATTGAACACCTGGAAATCAACATTCGAAGAGTTATTGGCGAGATACGGCCGGAAATGCTGCTGAAAGTTTGTGAGAATTGGTGTTCCAGATTGCGCCTTATAACCGCCAGCCGTAGCCGAAATCATATTTAAACATTAATGTCATAAAATTTTCTATTCAATAAAGACCTTTTCATTGATATCAAAAATATATTACTATGTTTTATTATGATTTAAACTTGTATCATTCTATAAAAAACACCCTATATTAGGGCAAGTCTTGCGTTAATTTGGGGACCCCCTTTACATGATAATAACCCAATTATAACTAACAACACTCAGCACTAATTGAGTGCGACAACAAATCCGAGATAACCACCTTCATAGTATACGCTAGACTTGTGTCCAACTAGCTCATTCGTTCAGTTTTGACAAGAACCTCTGATCAAACCCATTTAAATTACATAGGTTTGATCAGAGGTTCTTGTCAAAACTGAGCGAATGAGCTAGTTGGACACAAGTCTAGTGTATACTAAAATCGTGGCACAGAAACTAATGCAAACGATTTAAATTTCTTTCAAAAACAGAAACAAAATCACATTAGGAGTTCAAATTAAAGAGTGTAGAATAACCGAACTTCAAATTATAGAACGTTGGCGAGCAAGATGTCATTTTTGTAGCACATCGCAAACAACTAAAATAAATGGTTGTTTTATTTATTTTATATTTTGCATAAAACACAGCAATTAAAATAATTCAAATCATAGAGCGTAGAGCCAAAAAATTCAAATTATTGCGAGTCGGCGATCAAAATGCCATTCAAATAATTTCAAATTATTGAGGGGACCAAATTACATAGATATTTTTAAATTTATTGAGTGTTTTTCAAGGGACTTGGAAAACAGTTCAAATTACCGCGAGATTCAAATTAACGAGTTTCAAATTATCAAGAGTCGACTGTATATTAAAAAAAACAGTTTGACAAACAAGCTGCACCCTATTAAAACAATCACTCACAATCCAGCAGGAAAAAACTATAATTGCAATTAGTTTAATTGAAAAGTTTTCATAATTTTTTTTTTCATATTTCACAACGAAAGAAAAGTCCAAAGCTAATTATGGGGTAGCAGCATATCGATGAGTGCTAATCACAGGAAAAGTTCTTGATTTTTTTTCAGCGAAGCAGGAACTGTTGTTGTGTTTGTTCTGAATATAAGAGGTAAATATCCAACGTGTGCCAATAATAACCAACAACTAAAGTAAAGGAATTAAGAAGCAAAAAAAAATAAAAATTATTTATGAAATAAAAAAAATTAAACGCAGCTTTTGTAAACGTGCCCAACTTGTAGTTTAATTGGGTTGCAATTATTTTTTCACTTTATATTTTATGGCTTTCTTTATCTAGCCGAAACTATTTCCTGTTCTAGCGTTATTTTAAGTTCTCGCTAATTTTAGAGGTTATTTTGTTGGCAACGACGACGCACGGTCGCAGGATTTTCCATTTCTTCGACTATCGGTTTTATTTCTGTTTTATATGTTTGGGAGAACATAATTTTTTACTGGTTTTAAAAGGCTCTTTTTCCATAGTTATTTGAAGAGTTTTCATACACGCACATATAACTTTTATTCGTTGTGCATTGCGCCGGAACTATAGCAAGAAGAAGACGATAAGAACAGAGAGAAGTCGTAGTATCCATCCGTAGGCAGATTATGTAATGCACCCTTAAGTGTATGAAAGAGTTGATTATATTCAGAGTGACCAGCGTCCGTACCAGAAAGAAATGCTTATTTCCGGTTGAAGGAAAAAATATATAAATGTAGTTACAGCTCGCTTCTCATTACGGATTATCCTTTGATTTTAATTAAATGATGGTTTGGTGTAAGAACCAATGAAAGGCAGGAATATAGACGTACTTGGACTACGCCAAACAAAACACTTTATGGTTAATAAATTAACTGACACAATATGTCGAACAAATTACAATTAAAAAATAAATTTTTTTAAATATTATTGTGAATCCATTACTACCCGTCCACACGAGCAATAAGTTTGGCAATTATTGCCGTGGCAACCGTCAAATTTGATTGCCGACACTAGATATTAACGTGTGGACCACATGAATATATGTTAGAACACATATTCGGCAACAGCTGTTATAATACATTGCCGAGCAATAATCTTTTAACACATGCTGTCAAATTGAATTGTTATTTGATTGAAATTTTTGTCTCATAAGAAAACAACACTGTTTATAATGTTTTAAGATTTGTACGTGTTCGCTACCAAGATATACAAGCAAGAACATTGGCAATTGACGACGCGTTTCTGCCGGCGTTATTGCTTGTATCAAGGCACGAAATGTTGCTCGTGTGGTCGCAGTGTTAAGTATATTTAGAGCAGCATAATCTTTTCTAAACATTTTTCTTGTAACATCTAATGGTTTTCAAATTTTCACAACACATAGAAGTCCTTTCGCTTTATTTTTCTTATATTTCATCAAAAGAGGATCATTTTGTTTCTATACAGTTTTAACATTTCGCTAAGAAAATTAAAAACGTAAAAAAAATTGTGAAGTTAGTGGCTGTAACTATGCCTGTATGTGTGTGCATGTGTATGTGTGTGTGTTAGTATGTGAATAATTCTTAGAATGTGGGTGCTGTTGGCTGAAGTAGTAGAACACGAGACTATGAAGCGGAGGGTCCTGAGTTCAACCCCGCGCTGAGTCATGAAATATTGTGTTGAATTCCTCTGATCAGCATTAGTTCGTGGTTGTGTTAGTTGTTGCCAACCTGTTTCAATGATGAAGGCATAGGTCGCTGAACATACATAATTGGCAACGACTGATACTATCGTGTACTAAAAAGCAGAGTAACAGCAGCACCCTCCTTCGTCGGTACTGTAGCAAAAAAAATATATTAGCCGGCGAAGTAAAAAGGTTGGAATAGCTACAAAAACAATTCTCTATCTCCTCATCTTTCTTCATCTCTTTAGTTCCGACGCAATGCACTGCATATGTAGGGGTTATTTATTTATTTATTTATTTATTTAGTTTATGGATTAATTCCTTACAAACTATATTATTACAATAAACCAGAAATCTGGTATTAAAATTTAGTTATTTAAAAATAGTATTATATTCATTTTAATAGTATATATATCTAATGAAAAATCGATAAAATTATACATTTCATTAAAGCAACAACATAATCTTCTTAGTGGATCAGACATAGCAAAGTTGGTACGAAAAGTTCTAACAAATAATGGTTGAAATGATCGTAATGAGCGTTGTGGAATGTTAAACGTGACATTGCTCAATAAAAACTCGGAGCAGATTCTACCATTTATTAAGTTATAAGAAAAAGCTACATTGAGCATTATTCTCCGGCTTCTTAAAGTTGGCAGGTTAATTACAGCTAATCTTGTTGAATACGGCGGAAGTTGAGTTAGGTCATGGTAAATGTTTCTTAAGCAGAAAATAAGAAACTGTTTTTGAACAGACTCAATGCGATCAATATGTATTTGGTAGTAAGGATCCCAAATGATGGAACCATACTCTAGAATTGGCCTTACGAGTGATATGTATAGTTGTCTTGTTATGAAAGTATCGTTGAATTCCTTCGACCATCGTTTCACAAAAGCTAAAATGCTACGCGCTTTGTTCACAGACATCGTTATATGTTGCACAAAACTTAGTTTTGAGTCTAACAATATGCCCAAATCCATAAATGTTTCAACAGTGTCTAAGCAGTACAAATCGAACTTGTAAGCAAATACAGAACCACGAACTCTTGAAAAATTTAGATGTTTACATTTTTTTAAATTTAACTCCATTAAATTAATTTTACACCATTTGTAAAAATTATCCAGGTCATTCTGTAGAAGAAGATGATCAGCTGGCTGTTTAATACTTAAAAATATCTTAACGTCGTCAGCATACATCAATACGTTGCAGTGTTTAATTGCCTCCGGTAGATCATTTATAAAAAGTAAAAATAGAATTGGGCCAAGGTGACTACCTTGTGGCACACCAGATTTAACTTGAATACTTCTTGAGACTGCATTATTAAATTTAACAGATTGCGTTCTGCATACAAGATATGACTTTATCCACGAGATGAAAATATTACTAAAACCCAATAAATCCAATTTTTTTAATAAAAGAATATGATTTACTTTGTCAAAAGCTTTACTAAAATCGGTGTATATTGCGTCAGTATGGTAGCCATTATTGAAAGCTTGGTTTACTAATGTTGTAAGCTGGAGAATATTGGTTGCAGTGGAACATCCTTTACGAAAACCATGTTGTAATGGGGATAAAATAGGATAAACTTGATGGGTTATACAATCAATCATACATTTTTCGAACAGCTTGGGTAAATCACTCAGTTTTGCAATACCTCTGTAATTGCTGATATCAGACTTGTTTCCAGACTTAAACAAGGGAATAATAAACGATTTTTTCCATATTTTAGGAAAGTAACCGCATTTTAATGATGTATTAAAAATTATGGACAAAGGCATTGCTAGAGCTGAAGCGCAGTTTTTTAGAACACAACTAGGAATCCCGTCGGGGCCGCTAATCTTGGATGACTTAGTTTTATTTAAACAATTAAAGATGTGACTGGTAGCGAAATAGTAAAATTATCAACGATTTTGTATGGGTAGATAGTGTTCTTTTCATACGTAACAGTGGAGTATGTTGAAGCAAAATATTTCGCAAACATGTTGCTAACTGTAGGCTCATCACTGGACTCGGAACGTAAATATTTCATTACTTTTGGAAAGCCCGAAGCTCTTCTTTTACAGTTTACAAAGTTGAAAAACGATTTAGGGTTATGGGCAAAGTTAAGTTTGGTGACATGAAGATAGTTTTTATACATCTGTACATTTAGTAAATTATATTTCGCACGTAGAACTGAATATTTACTAAAATAAAACGAGGATCCAGTGCTTTTGTACTTCTTGTAGTATTTATTCTTTTTGTTTTTTAACGCTGAAAGTTGTCTAGAATTCCACGGTGGACCGCCATTTAAATGAGGTATATACTTAGGAATACATTCCTCCATATAGCCAAACATAATTTTATAAAAAATGTTAACAATAGTGTCTACTGAATCCCACATACTATTCGGTGTAGACAACAGCTGAAGCCAATTGGTATTACAAATTAGATTATTCAATTCATTGTAGTTACAACGATTAAAACAGAAAATCTTTTCATTTTTACTAGAATTTTTAGTTTGATTAGTATAATGTAAATTGCAACTAATTTCAATCGTTGGATGATAACGATCTTCCGGCAATACAAGAGGATCTGTACGGTTTAAAGTAAATTCAGCTGGCTCATTCACAAATACCAAATCTAGGAGTTTACCCAAATAGTTCTGTATTCCATTGATTTGGTAAAGCCCCACGCCGGATAAATTATTAAAAATGTCATTTTCATTTTCATCAAGTATTACGGGTAAATAACAGTAGCATTCATTGGAGAACTCCCAGCTAATGTGAGGTAAATTAAAGTCACCAAATACAAGTATTAAATCTGCAGCATTTATTGTAGAAGACACCATTTTAATAGCATCAGTATGGTATTTGTATAGAATTGGATCAGATTGAGGTGGGATATAAGAACATGTTATGAATATGCTAATCTTGTTAACTTTAAGAACCACAGCGATAAACTCTAAATCAACAGGTAAGCTAATTCTTATTTCTTCCGCTGGAAAATGATTTGCGACGGCAATTAGTACTCCACCACCTGTAGTAGTTGTAATTCTATCGCGACGAAATATATTAAATTTATCACAAAGTATCTCTGTGTTTAAAAAGGTATTATTCAGCCAAGTTTCGGTAAATACAATAACATGATGATTAATGCAGAAACTTTGTAAGAAAAGTTTAGTGAGTTTAGTTTTTAATCCACGGACATTCTGATATAATAGGTGCAGCTGATTATCGGAACAAAATATTAGTTTTTTGGAACATCTGATTCTTTAGGAGAAATACGAGCAATATTTCTTTTCTGTTGGTATGAAGTGTGCTCATATTCTCGAACTAATGCGTGTTGAGGCCAAAAAGATTGCTCAATAACTTTATTAAAATGCTCAAACGGAATTGTAACTTTCAAAGATGTTATACTTCTTTCTTGCGCATATCTAAATTTATGGACAAAGATATCGACATTTATATTAAGTTTAGACTTAATGAAATACTCAATATCCTCAGACGTTGTATCAGCAGCAAATCGGGATATAAATATATGCTTGTTGGGAGGAATTACGTGCAATTCCCTGTGAGAAGCGGGCACAATGATATTACTATTAACCCTCCCGGCAGATAGACGTTGATTGTTGTTACAATTTGGGGCAAAAACCTGGTCAACAGCTTGCACAGGGGTTGAAATATTATCAGGAACGCATTGTGACGATACACCAGGTTTTTCAATATGCAAGTTTGTGTTTGACGAATAATCCATAACATGAGCGGCAGCTTTATCAGAAGTAACACTGATACTATTTAAAGTATTTTTCGGTGTATGCGTAGCATTATTTTCATTTTGAATATGTATTACATCTTTATTTTTATTGTTGTTGTTTTTCCTAGCCGATTTTCTACGCTTAGGTGAAGATTGGATAGGAGATTTCAAATTTTCCAATGACTTGTAGTCATCAAAAAGTTTGCCATAGTTCGAAATACTATCCGAAAGCTTGATTGCTTCATTCTGGAGCTCAACAAATTTTGTTTTAGTTCCTTCAAAGAATCTGTAAAAACGAACATCAATCTTTTTACACCCATTGCAACACCAACGTAGAGACTCGCTCTTAGATACAGCATCAGCTACAATTACTGATAGTCCACTACATATAAAATGGCATAGGTTGTGGCACAGCCAGCAGCAAATCATATTGTCATAATCCGTATCAAGAGTACAAGCTTTATTTATGCAAGACATATTATGAGTATTTATTATAATAAAAAAAATCGTAGAGTAAATGTTCGCTGGGTTCAACAAAATAATATATTAGTCAACAGATGGCGACACAGAAACAAATCAGATTCACAAACCAGTTAAGGTTGATATAAAATGTATCACAGCACAGCAGAAACAGCTGATCACACAGGTGGCAAAAAAAATTGTCACTTGCTAAAAACGAAGTACGTATGTATAAACGTAATGTGTATGTATGTTCGTATATTTGTGATAATATGTATGTATGGATACTTAGCACCAATGATGATGTTAAATTGATTTCTCCTTTTAATAATACCAACAGTTCAGCTTAGTAACCAATCGTATATCTCATTCAGCAACAAATCACAGGTCCAAATAAGCACAGTTCCAAATTTATTGATATAAAATTAAGCACTTTTTACAAATTTTTTACGGAGCTAAATTTATAGACGACTTGAAGTATATGCAGAGTTGCCAGAATATCCCATGAGTGCTGGTCCAAGATTAAAAAAAATGTTGCAAATAGCGCTATAAAAATTAGATTTCCTGTGAATTGGCACCGATTTGGATCGGTAGATTTAAAAAAAAATAATAAAAACTTTTATAAACAAATTTCTTCTCGTATGTGTTTTTTCTTAATAACTTATAAACGAGTTTACCGAGTGATTGGTGACACAGACTAAACCGCTATTGACATTGAAAAGCCACGTCGATAGCCAAAATCTTTTAATAGTTTAAATTAAAAGAAAATTGAATTAAGATTTATAGGCCAATTGTTCGAAATTTTTCGTTTTAAATTCAAAAAGACATGATAAATATTCCAAGGCACAAAGGAAAGTCAACATCAGTTTTTAGTTATTCCACTTACACAGCAGAGCAGAACAGCTGTTTTCGAAAGGCGCAACGCTTTCATCATCAGTGCTCATGTGTACTGTGTTTGTGACCACTTATTAGGTGGCTTAGTTGAATATGATAACAGCTCTTATTTGAAAAAAATTTATTAGGAAATTGCTTACGAGAACTGTATCAACCAGATGTTAACACGTTTTTGTTTTAATACCCGTGTTACCGTGTGATTATTTTTTTCATGTCCCATTTTTCTGAATTTGTTATTGCATCATACCTAAGCCAAACTTTCTTAAGTGTAAAAGAATTCAAACCAAAAAAGTTTGGCTTAGGCATGATGGCACAAAAAAAATCAGATAAATGGGACATGAAGATGATGATGCTTATCATGTTCCACATATAAAAACGTCTTATTTATCTTCATCAATTACACTTTCTTCAAATATTATTTTACATCAATTTGAAATTATTTTCTTAAAACTTTTCTATTGTTCATTAATACTTTTCCAAATATTTCTTAAGTTATTTCTTCATTTGAAATAGTTTCCTTTTCAACAACAACAACATATTTACTTTTCTCTCCAAAAATAAATTGCTTAATTTAATTAAATCTTTAACGTTGTGCACAATTATGTAGAAACTTTTCTCCACAATGGAGTAAATTCTTTAATTTAATAGGAATATTTATTGATCATACAGACTTAACACGCACAGGAAATTCTTTTTGTTCAAGAGCTTTTGTGTTGCCGTGTGTGTTGGTTTTGTTTGGCTTGATGATTTTTTGGAAAATGTAAATTTTGTTAGTTTCATACTTGAAAAGTTTAAAACAACAAAAACTAATAAAAATCGTAGAAAACAATCGAGTTGGCCAGGACAAGGAAAATAAAAAGATTAAGAAACAGAAAATTTCTTGAAAACAAGAGAGATCAAGAAGAGCCGTATGTCGGAGGGTATATAAGATTCGATACAGCCTTTTTTAGATGAGGCATACAATAATAAAATTTATATATTTTTTTTTGACTAAACATGTTAAGAGCACAAACATTCTAAAGGGTGTTTTTATAAGAGCTTGCTGATTTGAAATTTAAATAAAACACATGCCAAATTATGAAATGGCCAAAAAAAAATTTTTTATTTGGTAGATAATTTCTTGACATTTAACATTCAAATATAATTTCGGGCATATGGCCACCACGACTATTTTGCACAAAGGTCATTCTGGAGGTCCAATTTTCGACCACCTTTTCAAGCATTTGAGGGCGTATTTAGGCAATGACACGTTGAATACTGGTTTCCGAAGCGTCAATCGTTGCTGGTTTATCCACGTAAACCAATGATTTCAGGTATCCCCACAAAAAATAATCGAGTGGCGTCAAATCACACGAACGCGGAGGCCAATTCACCGGTCCATTTCTCGAAATAATGTTGTCGTTGAAATGTTCTTTCAATAAATCCATTGTTTCGCCCGCAGTATGACAAGTGGCACCATCCTGTTGAAACCACATTTCGTTTACATCCATATCTTGAAGTTTTGGCACTAAAAATTCATTGATCATGATTCTGTATCGATTTCCATTCACGGTAACGCGTTGTCCTTCCTCATTTTTAAAGAAATAAGGACCGATGATTCCACCAGCCCATAGACCGCACCAAACAGTACATTTATCGGGACGCATTGGTAATTCTTGAACGGCATGTGGATTATCTTTGCTCCAAATACGGCAATTTTTGGTAATTGCGTTCTTTATGGTGGTCTCAGACGGTCGATTATGTTCACCATAAAATTCACGAAGTGCTCTATAAACATTTTTAATTGAACACTGTTTTTGAAAACAAATTTCCACGATTTGGAAGCGTTGTTCTGGAGTTAACCTGTTCATGATGATTTGCCAAACAATACTGAGTAGAGACGTCACTTTAAACTGTCAAAACAGCTGTCAGACAACAGAGTGATTCGTATAAAAAATAACTTCATAAAAAAACACCCTTTACATGACACAGATATAATAAAATATATTATATTTTTCTTATTCCATTGTAAGCCGTTTCATATCGGGATTGTGATATAAAAGTCCTCATAGGTTCTAATAAATTGTACTACAATCAACTTCCCCATCCAACATTCTATAGACTATATTTTCGAAACTATTTAGAAAACATTGAAATGCATAGTGCGTACACTTTGAACCTTATTAGCACCCTCAAAGGTTAAATTCAATTTCTTTGCAGTCATGTGGAAAATAAATTTATATGCTAAAACTACCGAGTAGCTGGTGGGCGGGGATGTACAACGAAATCATAAAAGTACAAGTATTTTCATAATTGCTGTATAAAACTTATACTTATTCCAAACTAAATAAAGCAAATCAATTCGAAAAAGAACTAGAAATTCTAAAAGAGAAAAACTACAGAACAGTAGAAGGCAAGAGAAAGGAAATGCAAGGAAACGGAAGTTCATGTGGTTATTGTGAAACCACAATACAGCATAAAGAGTGACTTGCAGAATTTGCAGAGTAAATTTGTTACGAATATTTTTGTTTATTTGTTAGTATTGAATTGGGAAAATATTTGCTAAATCTTGTTACCGTTTCTGGCAATCCAAAGCAAAATTTGTGTTGGTCTTAAACTAGAAAAACAAACAAACAAAAAATTTTTCTTTTGTGTTTCTAAGGAGCATAGAAAATTCAATGCTGTTCATAATCCTTTTGACACTGAAAATATCTTGTTGAAAAACACACCATAATAACAAGCAGCTTAAGTTCCCGACGTAGTTGCCTAGCATTTGGGAGTGGCCACAAAATTCTGCTTAGAAAATCAAAAGACTAACAAGTCAATTTGATAAATATGTTTCAGTTTCCAAGTGTCAATATCAAAAAATTTACATATTGCTAGAGCATGTTTTTCAACTGCAATGGAAAGTGTTTCAAACAATATAATGTCAATGCACAGTGGGCCAAAAGTTTGTGTATTCTGCTCAAAATATTTAATAGCCAAAATTATACTCCAATTTTTTGTCGTTATTTTTAAATGTCAATACTTAAAAAAAATCAATGAGTGTTCGAACGCACGGGCGATGTGTTAACACCTTTTTGTTTATTTATTTTATATTAAACCCACAAAAAACAAAGAGAATGCAAAGCAACAGACAAATGTACATACATACATTGTTATGTTTGTACATAAGCTACATACGTTGCTGTCTTGCTATCTCATTTTTATATATGTGCGTATAACCACGTCACTATTCTCTTTGCTATGCATAAGACAAAACCGAAGATCAACATAAAACACTTTTTTAATATTACTCCAAATTAATACTCCGAATTAAAACACTTTAATCTCCGCTCGCCGATATCGGATCGCCTTAATTTTTGGCCTAAACTCTTCGTCGAAACCCGCACTAGCGTTTTAATCCAAAAATTAATAAAATCGGCTATGAATTTCCGGAGAAAATCGCGTGGGAAAATTATATGAAAATCGCCCAATAATCACTTTCAATACCGACTGCAGCAACAACGAACAAACAAACTCTTACACTTACACTTGCGTATGTATTGAAACTGATAGTTTACTGCCCTAGAGACGCGCGTATAGATGTTAACACATCAAAAAAACCTGTAATTTCAATTTATAAAAAATAACAACACTTTATTTCAATATAAGGAAATTATTAAGCACCGTTCTATGAAAGGTGGGCAAATTTGAGGTTAGGAAGTAAATTGACCTAAAATCACACGTTTTTTTTTGACAAATTCAGTTTAATTGATACCAATTTAAAGTAGAAGTACGGGAATTTATAACAGAATAAGACATCAGTCAAATGTCCACCACCAGCACACCGCCCGGCCTTCACTTTCTGCACAAAATTTTGCACTACATTTTGCAACTTCGCTTATCTCGTCAATGCAATGCCGAATTTCATCTTTCAGTGCTTCATTTGTTTCTGGTTTGTTCACGTAAAGCCGTCCTTTCAAATGTTCCCACAGAAAATATACCAGCGCCGTTAAATCACAACAACGAGGCAGTTAATTGACATCGAGAAATTACGCGGCCGGGAAATTTCTCATGCAATAAGAGAATTGTTTGGGTGACTGTGGGACTTGTTTCGCCGTCTTATTGAAACCAAAGGTCACTGCTGTCAATATTAACCAAGTGTGGCCACAAAAAAATCCATTGTCATGGTCTGGTAGCGCAGAGAATACACTGTGACGGCGTTTGCTCGCTCATTTCTGAAAAAATAAGGGCCGATGATGCCGCCTGACCACAAACTGCACCATACAATCACTTTCTACGGATGTAATGGTTTTGCTGAGAGTGTTTGCGGATTTTATGAGCCCCATATGCGACAACTTTGTTTGTTTAGATAATCGTCTAAATGAAAATGGGCTTCATCACAATAGTCGATTTTGTTGAAAAATGTGGGCCGGCGTTCCTAGGCTACAATTTTCCAACTTTTTACTAAATAAATAAATAAATGTCTAAGGATGACAGCTCAGTTTTTGACATTTCATGATTTGTTCCCAAATTTAATCCTAACCTCAAAATTGTCCATTGTGGGAGGTATCTGTTCCTCAAAGTATACTGGAAAATTTTTCCAAATTATTTACTGCCATTAATTTTTTTTTGTTTTTTTTTTGCTTTTGTGTTTTACTATTGGCTGATAAATTTTTTCTTTAATCATAATTTTGAAAATATCAACTGGCTTTTTTTAAATTAGAGTTCAAGCCATATGATGAAGCAACGGAGTCAGTCAATCGAAATATTTTTACAAATAATCCATTAAATGAGCTTCCTCAAAGTTATTTTCACTTTCAATATTTTCGCCTACGAAAACTGGTGATTTGTGCCATAGTGCAATGAAATGAAAAGGGGTGACTGGGCAAAATGGAAACAGAGTGTTATTCAACCAATATGTGTGAGCAACACACCACTAATAAAATATTTTTTTTAGCCAAAATGACACAAAGACACATGCAGACACTTTTTCCATCTTCTGTCGAGAGACACAAGAAACATGAAGCAATTTTCACGTTGTGTCATTTCGTTGATGGCTAAAAAACGACGCTACAAGGCATGCATTTATTCATGCTTGACCACCAACAACAACAACAAGAAACTAAATTGATGCTAAGGAAAAACATGTTTTTCAAACAGCATGCGCCGGCCAACGATAACGATATTGAAAGAAAAAATTAATAAACGGAAATCATCGAATCCATATTCAAAGTTTATGTTCCATTAAATACTTATAATTATTTTTTCTTTATTATTCGGTATTAATTCGCTAGACTCAAATGGCACTTGAAGTTTTGATTTTAGTGTCATATTCTGTTTATAGGAGTTAAAATCAGCATCGGGCTCTCAAATGTTGTGGAGGTTAAGCTAAACACATTTCGCAAGTGTTTAAAAAGATGCACATGTGGGTGTGTGTGTGTGTGTGTGTGTGTGTTTGCTCCTTTCTTACTTACTTAACACTTTTAGTTGCAATTCATAAGGAATGATATGATTATGAAAGCCTTTTTAGACATTTCATTAATTTCATCACGAATATTTTGGCGTTTCTGATTTGTTAGCATAAATCTTACTTTTCAGAAATCTTGATTTTCAGTTCGCAGCAGTCAAATCAGGCGCTCGTGGAGGTCAATCAACATCACCAATTCTTGAAATAACATGTTGCGGAAAGAGGTCTCGCAGTAATTTCATTGTAATCCTGGCTGTATGCGATGTGGCATCGAATATTTTTCCATAATAAATTTGCCACGTGATTACTCCACGACTGCCAAATATGAACTGTCAAGACTAACGTTAACCAAAATGGCGGCAAAACAAAGTACTATACCTTCCCGGCGGACACCCTGTATTATAATGTTTAACTACAGTGTAAAATCAATTTTGTTTTATGGCTGTGGAACAAGGAGTTTGAAAAAGATAAGATATCAGCATATTTGCTAATGTCTATCTACGAATCTTGCGTATTTGTTAGCCATTAATAGGAATCAGCAAAAAAAAATTATTTTATTGCGAAAAATTGTTTTATTTGTCGTTTTATAAAAAACCCATTATGATGAATGAATATCTAATGTTTCTACACTCAATTACACCAAAAATTTACTTCTTTACGACAAGGCCATTCCGGGACTGACCCTGTCTGTTTTTAAAAATTGCCACAAAAATGTCTTAAGGGAACTCTAATCCACCAGGTTAACCATTTTTAATTTATCTACGTGCGTTTTTGTGCGCGTTGATATAAAATATTAACTGCAAATATAAGGGCAAATGCTTTTATGCTGATGGAAAGGTTTTTAAAAACTAAATACGACTATTTGAAAAGTATATAAGATTCGACGTGATCGAATTTATATTCATGAGGAGGACCTAGAGTTCAAATCTGGGATTTTTGTTTTTAATTTTCTAAATAATATGTTATTATTAAATATTAAATAGTGTCCATAATTCAACTTCAACATCGTTTTATATATTTTTTTATATTTTTATATAATTATATATTTTTTTTACTTTTCCCACATTGTCTCTACTAAGTTTGTACAATGAGTTGTGTTTTGCTCACTAAACACACTTCTTAGCAGGGCTGCATTTGTAATTTTACTCGATTTTGTAGCAATTAAGTGTTAAGTGAACAATCATTTAATTAAAATTTTATATTTCATACAAGGTTTATGTCTGATCAACGTAATACGATCACAAACCTATCAACTGAGTTCAATATTGTGTTTTGTATTTGAATGTCCTAATATTTTCTTTTTCAAATTGTGTTCCATTAAAATTCTGTTACCCTACAACACTTTTCTCCGCCTGTACACATCACGAACATATTTAAAGTAAATACATTTTGAAGTTTTGTTATATTTATTTATTCTTATAAAGATTCATCCCAAATAGTTATTTAATTTTTAATATTTAAACGTATTTTACAAATGAATACCTTTTTTATGCGTGCCACAGAAGAAAGGGTTTCCCGGTGCATGTGTGTGTGTGTGCTGGTGCATTTAAATGAAATACTTGTTTTGCATACAAAAACTCTGGATGAATATTGGCAAATAATATTTTAAATAGTACTTACTTTTCATGTAGAGCTTATTATAAATTTTGTGGTTAAAGGAAAATATAATTCACAATTTCATTGAAATTCAACTCGTTTATTGAAAATATACTATTTGCCACAAATGATTGCAATGATATAAAGATAAACGTTGCAGAGTGTCTATATTAAAGTAAAGTGAAGAATAAAACAATGAACAGGAACAGGAACAGGACATATAATTTACACCAGCAATTGGAAATAATTGGAGAGGATAAAATAACAGGAGGATGAATAAAAATATCTGTGTATGATACTTCTTTTGCGTGCTATTTAGTCATATTGTCATAAAGTCATAATATTTTAGACCAGTTTAAAAAAGTTGTTATTGTCCTGCATACAACAAAAAAAAGTCATAAAATCATAGCACTCTTTCCGGTATGTTTTTGTTTTGTCATAAAATAGCTCTAGAGATCTGAGTAGAACGGCTGAGAATCTTTAGGCGAGACGGCGATAGTCACTGAACGTCTCTCCGTATGCCTCAGCAAAAAACATGTATTCAGCTCATATCAAGACAGCAGCTAATTGATGTTTGAAATAGCATACTAAGTTATGACGGGTTGTTCACACTAGTCATATTTTTCGTGCTATTATTTTATGACTTTATTACTACAGTATGAATACCCCAAATATGTTTTATAAATTCCATTGTATGAGTATTATTATTTGCGGATCCTTGCAGCTACAGGGTAAATTGATCTCAGCTAAACTTGATGAGTACGGGGCAGGCATTTTTTAAACAAAATATAATAATGGAACAAAAAATTCAGAAAAATAGGACATTAGGACATGTGTGAAAATAATCAAACGGTAACACGGGTATTAAAACAAGAATGTGTTAACATCTGGTTGATACAGTTCTCGTATGCAATTTCCTAATAAAATTTGTTTAAATAAGAACTGTTATCATATTCAACTAAGCCACCTAATAAGTGGTGACAAACACAGTACACATGAGCACTGATGATGAAAGCGTTGCGGCTTTCGAAAACAGCTGTTCTGCTCTGCTGTGTAAGTGGAATAACTAAAAACTGGTGTTGACCTTCTTCTGTGCCTTATAATATTTATCATGTCTTTCTGAATTTAAAACAAAAAATTTCGAACAATTAGTTAATTAATTTAAAATATAAGGAACTTTTTTGTACGGATTCAATGTGGTCAGTTTTAATATATTTTAACCTTTTCTAGTTTTAACTTTAAGCTGTTTTTCTTTTTAATTTTTCACAAAAAAAAAAGATTGAGAAAAATTTCACCTTTGGGAATTTTTTTTTTTTAATCTTGGACCCGCACTCAGAGGATGACCCCCTATTTATGCAATGCGTTGCGCCGGAACTGAAAACGAGGGGATAGTATTGAGGGGACAGATTAGGAAAGATGAGAAGACAGACAGTTTTTTTGTAGCTATTTCAACCTTTTTTCCTTCGCCGGCTAATTTTTGCTACAGGGCCATCGAAGGTGGGTGCTGTAACTCTGCTTTTTAGCACACGATCGTGTCAGTCGCTACCAATTATGTTCAGTGACCAGTGACTATGCCTTCATCATTGAAACAGGCTGGCAATAACTAACACAACCACGCACTAATGCTGATCAGAAGAATTCAACACAATATTTCATAACTCAGCGCAGGCTCGAACTCAGGACTCGTGTTCTACTACTTCAGCCAACAGCACCCACAAATTGGGTAATAAAACAAGAGGGTGGGTCAATAACTCCGTGACTTTTTTAATGAAGCATCAAGTTATTTGATTTTTCCACATAGAGAACTCAACTATACACTTAGCCAAACATTATTCCAAATTATTTTATCCCATCCAAAAAATACGATTTGTCGAGGTCCCTAAAATACACAATTTATTTGTGAAATGATTTTGTCGTTGATGTCAAATCTCCTACCGCCGAAACATTTCTTTAAGTTTGGGCACATTTTGCATCGATTAAAGAGTCAGTTTGTTTTATTAAAATCCATTAAGATTTATAGGCTCGAATATTTGTTCAAATTCAGAAGGACATAATCACACCTATCATGAATAATTTTTCCCTTTTCCACAAAAGTGCAATCATGAAGAAACTCCCCGTGAATGCTAAAATTGTATTCCCCTTATCTTGAATAATTTTTCCCGCGAGCTATTTTCACTTTTCCCTTCAATTTATGCACTTAGTTTTTGATGGGGCATAAAATAGAAAATGTAAGTATCTTCTATTATAATTCGAATATTAGAGTTTACAAATTTTATTTGGGGGCAAGATCCATTTAATAAGACACAAACTGACATTTTTGCAACAAATCAATTTGTCTGCGTCTTTGAAAAACTTGTTGCTCCAATTCTAAAGATTAAGAATATTTTTAATTTGTTTTTTGTCGGTTTCCAAAATGTATCCAAATCATTTTACTACAAAATATTTCGCCATACTTTTTTTAAATTTCTTTAAGTTCTTGCATAAATGTAAATTTTTCAATACAAATTTCTTTGTTTTTTCATGTTGTTTTCAGTTTCTTCTATTTTTTACATTCACTGAGAACTGATAGAGGGAATAATTTCTCACGGGATATTCACGATACCATTTTTTCTATCGAGTGCAATAAAAATTTCACATGAACAAAAATTCCAACTGTTATTCACGATAGGAATGAATAAATATTACAAGGCACAAAGGAAAATCAACATCAGTTTTTAATTCTTCAACTTACATAGAAGAGCAGAACAGTTGTTTTGGAAAGCCACTACACTTTCATCACCAGTACTCAGGTGTATTTTGTTTGTCACCATTTATTGACGGGCTTAATTGAATATGATAACAGTTCTTATTTATACGAATTTTATTAGGAAATTGCATGGTAGAACCTGTTTTATGCGACACTGCATCAATTTCTATGTGCAACTTTGATTTGTACGCGTATGGATGCATGCAACAATGTTGCCAAGGGAACCATTGAAACGTTAGGCGTTTCTTGCACAAAAGTTATAATTTTCATTAAAAGTTAAATTTTAATATGTATTTTTAAATAAATAATAAATTTATACGATTTACATAAAATACGAGTACATTTGAGTATTTATTCCTCAGTTCAGAAAACAAAAAAAAAACATGACAAGAACACAAATAATTTTATTAAACAATAATAAAGCTTAAAGTGAAAATAGAAAATCGTGCTGCAAAGTAAATTTGAAAAATAAGAAAAAGTATTGCTTGAAAATCACTCACATTTTACTAATCCAGCAGCGTTAAATCATAAAAACAAGGCTGCCAATTGATATCGCCAAATCGAGAAATTATGCGACCGGCAAATTTCTCATACAATAATTGAATTGTTTGGCCGGGTGTGTGGCTTATGACGCCGTCTTGCTGAAACCAAAGGACACTGATGTCAACATTAGCCAATTGTGGACACAAAAAATCGCTTATCATGGTTTGGTAGTGCAGAAATTCACGGTGACGTATTTCCCTTGCTTATTTTCAAAATTACGGGCCGATGATGCTGCCTGACCGCACCATACAATCACTTCTTTTAATATTACAATTTTTTGTGAGTCCCATATGTGACAATTTTGTTTGTTTACATAATCGCCTAATTAAATATTTTTTTTTAAATGCGTTTATTTTTGATTCAGTGATTCAAACAGCCAACTCACAAACGTTCGCTTTTATTTCTTGAACGAGTTGAACTTTACGAGAGTGAAGAAGAAAATTTTTATGCAAAATGTTTCCCAAAGAGACTCCGGTGATGCCCAATTGGTTCAAACGTGGACGAGTTAATGTTTCAGACTCATTCCCAACAATTTGCTGTACAGCGGCTCTGTTTGCATCACTACGGCCAGCAAAAATACCGTGAGCCTCAAATTTAGCGATTAAATTTCGCACTGCGTTTTCCGAAGGAACCCAAATTTTTACGATTTTTATATTAAAATTTCACAATTTAAATTCTTTGAACAAGAACTTACAGTTCCATGGTTAAAATTTCCCAAAGGCTCATTGCAATGACTCGCTCAATTCCAGGCATTTCATCATTGCACAGCCTATTTACTTCTTAACCTCAAATTTGTCCACCCTGTGTACACTCACTTTCCATATATTTATGTGAATGGTGTTCAAGTCAGTGTCTATCTATTTATCGAATTATGCTAGAGTTAATGTCGACGTCGTCGACGGCGTCAAATGTCAAAAAAAAAGTTGAATAGTATGAAATTGTATGAGAGCAGTTAATCTCAACGCGTTGCAACGCCGTAAAAGTTCAATCTATTTCAACTTTTTCGGCGTTAAAACGCCGTCAACGGCATCGACATTAACTCTAGCATTAAGATTAAAAACAACCAAAGTTACTTCTAAGTAATCTCAGTACATATCAAAATATATTTTTCTTATAATTAAATGTTATTCATCTAAGGACTTGTGCAAAAATCATATCATGTCTATTAACAGTTTATTTTGACAGACAGCATTTGCCACATAAGCCTTTAGTAAACATAAAACAAATTTTTATGAATACGACAGCCAGTAAATATGTTAATACTTCCTCCTACTGTCTTAAAAGCTATTCAACTTACAAAACTATCTTAAAGCTACGACGATACTTTCAAAAGTAACCCTTTTCGGTCATTTCCATTAATTTTAAAAGTTTGTTATACAACAAGTCTCTGGCATTTATGCCCCAAACAAAATCCAAGTGATTAAATTCGGGATAGTTGACCTTAAATTTACCCACGACGTTAGGCAAACGTTGGTGTAAATTTTCCACATCCTCAGGCGTGGCCAGCCAATCATTAATTCCATAATGTAGAGCTACTTTGGCCCTCACATTCGATAAATTGTACTCAGGTGGTGAAATGGAATCGTAACGCCAATGATTACGTATCCAGCCATAATCATATTGTCGGAAGTGGCCACCACGTTTCAACTGGCCATAATGTTGCATTTGTTTAGTGGATGCCCCAGCTGGGGCATGACCCAACACCACCGGCAACATGGTCTCGTTCATTTGTTTCTTATCGAAGCCGGCCACCAAAAATATTACATTCGAACAAATGGCTTCGGTAATGGAGTCCTCGTCGCATATAATTTGATTGAACATGGTGATGAATTCATTGCTGGGTAAAAATTCATGAGCACCAATTAATTTTAAAAGCAACTGAAATAAATTATGAATAATTCTATTATAATATTTGCCACAACAAAATCAAAGACTCACCGCCAGCGGCTCGTTAAAGAAGGCCAAAAATTCCACTATGGGACTTTTGGCATGCTTAATGAATGCGACCGGTGCCAAGGCCTGCATTAGCAAAATCTTATCGCACATTTCCGGCCGTTCACTGCACATTATGAAAAATGTCATTGTGCCCTGCGAGTGTCCGATATAGTGGATTTTTTCGTGTTCAGTGGCATTTGAAATATAATCAATGCCGGCGGGCAGGTCGTACTTTCCCATTTCATGGAAAGTAAAGTCCCAGAAGGCGGCATGTTTTGGGGTATATTTGATGTGATTTCGCGAATAAGTGTTGCCGCGCACATTCAACATCCACACATCATAGCCTTTGTCGTAAAGTAGATAAGCTGTAAAAGTATAATTTTTATACTAGATTATTTCTTTTCAGTTTTTTGCTTAAATTATTCCAAATCTGCTCGTATATAGAAAATTATAGAACAAGAGAGAAATAAATGTTCTATTCGTCAAACTCATCGTGCACTTCTTCCATTTTGTGCAGTACATAGTCGTCCTTCAGAGCGGTTAATTCGTAGAACAATACTAAAGAAGCTGTAGCTGCTCTGCCGGAAAGCATTAAATATGATCCTAATCGCCCTATATTCACCCCTATCGTAACTAACAAGGGGAATTGTTGCTAACATAAAATTTTTATTCCACTCGAAGGGAAAAATGGTATCGTGAATCTCCCGTGATAAATTATTCCCGCTGTCAGTTCTCAGTGAATGCAAAAAAAAAGAAGCCGAAAACAATATGAAAAATCAAAGAATTTGTGTTGAAAAGTTTAAGTCTATGGAATAATTTAGAAGCATTTATAAAAGGCTGAATATTTAATAGTCAAATAATTTGGATACATTTTGAAAACCAGACAAAACAAATTAAAAATATTCTTAATCTTTAGAATTGGAGCAACAAGTTTTTCAAAGACGCAGACAAATTGATTTGTTGCAAAGATGTCTGTTTGTGTCTTATTAAATGGATCTTGCCACTAAAATCATATTTTCAAACTCTAATATTCGAATTATAATAGAAAATATTTACATTTTCTACTCTATTCTCCACCAAAAAATAAGTGAATAAATTGAAGGGAAAAGTCAAAAAAAATCATTCAAAATCAGGGGAATTTTTTCATGGTTGCAATTTTAGGGAAAAGGGAAAAATTATTCATGATAGGGGTGATTATGTGTCGGGAAACGTCAGAAACTTCTAACCTAAGCAGTTTTATGGGCTGGAATCTTTCAGTCGAAATATTATTATTTTCCGTTAAATCATTTGGGTTTTGTAAAAACTCTAACGCGAGATTGTAGACAGAAGTAGTGACAAACAGTCCTCTAGATTAAACTGCTTGTAGCTGGCGATTTTTTAACAACTTTCTTTTTGGCAACACTGTATTTAGCAGCTCAGCTGTTTGCGCTTAACATATTACTGTTAAACATGTTCAGTTTGGTCTCTAATTGCACCCAGCGTAAGAACCATTTGAGGCAAGGACGTGAAATCATCTTTAAACACTTTATATGTATTTTTTATTTTTTTTTTTTAACTAAATCCAAATGCTCTTAAAAGTCACCCATTTTGAACAAATTTCAGGGTCTCTGTAAGCAATATCAAAAGAAACTAATATTCAATCAGTATTGAGTTATCAATGGAAATAAGAGATGCTATCTGGCCCAGTGTTTAAATAAAATAAATTTTATGCAGAGGACTTGGCCTCACATCAAGTACTTATGACCTCATAAGTACAATACTGACCGCCGTATTTATAAATAACAATGGAATTCTTTTCAAAATTAGTAACATTCATTTGAAAACCTGTCTACTACCATTTCGGTATTGTTATGGTCAAATAAAGTAAACAAACCAAAATATTACAACGAACAAAAAATCAACAAACAAAAAATCAAAATATCTGATGATCAAACAGTTTGTGATGCATGTGCAGCCACTTGAAGCTGGTTTCGTACAAAAGAAATAATAATAATAGTAACAATAGCACTAGCAATCACAGCTTTTAATGAAATCTATTTCTTAAAATAATTTCCCATTTAAAATTTTAAAAAGTTTAATGAAAAAAAAACTTTTATTTGATGTGGTGTAAATGCAAATGAAATGCAGACTTGCTCAACCCACAGCAAATAAAACTTTTTCGAGTGGCAATTTTAAATAAGTGCAGCAATGTTTAATTGACTTTGAAAAAATTCACAATTTACTCACCCAATCCCCTATTGGGGCCAAGCATCACCCATGTGGCCGAGCTGTCCAATAGACCATGAGTTAGTAAAACTGGCATAGCGCCCGGCTTTGGTATGCGATGCAATTGCAATATGTAGCCATCTTCCGTGGTGACATTATGAATTTCCGACGGATATCCATACTTTTTAATTAAATCTGGCTAAAAAAAAAATCGAAACACAACATGTTTTCAATACCGTTTCAAATTCACAACTTGAAAAAACACTAACCGTTTTCAGCAGAGAATCTTCAATTATGTCCGGATCTATGTTCACTTCATTCATGTAATTTTTTTCGAGCGCACTTTTTCCACTTTCTTTCGATTCTCGGACACCGAATATCGACAACGTACCATCAAACTTGGGTATATCGAATAAATGTATATTGCCCAATGAAAAAGACCAAGAATTTGTTTCCTTCTCGGCCTCAACTATACACAAAAATATTAAACTTAGAAATAATAAAAGTTTTAAATGCAAACGTACTTTGGCACTTGACAGTGTCGTCATTTCACTTGAAGATCCGATTAACAACTGATTGCAAAAATATTCTATTTCTCAGCTACAAGTTGTTTGTAGGGGCATTTTTATAAATTATATTAATCAAGTTTTTCTGCTGCGGAAAATATATCTACAAATAAAACAAAAGCAACGGACAACAAACACACTACTCTGCTACTCAACTCTCAGTAGACAGACGATTTTGTATTTAGGAAATAAACAATGAATGATTGTTATATTCAGGAACACTAGTAACTCGTTTAACGTCAATGCAGTGCAGTGATACCAGTTATTTCAATAGCTATAGGTAACATCAGCATTATGAGGAATTTTTATACCCTCCCAAAACGAGCTTTTATCATATCTCTCTAAGACACCATTAAGTCTATATACTATTTTTATCTTTTTTTTGGAGTAGGATGACCCCTACATATGCAATGCATTGCGCCGGAACTGAATACGAGGGGATAGTACTGAGGGGACAGATTAGGAAAGATGAGACGATAGACAGTTTTTTTTTGTAGCTATTTCAACCTTTTCTTTAACTTCACCAGCTAATTTTTGCTACAGGGCCGACGAAGGTGGGTGCTGCTACTCTGCTTTTAGTACATGATGGTGTCAGTCGCTGCCAATTATGTTCAGTGACCGACCAGTGACTATGCCTTCATCATTGAAACAGGCTGGCAACAACTAACACAACCATGCACTCACTAATGCTGATCAGAAGAATTCAACACAATATTTCATGACTCAGCGTGGAGTTAAACTCAGGACCCTCCGCTTCATAGTCTCGTGTTCTACTACTTCAGTCAACAGCACCCACTCTTGATCAGTGATAAAATCCAAAACGATCTAGCCATGACCGTAAACCCGTTTGTAAAAAATTACCCTACAGTCCACAAAAAAAGAGCCACAACCTTGAAATTTGCTACAGATAAATCTTGAAGGATGACACAAGTCAAGTTGGTAAATGGGCTAAATCGGATCAGGAGTAAAACAGATCCCCTAAGAAGAACTTAACCAACCTCTAAAAAACACAATATAGTTTTTTAAGTTCTTCTGTAATATATTTTTTGTCAGAGAAGGTGCAAAGCGTTGAACTTGCAGAAAAATCCATTTTTGGACCCCGCCTACCTTTGTGGGCGTTTAAGTAACATATTACATGGAAAAATAGTGCAAGTATTTCACAAATTGTATTCTTTATAATTTAAATTGTTAAGCTTTTGCGACGAAACTGATCTTCTTCTGTGCTATTTTTTTTTGGTGCTATTATTTTATGACTTATGACTAGAGTTTGAACACCTCAATAGATTCAACATGACTGTGTGATATGCTTTTCTAAAAAAAATAATGCAAAATTTTTTGCACTTTATCATTCTATTTATATTCATTTTGTAAACGTGCGGTCACACTTATCAAATATTTGACACAAAAAGCGTAACCACTAAATACTAAGGAAAAAATTTTCATTCAAATGCGTGTTTATTAATTAAAATAGTTTGATCTGTTTAACTCAATAAACCCTTGTCTGAATGAAATGGATTTTCAATTTTGATGTGTTAACATCTATACGCGCGTCTCTAGGGCAGTAAACTATCAGTTTCAATACATACGCAAGTGTAAGGTGTAAGATGCAAGAGTATGTGTTTGTTCGTTGCTTGGCAGTCGGTATTGAAAGTGATTATGCATAGCAAAGAGAATAGTGACGTGGTTATACGTACATATATAAAAATGAGATAGCAAGACAGCAACGTTTGTAGCTTATGTACAAACATAACAATGTATGTATGTACATTTGTCTGTTGCTTTGCATTCTCTTTGTTTTTTGTGGGTTTAATATAAAATAAATAAACAAAAAGGTGTTAACACATCGCCCGTGAGTTCGAACACTCATTGTTTTTTTTTTTTTGTATGAATTTCTATTTTTTTAGTGAACTTTATTTATGTAAATTGTATTACAGGATGTTAATTTTTTCAACAGGCTATAAGTTCGAATCTGCGAAACTGCAAATTATTTCTTAAGTTTATTCAATAAATGAATTTGTTTGAATTCTATTTATTATTTTTTAAGAGAGGGATATTAATAATATTTTTTCTTTTTAATAGTCATTAATTCAGCAGAACGGATCAGTACTGATTTCAAGGCCACTACGCCATCTCATCAGCGTTCTTTGCTAAATTTGTCCACTTTTCAAAGAGGTGCTAGTTAGTAGAAATTTCAACTATTTAAACAATGTTTTTAACGAAAATTTAATATGAATAGTTCTCACATCAATTTTTTCAAGTTATTACTTTTTGATTAGTATGAAATTCCCCAACCCTGGCGATGAATATTCCCAATATTCCATATATCTCTTTCGCTTTTTCCAGAGCCATCGGCTGCTGATAGCTAAAGCTTCTTTGTTATTTATGTTCAAGTAATTGCATTTTAATTAACAATTTACAATGAACATGTAAACAAGTGCGCGTGCCCTCGCAATGTTTTAAATTATGTATGAATTTCTATTTAATTAAATGGATTTTCGTTAGTATTGTAGTGGTTACGCTTTTTAGAGCAAATATTTTAAAATTGTGACCGTACCTTAAGTTAAAATTAGTACAAAAGTTCTCCTCCACTGATGATGATTATTTTAAATAACGCATTTCTTCTTTGCTTTTTCCACAGCCCTCGGCCGCTGAAGTCAAAAGAAATGGTTTTGCAGAGTAGTGTTTTCTTCAGAGCAACTATTTTCAAAGACTATAAAATAAATATATCATATATTCTCGAGAATCGATTTTTAATTAGAGCTCGACCATTGGCGGCGAAACCATTGCCACCAAATTTTAAGTTATTTAACCCTGGAAAATCACACATATTTTTGTGCCGTAAAAGCCATAGTGCGTCGAATCGATGAAGACGATATTCGAAAGTTAAAGAAAGAAAACCGGCAACACCTAAATGAAACTTATAAACGAAACTTATTTCTTTCAATTATTTGTTTTGTATCTTAATAAAAAAATTAACATAAATTATTATTTTTCTTATTATTAATTTGCCATAAAAGCACGTTTCATAGCTCTATTTCATTTGGCTGATTTTGATGGGAATTTATATTTGACATGGGAATTTATAAAAATATTTTACATAATCTATTAAATTTGATTGCATTTGAAAATTAATATATTGAGTAATTAAAGGAGATTGTTTTTTTGTGTCGGTCTATGATTTACAAATGAATAAAAAAAGATCTATTTTGCATAACCCGTGGTTTCGATGATACATGTGCAGAAAAAAAAAAATAAAATAAAACTTGCCCAGTACGTAGAGGGCTATAACTGCACGCATATCGAAACCATATCAGCGGCTACTGCTATACGAAAAATCAGTTATAGATAAATGCAAATAGAGGAAGAGATGTAAATATGAGTCGTCGAAACGATGAAGAATGACATTCCAGGGTTAAATATTGTAACATTTTGACTTCGCGTAGACTTAAAATTTATATATTCCAAGTGAAATCGACATTCGATGTCCATCGAAATTTCCATTTAAATTGTATTAAAATTTCGATGACTATCGAATGCGGCAACATTCACTAAACGATGTTTTAAACAACAACACTAAACGATGTTTTTCCAGCGGTAATCGCAATTAAAGGCTCAAGTGTGTTAATGCTCTTTTATGCGTATTTATTTATTTTTTTCAGTTTTCATTTTCATTATAATTTTTGTTGTTTTTGTATTCACAAATCTATAATATTTACTTACGTACAAATGAAGATCACACACGCATGCACATACTACATACATACAATCGTACATAAAAGCCTACGTAAGTACATATATATATATATATATATATATATATATATATATATATATATATATATGTATGTATGTATGCATAAATGTATATACGATATGAACGACACAACCTTTAAAAATCCAAAACACTGATAACGTTTTTACAATACAAATCGCCTCTGTCCAAGAAAGAGTTGTTTGCTTGAGTCTCTATTTTCATCGTTTTAATAATCAATTGAGCATACAATTTGTATTGTTTATTTTGTAGATAACAACAAATTCCCACATAAAATTAAAAACTATATACAAATATCGCATGTCAAGTGGCAGGAGCGGTTACGGCTTAAGTTTTTCAAGGGGAAAATAAACTAAACACTTTGTAAAATGTTTAATCAATACCAATAATAAAAAAAGAACAGATTTATGAATCTTACTGGAGAGAACAATATCCCCTTTTCCATCACCCTGGATACGCGCCTGTGGGCCCGTAAATCCATTTAAAGATAGCTGCATTTATTGCTCGCTAGAGTGAGAGCTAATGAGTAAAGGGTCAAGCCAGTGATGATCACTGTCAGGCAATTTCCGTTTTCTACGGTGACATACAAATATAAATATCTGATCATGGCATTAAAGTTGAATGTGGATTCACAAAATTTAAAATGATAACTCAATTGTTATTTGAGGCTTCATAACATGATTCATTCATATTAATTATTATTATTATGTATTAAAAAAACGTTTCCGATCAAGAGCTTATAGATGAGGTGTGGCCTATATAATTAAATATATTTTATAATTCAGGGAAGAATTAAATTTTTATTAAATTGAAACAAAAATCAAAAATTAGATTCCAGGTTTCGAAAATATAAATTTTTTTGGTACATAAAACTAACCAAAACGCCTAAAAAAATATTTTTTTGTTAATGAAAATAGTTTTATACTTAATGAAGTACAAAGTTTGTGCTAAATATTAAAAAACATCGAAAATTTGATTCCAGGTTTCAAAAATAGAATTTTTTTGGTACATATAAGTGATCAAAACGCCTAAAAAAAAATTTTTTTTTGTTAATGAAAATACTTTTACACTTAACGAAAAATAAAATTTTTACTAAAAATTACAAAATATCAAAAATTCGATTCCAGGTTTCGAAAATAGAAATTTTTTTTATACATAAAAATAACCAAATATGCTATTAATTTTGCTTTCTTTATAAATTAAACCTATTTCATACTTCTGGAAGAATTAAATTTGTGTTAAGAGTTAAACAAAAATCAAAAATTCCATTCCAGGGTACGACAACAGAAATTGTTTTTGTTACATAAAAGTGACCAAAGATTTTACTAATTTTTTTTATGTATTAAACCTATTTTATACTTCAGGAAAAATTTAATTTGTATTAAAAATTTAACAAACATGAAAAATTCCATGTAGTAAGAATTTTAACGAACACTTATATTGCTATATTAAATTGAATTAAGATTCATAGGCTAATTGTTCGAAATTTGTTTTTAAATCTCAGAAAGACATGATAAATATATTAATAAGTGGTGACAAACACAATACACATGAGCACTGATGATGAAAGGGTTGCGTCTTTCGAAAACAGCTGTTCTGCTCTGCTGTGTAAGTTGAATAAAAACTGATGTTGACTTTCCTTTGTGCCTTGGAATATTTATCATGTCTTTCTGAGATTTAAAAACAAATTTCGAACAATTAGCCTATGAATCTTAATTCAATTTAAATGAAAAATTCCATTCCAGGGGGATTACTCTATAATGCGATGTCGATAACCCCCAGGCTTCGACAATAGAACTTTTTTTATGACCAAAAACATTAAAAACGTTAGTTTTTTGTTATTTAAAATAATTTTATATTTAACGAATAATTAAATTTGTAATAGAAATTAATAAAAAATAATAATCTAAAACAGATTACTAATGGTTTTTTATGAATTAAACCTGTTGCATACTTTCGGAAGAATTAAATTAGTAACAAACATTTTAAAAAAAATCAATAAGATGATTTCAGGGTGGGACAATTGAAACTTTTTTTTGGTACATAAAAGTAACCAATTGAACATTTTTTTCTTTTTGTTTATAAATTAAATATATTTCATATTTTTGAAAGAATTTCATTGGTATTAGAAATGAGAAAAGGCAAAAAGGGAACTTCAGGCCCGAAAGATATGTGATCCGGAAAGAATATAGCACCTTCATGTTTAATACACGATTTCTGTTCCACCTAAACCAATTTAAAAAGCCATAATCGATATTATATATTTCTGTTTATTCCATATGTTTTTATGGAAATAAACAGAATAAATCAATTATTTTTAATATGAAAGTCTTGCGTACAAAAATTTTAATTATAAATTATAAAATTACCGTGCGGTAATGAAAAATTGAGCGTTGACATCACTTGGTCAAGCCACTAAACTGGTACGAGCCTCCTATTTAAAATATCTGTGGGAAGTAGTATTTAGCTGCATCTGTTTATATGTATGTACGCATATAAGTGTGCGTGTATTCCATAGATCACTATGAAATGGATGTCAGTATAAGCAAAGTGTCTTGGCCTTAACAATAATTGTATGGACGTTCATACTTATTTACACGTGTACACACCGATCTGACCTGTCTTCTAACAATAGATCTTTAATATAATTTATGCATTCCGAAAAAAAGAGAAAAATGCTTTTGTTGAAAATTACATTTTCTTTGGATTGTCGTAAAAAATATTTGATATTGTTTATCAAATTTTTCAGTGCCATAAAATGTATTTAAATTTTTTACTTAATTTAAGATTACACTTAAGAGCTGTTCGTTTAAAATTTGGATACACTAAGCTTGTGACAACTTTTTAATCATATGCCTTTATCTACATATAAATATGTATGTATTTAATCAGTTAAACAATTAATTTCTAACCAATTGGATATTTTCGATTAACGTTTCAAATGGCCTATTTCGATCGAACACATAAAATTTGAATTCAATTGAGATTTATGAAGTGAAAATCGTAATATTAAACTCAGAAAGACATAATAACAATTTCAAAGAACAAGGAAGGCATCACATCAATTTAATTTTATTTTCAATTTACACAGCAGAATGACGTTATTTTCGAAAACCGCTACACTTTCATCACCCGTACTCATGTTAGTGGTTTATCGCTACATGTTAGTTGGCTTAAATCAATGTAATTAGAACTTTTTTAAAGTCTAAAAAAAATATTAAGAAAAATAGAACATGAAGAAAATAACCAACCATAGAACCACAGTTGCCATACTTGACGGTTTATTGTTCTTTTGGCGTTTTGACGCCTAAACGACTTCTGTTCCAAGTTTAAAGATTTTCATATAATTATGGTTGATTTCAATAGCGTCAATTGATTTCTTTTCAAACACAGTAGGGTGGTTCATAATGTACCGCTACAGAATACTGACAACGCATATCATTTCAAACCGTAGTCGCCAAGTATTTGAAATGCCTTATAAATGTAATCGAGGGAAACCTGAAATTTTTGATGATTTTTTATAATTACTTTGACGAGTTTCACGGTTTTGAAAATATACAAATTAAAATTGTTTAATCGTATATCTCTTAAAAATAGTAGATTGCTCTTCTCTTAGATAAGAAAATTTATCCTTATAAAAAATTTTTCATCAGATAAAAATCATCACATCATCGCCTTGAATTTTCATAACCTCAAAGTCTCTGCCTCCTTGAAGACGTCTAACAAAACTTCGAACTTAAAGTAAACAACGCCTAAATTTAAATTCAATTTCAAACGGATTACCCAAAATTGCCCACTGTGCAGCAATGACAATTTCTTTTTTTCTGCATTGTTTGACCAAAGTCATATAGATCAAAATTTTGATTGATTTTAAATGCACTTGATTGAGGCGATTTTATTTTTATTTGTGTTAAGTGTGAACAAGAATAACAGTGAATAACACATTTAAACCGAACTTGAATGTAAATGACACTTAAATGCGAATACAAAAGCTGGGTTTTACTCTCTCCATTTTGTTTGCTGTATATCTTAATTATGTAATAAAATTAGAAGAAAGTATTCCGCTCTTAATATTCTCTTAATGCACTACATGCATCAGTTAAGAATATAAAAATGAAATTTTTACACAACTCACGTTCTACTTTTGAAAGCGTCATTACCGAAACAAATACTTTACATATTATCACCCTTTTTTATAATGAAAAATAAAAATTCATTAGTGTTTGAAATCATCAATTTATTATATAAGCGTTTCAATTGCTAGTAATTATACACTTTGTTTTGTATTCACAAAATAATATTCGCCTGAGAATATTTTATTGCAAAAAAGATTTACGTTAAACAACATATTAAGCGCTATTTAATTTATCAAAATATAATAGGTTTTGGGAAAGTATCCGCATACTTGGAACTAATAGTGTTTTCACACTGACATGATTTGGTATGGTTTTACCATACAAAATTATTTTTTTAAAACCAACTTAAAATTGGTTTTATGAAATGCAGCCATGTTTTTGCCTGTTTTTTGGCTGTGCTAAGTTGAGTGCTGCCAAGTTGTATATTGGAACAGCTGGTATTGTTTATGTTAATAAACAGAACTTCCAGAACCCCCTTACGTTTTTTATATATAACAAGTGAATTTCCAAGAAGTTCTTCACTTTTACAAAATTTCAAATACTTCATTCACAAAATTTAAAATAATTTCTATATTAGAACGCATTGCGAAACTTTTTCTTTTTTCCCTCAAACAAAAAATTTCCATTGTATAGGTTGTTAAAATAGAGAACAAGTACAGTAACAAATTCACACATTTCTTTGAATGATTTTATTTATTTTGAACAAATTTATTATACAGCCTGTATTTTAAAACCACAATTTGCAGTGTAACGTAAAATCATCTATTTACGGTTTTAACGCCAAAACCAGGTTTTAACCTGGTTTATAAATTTATTTAAAATTTTAAATGAAATTTTAGTTATCGCTTTTTCACTTTACAGTCACACTTTCAAGATTCACTTTAAAAATTTTGCGCTCACTGCCTATCAAAATTCACAAATCTTGAAGACTGTGACGTAATCTGCACGCAATTTTAAAACAATACGCGTCAATATGACGTTAATGAAGCTAATTAAAATTTGTTGAAACTAGTGCAGGAAATAAATAAATTAATGGAAAAAGAAAAATTGATATGCCTTTAACAAAAGGGTCAACTCAAAAATTTTCAATATTCGCTTTTGGCAAGAAACACGCATATCTCTACTCAGGGATTATATAGTATATGATAACAGTTTTCAGAAGTTGTTTGAAAACATATTTGAAGCGACTACTTTTATAATCGCTCTTAAGTAGTTTTTGTAGCAAAAAATTAAACTTTCTTGTTAGTCTACTTCCCCAATTACTCATCAATGGAATTGAAAGTATGATTCATAGTGCATAAATATGCATTATTTCAACGATAACAAATCTGCAGTCGTATAATTAAAAACACGCTTTGAATCAAGGGTCAATTTACAGCGACAAATTAGATTAACTTGCTTATTAAATCGCATTATTATATCACATGCTATAACTGCGGCATAAAAACTTATTAAATAAAATAAAATTGAAAAATTTTGGAAACAATGGGATTTCAAATTGCAGATTTGTATTCAATAAGTTGAGTACCTTGAAAATAAAATACATTTTACTTAATTAAATTAAAGCATCAATCGAACTGCTATATGAAAACTATTTCCAAACCAGATTTAATTATACAAATTTCAAGATATTTTAGTAATTACAGCATCATTATTTTCAAATATGTGTGTACATGTCAGTATGACAGTACAAGCGAACAGACGCACTCCCAAATGGTTTATATCTGCATGATTGACTGCATTCGACACGATCTTGAAATGATCAACAAAACAAATAAATAGATGGGGAAAACTTTATTAACAAAAGAGTAGCATCAATATTTAGTACGCTAGTACATATTTCCACATCCCTGTTTATTTTGACATGTCAATGTTTAAAACAATAAACAATTACTCTGCAAGTCTTAACCAAAAAATATTCAACTGCGTTTGTTGAAATCAGGGAACGCAAATAAATATTATTTTTGAAATTTAAAATAAAAACAAACACAAACTAAATGAGAGGTATTATCATTGTTACATGCACTAACTTTAAATGCATTAATTTCTATTTGTTTAAGTTTTATTTAAAACCTGAAAATTACCGACTATTTTCTAAATTTAATTTCTTCCTCAGAAAAATAAAAGTTATTTCTTGATTTTTATTTATTTCTCCAAAAATAAAAGTTATTTCTTGATTTTTATTTCTTCCTCACAAAATAAAAGTTATTTCTTGATTTTTATTTATTTCTCAGAAAATAAAAGTTATTTGTTGATTTTTATTTCTTCTTCAGAAAATAAAAGTTATTTGTTGATTTTTATTTCTTCTTCAGAAAATAAAAGTTATTTCTTGATTTTTATTTCTTCCTCAGAAAATAAAATTTATTTCTTGATTTTTTATTTATTCCTCACAAAATAAAAGTTATTTCTTGATTTTTATTTCTTCCTCAGAAAATAAAAGTTATTTCTTGATTTTTATTTCTTCCTCAGAAAATAAAATTTATTTCTTGATTTTTATTTATTCCTCACAAAATAAAAGTTATTTCTTGATTTTTATTTATTCCTCACAAAATAAAAGTTATTTCTTGATTTATATTTCTTCCTCAGAAAATAAGTTATTTCTTGATTTTTATTTCTTCTTCAGAAAATAAAAGTTATTTCTTGATTTTTATTTATTCCTCACAAAATAAAAGTTATTTCTTGATTTATATTTCTTCCTCAGAAAATAAAAGTTATTTCTTGATTTTTATTTATTCCTCACAAAATAAAAGTCAATTCTTGATTTTTATTTATTCCTCAGAAAATAAAAGTTATTTCTTGATTTTTATTTATTCCTCACAAAATAAAAGTTATTTCTTGATTTATATTTCTTCCTCAGAAAATAAAAGTTATTTCTTGATTTTTATTTCTTCCTCACAAAATAAAAGTTATTTCTTGATTCTTATTTCTTCTTCAGAAAATAAAAGTTATTTCTTGATTTTTATTTATTCCTCACAAAATAAAAGTTATTTCTTGATTTTTATTTCTTCTTCAGAAAATAAAAGTTATTTCTTGATTTTTATTTATTCCTCACAAAATAAAAGTTATTTCTTGATTTATATTTCTTCCTCAGAAAATAAAAGTTATTTCTTGATTTTTATTTCTTCCTCACAAAATAAAAGTTATTTCTTGATTTATATTTCTTCCTCAGAAAATAAAAGTTATTTCTTGATTTTTATTTCTTCCTCACAAAATAAAAGTTATTTCTTGATTTATATTTCTTCCTCAGAAAATAAAAGTTATTTCTTGATTTTTTTTTTCTTCAGAAAATAAAAGTTATTTCTTGATTTTTATTTCTTCCTCACAAAATAAAAGTTATTTCTTGATTTTTATTTATGTCGGGAAAAAAAAGTTGTTTTTGATTTTTATTTATTTCGTGGAAAATAGGAGTTATCTTTGATTTTTATTTTTTTTCTGAAAATAAAAACTATTTCTTGATTTTTATTTATTTCTCAGAAAATAAAAATCATTTCTTGATTTTTATTTACTTAGTCCTGAAAATGAAGAACTTGATGAGTAACGATTTGATGAAAAAGGTTTTATATTTTCAGGAATAAATAAAAATCAAGAAAAAAATTTTTATTTTCTGAGGAATAAATAAAACTTACGAAATAAATTTTATTTCGTGAGGAAGAAATAAAAATTAAGAAATAACTTATGTATATTTTCTCAGGAATAAATAAAAATCACGAAATAACTTTTTTATTTCGTTTGGAAAAAGTAAAAATCACGAAATAACTTTTATTTTGTGGAAATAAATACATCAGAAATATGAAAACTATGGTTTCAGGAATGAATGTGTTTATATACTCGAGACGTACATCGGTGAAGGGTATAAAAGATTCGGCACAGCCGAATATAGCAAATTTACTTGATTTATTTCACATTATTTTACTATAAAGGTCAGCTTGTATATTTAAGTTTAAAAAATATATTTTCCGCGCTTTATTAAATTGGAATTTGCATTTGAAAAAGCAAAATACAATAAGAGCGACATTTACGCCGAACGACCAATTTGGATAAAAAAAATTTATGACAATCAGAAAAAAACTGAGTGTTTTTTATAAAATATAGTCTAGGCAGTGTTGACAACACATATTTCTCAGTCATCTGTATGGAAATTAAAGGTCTTTCTAAATAACAAAAAAAATCTTCAAGCCGACCACCATGTGGTGTAAACAGCACATTATTTTCACCACTACGCCACAAATGCAATTAATATTAATCACAAATTATATGGTATGAAGAAGTAAGTTGTAATTATTTTTAATAGTTTTGCAAACCAAAAACAATATCAAATTCTCTTAATTCAACCCACAAACAAATCACATTCCCAAAACTCAATTTTATAAATGCATCTAAGGAAGATAATACTCCTAACCTCAAAATAGAATAACTTCTCAGCTAGGCAGTAATAGTTTTTGGTCAAACCACAAAAACAACTACAAGCTGAAATAACAAAAACTTTAAAGTTTGGAGAAAAAAAATATTGCTCATGCTAGATTGCATCTCCATAAATAAAACATATGTGTTCAGTGTGAGGAGCACTGCAGCCACAAAAAGGGACAGCAAGGAAAATTAATTTTTGTTAGTTATTTTTTTTTATATATAAAAAAGGGAAAATTTGCATGTCAAAAATTGCTGCAAGGACTCGCACGAAAGCATTATGATTTTCGCAAAAAGTTGTGAAAAGGGAAAACACAAATGCAAAACACATCAAAGGGAGGCGGTAGAATGCATAAGTGTCAACACAAAGAGGGCTGCAACTACGGAGTTCACGGGAAATGGTGATTGGGGGAAGGAATTGAAGATTGTTAGCAGTAGATTACAGGGAAATATGATGCACTTTGCGGTTGTTACACATAGAAATATATGACACAACTTTGTGCACATGCATACATACTTTTAGCAACTAAAAGACAACATCATTTTAAGTAACATTTTATAAAAGATACACCACAATCAGTGTGACCAGCTTTAATAATATTATATTTTATGTAATTCTATTTATATCGACCTGATATTTTAAATTGTTTTTAATATTGAAAAAACGGCAAATCTTTAATGTGATAAAAAATTTAGTTACAATTTTATAAAAAAAAATGTTTCTATTGCATGGTATGACCAGTGTGACCATATAAGTATTCTTGGGGCGGGCTAACTGCAGCTTCATATTATTGGATTTAGATTTAAATTTCACATTGAGCCCTTATCTTCTGTTACGTATAAATTTATAGATTTTAACCTTTTCTCTAAAGTCAATGTCCTGCTTCAAAATTTCAATAGAAACAATTTTTTTTTTTAGTAGGACCAGCACTCAGGCGATGATCACCACATATGCAGTGCCTTGCACGTGAACAAGGAAGGAGGGGACAGTTTTGAGAATACAGATGAAGATATATGACTGGATAGAGATTTTTTTAGCTAATTTAATGTTTTTACTTCGCCGGCTAATATTTTGCTACAGGCTCGGAGAAGGCAAACACTTAAAATAGTTGTGGGGAATTTTTTAAATAAATTTTAAACATTGAAATATATAAACTTTTATCCAATAGCAAAGATCGAGTGTCAAATGGGAATTGCAAATTAAAAAACTAATGGGATTACTCTCATAGAATCACAGCGCCCAAAATGTGGAATATTCTTATGAAGGGCCAAACCGAAGTTCAATCATAAAAATACAATAAGCAAAAATCCCTTCAAAGAACTGTGTTCTTTTGTGTTAAAATGTTTAGTATTTTGCCCCTAAGCAATGCAGAAATTGACACCTATTTGAAAACTTCTATACATCAGAAACAGCAGGGGCACTCTTGGTAATGTTGAATTGTCACCCAGTGGCTATTGTGGGCAAACAGCTGGCTTTACTCTCTGTGATGAGTTTGAAGGCCGTGTGTCTATTGACACAAATTTAGAGGTGAAAAACTATCGATGGTACAAACGATATTGTCGATAGTTATTTGCTTTTTTTTTGTGATCATCGATAGTTTTAGTTCACAAATATTTAAAAATAATCGATAGTGAAAATTACAATCGATATCGAATGCCGTTACCCGCTCTGTGTTTTATTTTGTTAAAAAATATTTTATTTCGCAATTGAAGTGCGAAAATTTTCACGATAGAATCGATATATTTTTTTTAACTATCGAACTATTTCGATAGTAACAATATCGATCATTTTCCATCTCTACCAGAATTGGCACGTTAAAATTTTTACAAAATACTCGGAAATCTCTGACAACATTAACTTTTTTACACCAAAATCTTGCTTTGGTGAACTATTTCATTCCACTGTTTGCGAAAGGGGACAATTTTCTAAGCTATCATTTCCAGTAGGATGGATTAAGGTCTCTACTGGCGAATCCAAAAAGGAGCAAGAGTGTGCGAAGGTTTCCATGTTGTGGAGAAGTTCAGTGTAAGAATTTTATTTAGGCTACAAGATGATTGCCATTGTTTTACAAGCCGCTATGTCTACTATTGCACGTGCAGCAATATGCCTGAGGTAATGGGCCTTATTACGGTTCTCGAACCTTATAAAATATTGGACGATAGGAGGGATTTCCCGCCTCTAATTTGAAATGGCAACTCTGCTCTTTTCAACCGGCTACTGTCAGTCGACTGCTGTCAAAATTTTAGTTATTTAGTTTGTGTTTGGCAGCCGTTGATAGCAGACTACTGCGCGTTTTAAGAAGAAAATGGAAAAAGGCGCATTTCGCGTGCTCTTTAAAAATTGTTTTTTGCGGAAAAATCGATCACTGAAACCAAAGCTCAGCTTGGTAAATATTATGAGAAATCTGCACTATCCATTTCCATGGTAAAGAAGTAGTTCACTAAATTCCAATGTGGCACGGGAGATGTCGAACATTCTGGATGCCCATTTGAGGGTCTAAATTCCAAACAATTGAACAAATTCACGATATGGTTTTAACGGATCGGGGATTGAGAGTGAGAGAGGTTGTGGAAGCCATAGGCATCTTACACGCATTTAATTTTGGATGATCACTTGGGTATGAGAAAGCTTTCGGCTAGATGAATTGGGTTACGAATTTTTTTCTCGTTCGCCCTATTCGCATGATTTCGCCCTGAGTGACTATTTCATAATCCCAAACTTGAAGAAATGGCTTGGCGGTAAGAGATTTGGCACCAACGACGGAATCATCTCACAAACAAATTGCCTATTTTTATGATCTTGATATATCATATCTTTCGGAAGGGATAACAAATTTTAAGAAATGTTGCACTAAGTGTATACTATAGAACTCAAAGGACATCTGCGTTACATTCAAAACGTCAAAGACTTATTGACCCACCCTCGTATATTAAAAAATCTAACCTGAATATGTTACGACTGCATACAAGAGCAGATGCCAAAATGGTCACATTAACCACACAATGAATTGTTGCACATCGAGCTCGTGCCCAAAGTTCAGTTCAGTTTATAGATTAAGAAGCCGGTACGTTTAAATGCAACAAAATGCCTGCCATAAAACTTTTGTTATTGTTTAATTAGTTTGTGGCCAAAAAGTAGAACCAAGTACTTTAAACCTTAAATGACAATGCTGGATTATAAACATTTATTGTTTCGTAGATGAGATCTTGTTTGCACAAGAGTTCATGATACGGGAGGACAGACAATTTGCAAAAAACCTCAGAATGTATTTGACTTCAGTGTGATGTACGAAGTAATAAACCAAATATTATCTACATCTACGTATTTATTTATTATACACATTATCGATAGAGTTGTTGCAAATTCATTGTTGTTAACTCTTGGTAGTCATTCATTATTCAGTTTACAATGTGTGAGTGAGTAATTCAGACTGCAATTGCAGTTTGGGTGCGCTACTGAGTTTGCTGAATTAGAACAAAATTTAAGTGTGGGTATACTCAATTTGTCATTCCGTATGTAAAGCAACGTGATATCTCTCTAAGGCCATATAAAGCAGTATATATTCTTGATCAGTGAATAAATGTAAGGCGATCTAACCATGTCCATCCGTCTGTAGAAATCACGATACAAACCAAACGAAAAGAGCCAATCACTTAAATAAATTTTGAGGGATAGCAAGGGTCAAGTTCGTTAATGGGCTGCAGCTGGTCAGAGGCAAAAAAGTTCCCCTAAGAAGATCTAAACAAACCTCTTAAAAACAATATAATTTTTAAAGTATTGTTTTTATGTCAAAGATGGTGCAAAGCGTTGTACTTGAAGCCAAAAAATTAGAAAAATCCAGTTTTTCCCCCCCCCCCCTGGGCGTTTAAGTAACATATTATATGGAAAAATAGTGTAAATATTTAACAAATTGTATAATTCAATTCCTTAAAAATTAAATTTTAAAATTTTTATGTCAAAGCTCAGGTGTTCTTCCTCTGCCCTACCCTCCCCCATCATTGGCCCCTAAATGACCCTATAAAAAAAATGTTCACATGTACTTAAGTATAAAATTCAAACCAAAAAAAAAAAAAAGTTTGACTTAGGTATGATGAAACAAATAAATTCAGAAAAATGGGACATGAAGAAAAATAATCAAACGGTAACACGGGTATTATAACAATAACATGTTAACATCAGGTTGATACAGTTCTCGTATCCTTTTTCACAACAAAATTTGTGTAACTAGGAACTGTTATCACATTCAACTAAGCCACCTAATAAGTGGTGACAAACACAATACACATGAGCACTGATGATGAAAGGGTTGCGTCTTTCGAAAACAGCTGTTCTGCTCTGCTGTGTAAGTTGAATAACAAAAACTGATGTTGACTTGCCTTTGTGCCTTGGAATATTTATCATGTCTTTCTGAGATTTAAATTAAAATTTCGAACAATTAGCCTATAGAATCTTAATTCAATTTAATAAAAAATATATTTGTTTCGTACACTTAATCACTCCTATCATGAATAATTTTTCTTTCGAAATTTTTCCCTTTTCCCTAAAATTTCAATCATGAAAAAATTCCCCGTGAATGATTTCATACTAAAATGAAATCCCCCTTATCGTGAATGAATTTTTTTCCCGCGAGTTTTTTCACTTTTCCCTTTAACTTATTCACTTAATTTCTGGTGGGGAATAGAGTAGAAAATGCAAGTATTTTCTATTATAATTTGAGTATTACAGTTTACATATTTTATTTTAAGATCCGGGTAATATCCGTTAATAAAACATAAACTGATATTTTTTGCAACAAATCAATTGTCTGCGTCTTTGTAAAACTTGTTGCTCCAATTTTAAACATTAACCCCCATATTCATAAAAAAATAAAACGTATTTGAAATCTTTTTTAAGAAAATTTTGTATGGAAAAATGTGATTAAAATATATTTCAAACTCATTTGAAATTTTAAGAATATTTTTAATTTGTTTGTTCGGTTTCCAAAATGTATCCAAATTATTTTACTACTACATATACATTTAACTTTACTTTTTTAAAACTTTTTAAATTACTACATACATAAATATAAATTTTCCAACACAAATTTCCTAGATTTTTCATGTTGTTTTCAGTTTCTTCTCTTTTTTATATTCACTGAGAACTGATAGCGGGAATAATTTCCATTTTTCTCTTCGAGGGGAATAAAAAGTTCAAGGGAACAAAAATTCCACATGTTATTCACGATAGGGGTGAATAACATCAACATGAATGACTTTTTAGTGTTTTATGGTAAAGGTGATATGTCTCGCCCACGGCCCCTCCCGGAGTGATCCCTACAAAATAGGCCTTTTTTTTACTAAATATTTAAAGGGTATTTAAGATTACACCCGCTCGATTATAACGTTCTTGTTTTTTTTTTCACTTTTAACTTGCAATGGCATTCAGGTTATGAACTCTGCTAATGCAGTACCTTCTGCCAGAACTATTAAAGGAGGAGATGGTGTTGAGAGGGCACCTGAAGTCGGGACACACACCGCTCAAGTAGTAATAGCAATTATTTCAAGCCGTTGTTTATAAAAATTAATTTTAATTTCTTATCATTCACCATGAAAATATTCGCTGGGTTATTTTTGACATCCACAAAATTTTGTGTGTATATTCTCAGTAGCCGTGTAAAAGTTTACTGTGAAATATTCGTATAGAAAAGTTTTATTTGTATTGCCTGTTGATGTATCCATGACTGGGTGGTATTGATTGATTTTGTGTTTTCGGGCTAGATTGTAATCTGAAAAGTGCAATATAATCCTTAACACTTGTGCTTATCTCCATGTTGGCATTTACTTCTCTGGCTGTCAACATTTTTACTTGAGCGGAGTGATTTTATGGTATTAAGTATTATGAAACAGATAGAAATAAATGAGTAGTATTTGCAATTTAAAAGTCTAGTTAAAAGTTTCAATTAAAAATAAACTTAAAGTTAAAGTTGACGATATTAAAATTCAATAAGACTCTTTTGGACTTTTTTTTTTGTTGGGAGTGATACCGCGGCCTTGTAGAGTATGTAGAATGTTGTATAAAGTACATCATTTCACTAAAAAGCTCATTATTTTTTATATATTTTTTGTTAGCACTTATAGGAGTGCTCCTGTATATGCAGTGCAATCAATTCACATTTAAATATATTTTACTTTATAGGTATATCTTTAAAGAAATTAATTAGGATTGAATTTAAAGTCCGTAATTCCCAAATAATCATTTATTTTAAAAACATTTCCCAAACTATTATTTATTTAATAAATTTAATAAATTATCGTAGCTTTAATCTTAAATTCTAATTGTACAGCAAAACAATTTATATTAATTTTATGCATAAATAAATGCTAGAAACGCATTAAAACCAAAATTCAAAATTTAATCCAATGTTTTACGCACAACTTAATAATTTGCAAATTCCAATTTAATTTTGCTCTTAAGCCAGGTATTAAAAGCAAATAATTTCATTAGATAAACATTGTTGCTGTTGCTGTTGCTGTTGCCATTTCTATTGTTGTTTTTGTTATTGTTTAAACAAACACATTATGGCAACGTATAAAATACTACATTCATAAATATTTATGTGCGAGTACAATCAATAATTTCCACAATAAAATGACATATTTGTTTTGAGTGTTTGTATGATGTGAAAAGTATTTCTCGCAAAATTCAAATAAACGGAAATAATTTAAAAGATGTTTGCACGATTATTCCGGAAATGTTAACGTTTGAAATTGAAGTTGGCAAAAATTGGCAGATCACAAAAATAATGATTTCATGATCTGAAAGAAAACTCGTTTAATATGGCCAAATGAATTTCATATCTCTAGAATATCCCAGGGCGTATGAATGACTATAGTCAACTATATAATGATATTGAGGATGTAGTGTAACATGTTTAGTAATGATCTGCATTACACACAGTGAAACTCCTAAAATGATCGCTTTGATTTTTTAGTATTTTAAAACTTGGGGAAAATAGCACAATTGAAGTAAAATTTAGTGTTAAATAACTTTTGCTTGTTCACGTACCCGCTGACGTCGGACAGATCTTCATCGCTCATTATGATTTTGGTCGAAAAATCGTCCACTTCGTCCTAGACACGACTAATCCGCGTTCTTGGGGAGTGTGTCGCTTCATGGCTTGTTCACTTGTATTCTACATCTGTCACAAATGTCAAAACAGATTCGACATTGGCCGCCATTTGCAAAAATAAGAGCATCTTCCAATAGGGTGATTTCTTTTGCCCCACCATGTATTATACACAATTAAAGGTGGAACCAAGGCGAATTCATACCACGTGCCCTTAGTTCAGAAATTGGTGATCAGCTGTTACCAAGGCAAAATTATTGAACTGTCAAAGTGTTCTTCTGGTTTTTCGTTTTTGTGTGCGGCCATTGTCTTTTCCAAAGCATTTCATTTGACAGTTCAATAAATTTTACACAGAGTTGCATAAGTGAGTTCACCTTGTATGAATTCGCCTTGGGTGGAACTATACAATTGACGAATAAGAAAATTTGAGTAAAAATGGGATATATGTACGGAAAAGTTCAGGGAGTGTTTTTTTTTTATACAGGCTGCCAGTTTTGATTAACAAATCCAGCACACTTGGGTCCTAGTAGATCCCTTTGTGTTACCCGAAAACATCACAAACACCCAAGGTCCTTGGTGGGAATCGAACCCACGACCTCTGTACTAATAGGCTAGCATCGCTACCAATCAGCCACAGCGGCACCCAGGAAGTGTGTTACCTTCGGTTTGATACAATTCTCGTATGCAATTTCCTAATAAAGTGTGCGTAAATAAAAGCAGTTATCACATTCACCTAAGCCACCTAAGAAGTGACTACAGATGATGAAAGTGTAGTGGTTTTCGAAAACAGCGGTTTTGCTGTGGTGTGTAAGTTGGATAATTATATTGATGTTGAATTTCCCTTGTACCTTGGAATATTTATCACATCTTTCTGAATTAAAACACATTACGAACAATAGCCTATAAGACTTAATTGAAAATTACTTCATCCCCTAGAAAGCAGCAACTTTTGCATCGCAAGTGCATCATATGACTGCAAAACAGCAAAAAAAAACCGCATGATCTTAATAAGGATAGACATATGAACACACCTATTTAAAGTCCTGCTTCACAGGTCACCATATATGACAAGGACTCGTCGGCAGCATCATTCTTAACAAGTCTAAATGCTTTTTTTTAACAGATTCATAGAAGAAGAATTTTCGACATTAAAAACTATCGACAGCTGGATTTACAGTCGAATCGTCGATAAGCAAAACTATAGACAATAACTGTTTACGTATTTAGCTGAACGAATATGTAAATAGTGTGTGCAAAAGCAAAAACAAAAACAAACAACTTGAATTTAAACACAAAATTTCAACTTCCAAAGGATCTCAGCGCATGTGGCATACAATTGTCAAGTGCTGATGTCTGCCATACACGACGAGTGACTTAATTTTCTATGGTTTTATGGCATTAAATAGATTTGGAAATGTTTTGCTGAGGCAAACAAAACAATAATGCAGCCATAGAAAGTAAACATGCTAAAAACAATTGTTACTGCTGTCACTTGCTTTTTATTGTTCGTGCAAATTTTTTTGACGTTAATGTTATGAAAAGTGTCAATTAAGTTTCCACAGTAGAAACGACCGAACGAGCGGCTGAGGGCTGTGGTGGTGGTGCAGCTTATGGCGGCAGTCAAGTCGCTTAATGTGTACAAACATTTTACAACGAAAATGGGTCGTTGTTTCATTAAAACGTTAGAGTTCACAGTGCGAGTATTTTATGGCCGTAAGAATGAAAAGTCAGTAATTCCAAAACAATGGCAGGATAATGAAAAACTCGAATTTTACGTGGCCCACATATACACACACCTTTATTGCATTTCATGTGGCATTTTAGTGTTGAAACAAAAGGCTAGGCCATTAATTTAAGTCATAAACAAAGATAAAGTGGCTTAAATTGAATTAAAATGCGTAAATTAAAGCTTTTGGGTCAGTTGGTACTTGGATTTTTTTTTGTGTCATTATAATTTGGCTTAAAAGATTATAATGCTAAAAGCTTTTATTGTCTTTCTTTATTAAGATTTTAATTTTGTGGCTCTTTGTTGTAGTCACAGGAAATAATGAGAAGAAAGCGGTTTCCCTCCTGTCTTGAGTCATAATTTTGTTTTGCTACATCAATGTGGGTACTGAAGATTTGCTCATCAAAGTGACTAGATTTTGCGAAGAGTATTTCGAACTTCAAATCTGTATAAGAATTTTAATTGTAGTGTACATCCAATTCATACGATGATTTAAAAATCATACAATGATTTTAAAATCATCATCACCAAAGATGGTGAAAAAATATTAAAAGAAAGTTTGCCACTCAGTATGTTATTTCCACCACCCCATAATAAATAAAAAAATATGCTGGATCCTTATGAATAGGAAAGTCGAATGGCCGTCTGGCAGTACGTGAAATCGGTTTTCCGAAGCTGCCAGATATGCTAGAGACTTCGTTCTTGAACCCATAATAGATTGCTATTGAAAATCAGAAAAATCCAATATACTGCGTCAGAGCTGGAAAACTTAAATTTATTTTGTGGTATATAAGTGTAACTCGAAAAATCTAATTCTTTATTTTTTTTTTGTCAATTAAAATTATTTTAAACTTCAGTAAGAATCGAATTGGTATTAAAAATCAAACAAAATCAAAAAGGTGATTCTAGGGTTGGACAATTGAAATTTGCTTTTCTTTTTTTTTGGTCTATTTGCTTGTCAACTTATACGGTGTTCAGACATACAGCTTCATTGACCCTGCCAACATTTTCTATCGCGGAAGTGACGCTAAGAAGTTGAAACTCATCGTCTGCGATACCATTTTCTCATCGTAGAAGCGTCTTCCGTATTGAGAAGTTGTACTCCGCGGAAGTAACTTCAAGAAGTCACTTCTGCGTTACTTCAAGAAGTCACTTCCGGAAGTCGAATTTTTATCCTGAACATAATAAAAGTTGTTTTATTCATAATAATAATAACAGATAATTCCATCATATTGACTATGAGATAATTATCAAATTAAAAAATAATTAACAATTATGTAAAAACTACAACAATAACAATAACAAAACAAAGTCACACTTTACCACTGACCGACCACAGGAAAAGACAAAAATAAGTAACTAATCTCGATGATGTCACAGCACTTTTGCTTGTTCACGTATCCATTCAACTAGAAATAAAATGAAAGAAGTGCACGATGCAGTTTTTTAACCGATCATGAATTTTGATAATAAAATTTGTTAATTTTTTCTCGTTGTTGGTTTGTAAATCTATTCACGGTTAAATTGTAGACCAAACTGAACATGTTTAACTTAACATGTTACACGAAAACAGCTGAGCTGACGAAAACAGTGTTGCCAAGAAGAAAGCTGTTTAAAAATATCATCCCTTATATATTCCAGACGTACGTCGGTTCAGCAAAACTGAATATTGCACTTGTACTTGTTTTGATTAAGTTTTATTAATTCAATACCAATTTAATTTTTTTGAGGTATAAAATAGGGATGTAACGTTCCCGATACTCAAAAGGAAATATCGCCGATACCGATACGCATATTGATATTGAACTCAAGTTAAAATTAACAAAACTCAAGTAGAGTAATTCTTTTATTATACAAAATTACAGTGTAAGAGATTATTAATATTTAAAATTGATATTTGAATTCATTCTGAAATTAACAAAAAAACAAATTATTTTTTTTTTAACAAAATAACAGTGTAAGCGATTATTAATGACCGATTATAAATTGGCTGCTTTAGCTGTTATGCAAAAAAAAGCTTTGGAAATTTAATTGTTTGTTAAAAACAGCTCTAAAAACATGTAAGAAGTATCGTCGTATCGCCGATATCAATATATCGGCAAATCAGAAGTATCACCGATATATCGGAATCGGTATCGGTTACATCACTAGTATATAAAATAGGTTCAATTAACAAACAAAAAAAACATAAAATTAGTTTCAGCTAGTTAAAAATAAAATTGTCCATCTCTGGAACCGTATTTTGCCTTTTGCAGATTTTATGGAGTCGCATATAACTATTGTAGAAATTACACAACGAATGACGACGAATCTATATATAGAGGGCCTATAGTCAATACCGGCTATTGGCTGCTCTAACAAAAATCTCAGGAAGAAAAATCCACTTTTGGTGCTATTTTTTTTACCCTTTGCTATTTGCCTATCAACCATTATAGAATAAAGCCCTCATTCCTAAAAAAAATATTTTAAATTTATAAAAGGTTTATAAAACAGATTTCAATACAAAATTCGTTCTATAAAACGATTATAAAACAGAAACGGTTTTTATGAATATGGCGGTACAGTTTTTGCCTCTTCCCCGATAAGTCTCTTCAAAAATTTTGATGAAAACTAAGAAAATATCATTTTCACAGCGGTAATAAAACTAGGCCTATGTACACATTTGCTATTCCTTAAATTGCCATTTTTATAATTACTTAACACATTAAAGAATCATTAAGACATTAAGATTATAACATTTCCCAAACATTTCCCAGTCCCTCAAATGCAGCAACAAAATGTTTTAAGTACGAGTACTCCCCTGTAACGTGTATTCATGCCTACAAAAAATAAAGAGGAACGAAAATCCATAATTGCTTCTAAAAATACTTGTAAATCATACAGTCTGCAGCAACATAATTTAAAATAACAAATTACTTGACATTCATAATTTCGAATATTAACACATGACACAAACATGTTCTCACATTTTACATGCAGGCAGGCGCTCGTATTGCTCCTGCTGCCATAGACTCCTAAAGAAACCCATAAAAAAAAACTCGCACACACATTTTGTGGAACGAAAAAGAAAAATTAAATAAAAACGAAAAATGTCATAAACGAAATAAAGAAAGAAAAAAAAAAGAGGAAGTGTATGCCAACCATCATAATCAGTTGAGAAAATATGAGGCCCATTTTATCATTTCATGGAGAAGGACTACTTCTTTATTACTAAGTCAAGTCCTAACGAGTCACTGAAGCATATTTTCAAAAATGCGTGTGTTACGTACACTTGTTCTTGTACTTTTAATATTTATTTAATATATTTTTAATACACTCGTACCCAAAGGGAGCCTTTGGTAATTGTGCATATTTATTTGGTTGGTGACTGCTTCCATATTTTGATATGTATTTAACACTTTCACACCAAAAGTTGTGACGCAGACAAGACTTTTTTATGTCACTTGGCACAAGTGATTTTTCTCATCTACTCAATTTAATATTGTGTGGATTATATTTATTTGGTTTGGTTTCTTTCTTTATTTTGGCCAGGAGTTAATGACACAAACAGCTGTTAGTGGCATTGAGCCATAAAAAAACTCCATTCCATTCAGCTTATTTTTTTATTTGAACAAGATTTCTCTTATAGGATTTTGTGTTTAGGTTTCCTATTTAAAATATTTCAATAAACTGGTATCAACAATTTCAGTAGGGCATATGAATTATAGTTGGGCTATACATGAAGTTAAATTTTAAAAATAACAAACTTTATGAAATCGACTTGTTTCGATCATATTAATGTAAGAAATTCGAAAGGGCTTTCAAATTTTCATGTGTTACTTAAAACTCTACATTTAAAGTAATTTATTTGAGATATTGTCTCGGTTAATTCATTAAACATCATAAAATAAAAATTTTCCTTTGGGCATTTATATTGAAACAACAATAAAAAAAACTCATATTTGTTTTTTATTTCAATATAAAAACCCAAACGAATATCTTTATTTTATTTACAAAAACAGGCTCTTAATAAAAATATGTTTAATAAAATTTTCTAAGTATCGAATTCCACAGAGATATTGGAAATGTATTGAATTGCTATTGTGAGTGTCGGGTCTTAAGCCCAAATTAATAAATATTACAAATAAATTTTAATGTTTTTGCAAATTTCTTGTTGGCAACACTGTTTTTGGCAGCTCAGCTGTTTTACAATAACATGTCAAGTTTGGTCTATCATTTAACCATGAATCGACTTAGAAAAGAATAACAATTGCAAATTCTTAAATTTTATTATCAAAATTCGTGATCGGTTAAGAAAGTGCATCGTGCTTATTTCTCTTGAAATGGATAGCTAGAAAAAATTCTCTCTATGGTATCCCCCCTGAGTGCCGGCCCTACTTAAAAAAATATATATCTATGTACTTTCTCGGCTCATATTTGATACAAGTCTACACGGACGGTTCTGGTGCGATAGTTCCTCTTCTGGCCGGTCTTTTCGTTTTTTGTTATCTTCCACTTCAAGGCGTCCCTTGAATCCAGCAGAGTGTTTTAACCTCACTCATGCTGAGTTGCTCATTTAACCTTTGTACGGCATTCCCAAGTCAACTTAGAATTAAACTCTTATGAGCTGAAAGCCCTTATGGCAGCCTAATTATCCTAGAAGGAAACTATCTCCCTTTCCCGGAAGTGCCTGTTAATACTAAAATGAGTGCATCTATCAATGCCATAGACTTTTTCCAAAGACTCAAACAAATTTATTCTGGAGACATGGAACCCTGCACAAGGGCCTTCCAGCCATCTAGAACCATGTGGTGGTTTCAATGCTAAAGGTATTTATATTCTGGTGACTTTCCCTCCCACACTCTTTTATTGCCTAAGAGAATATCAAACTTTCTTTTAAAATTACATGTCTTATTCATCACATCAGAGGGTTGCTCGAGCAGTGGCAGGTGACTAGCCCAGGATGATAGCTCCTGCTGGCTTATTACACAGTTTCTACTTGCGTATTTTCCTTTAACGGTGATAATCCTCTGCCTAGCAGTAGCAGCAGCTTGTATTACGATCGTTGGCGAAGTGGGTTCAACGAGGACTTCCATTGCTGCGGTATTACACGTCCTCAAATCCCCATTTATACAGAGCCATGCACCTGAGGTTTCTCCAAACGATTTCACCAACTATTTATACATTTAAAAAATATTCATATAAATTTTGGATATAATGCAAGACAATAGTTTGAGAAAAATCAAGATGCAAATTAAATTAAGAATAAATAAAATTTTCCCAAATTTGAAGGGGGGTCATACAACCCGTAAATTATAATTACCGCCTGTACGGTATGCTTGAGAAAAAATTGAAGAAATTGTATATTTTTCAGATTGTCAGCAATTTCACGCATTTTAACAACAGCGATTTGTCAAATGACACGCGAGTGAATAGCATCAAAACCAAAAAGGGAGGAATCCCATAGAGTGCTCAGTTGCAGAAAAATCGTCAGCCCAAAACTTTAAATAGTATTTTAAATTAATAAAAGAAAAAAGGAATGGAAATGCTGGGTGTGTGTAAATTTTCAAATCATATTCACATAAAATAAATTCATGTATAAAATTAAGTAGACGATGGAGAATTGGCAATCGATCGCTGGCTGGCTTTATTTCATATTCCAAATTTCCTATTACAACAAATTATAAAGCAAATATTTTTCTTTTCACTTCGTACAGTATCAGCTGCGCTGTCTTAAGTATTCCTTTTCCATTATTTCCTCCGTCCATGGAGGTGTTAAGTAGAGTATGAGGAATAACGTGAAAAAATATCAAATTACAAGTACTTTTTGTTTTTGTAAAATGAAAAACATCAAAAGCCCAATCAACCCATCGGCCTTATTTTCATCGGCATCACCATTAACAGCTGCGGTAATTTGTTCATTATTAGGCACGATGCGTTTTTTGTCGACCTCGCCATTGACACCCTTATCTAATACAATAATGAAGTCAATATACTCGTATATGTTTGATTTAACAGGCTTGCCGAATCTGGATGGAAAATATTTACTTGTAAACGATACCTAATCAATAGCGTGCCGTTAAGAGGGAAAAAGAAACATGGAATTAAACAAAACAAAAAAGAAAATCTCACGATTCTAGTGATTTCCTATTTAAAATTTATGAAGAATATTCGGGTGTTAAACGTAAGGAAGATAATAAGAGTGCTTAGAGTTTTTTATTATTTCTTTTTCTGAAATTCTACTTTAAAATATTAAAGAGAGTGATAATGAGTGATATACCCTCCAAAAAAGAATATATGTCATTCCGTTTGTAACGCAGCGAAATATCCATCTGAGACCCCATAAAGTGATGAAATCTAATGCTTGGTTTTCACTATGTTTTCACTATGTCATTTTTGTTGTCAAATTGTTGGCAATTGTATGAAAACGGGTTGTCATATGGCGTCATCTATGTTTGCATAACTGACTGCAAACATAGATGACGCCATATGATAACCCGTTTTCATACAATTGCCAATAATTTGGACAATTTGACAACAAAAATGACATAGTGAAAACCAAGCATAAGACGATCTGATCATGTCCGTCCGTTTGTGGAAACCACGATTCAGTCCAAACAAAAAGAGCTAGACTCTTGAAATTTGGTATAAATATATCATGAAGAATAGCACAGGTTAAGTTCGGAGGTGGGCTAAATCGGGTAAGAGGGAAAAAACTTCCCCTAAGAACAACTAAACCAACCTCTAAAAAACAACATAATTTTTAAATTTTTGTTGTAATTTTGTTAAGCAAATGATTTATTTTTATGTCAAAGAAGGTCCAACGCGTTGAACTTGGAGCCATAAAATAAAAAAATAATAGTTTTTGGTCCCCGCCCACTTTAGTGGACGTTATTATATGCAAAAATTTAACAAATTGTTTTACTTAAGCCTACATTCCTTAAAAATAACATTTTTAAGCTTTCATCACGAAGCTGAGACGTAACCAGGTACTACTCTACCCTAACCCCTCCTCCCCCTTTGCCCCCTAAATGACCCTATCAAAAAAATAACAATTTCTTAAATTTTGTATATAATTATCCCAACCATTTATTTTTAGAGTTTTATGACAAAGGTGAAATGTCTCTCCCACAGCCCTTGCCAGAGCGACCCCGCCAAAGTACAGTTTTAATACCCTCCAAAAAGAATTGGACCCCATAAAGTATATATATTCTTGATCAGTGATGAACTCAAAAGACGGTCTAGCAATGCCCATACGTTCGTCTGCGGAAAACATGATATTGTCTATTTTTGAACCCCGCCCCCTTTAGTGGACGTTGACGTACGATATTATATACAGCAAGTCTGTCCCACCAAATTTACTTTCTAAATATTTGGAGGGTGTTTAAGATTCGATCCGTTCGAATATAGCGTTTTTACTTGTTTAACAATAAAATTTCTATGTTAAATTTGACTTCCATCAAATTATTTGTTCGATCAATAAGAACTTTATATTCGCAACTAAAAACAATAATTTTGTTCTTTTTAAAATTGAAATTTTTATGGTACTCGTATTCGGCTTAAGTAAACAAAGAAAAAAATTTATTTTAATACGATCATTTCCATAGAGGGCTGAGACACTTTACCATCAGCATAAAAGCTATTCAAATTACTTTTGCAGTTAAAATTTTGTATCAAAGCGCAAAATTAAGGATGGAGAAAAAATGTTTAACCTGCTGTAACAGAGTTCCTTTAAAACTTTTGTATGCCCAATTTGAAAACTCTGTTTTGAAGGCGTCACTAAAAAGTAAATTTTTGGGGTTGTTAAGGTAACCCTATTATGAATGACGACATCGACGCGTTATCAAGACGACAGCAAAAGATTGTCGCTCGTCCACTCTTTAGCGACAGCAACTGACTACTATTGACATATTCTATCGATATTATATGCCCTAGAGAATTCTAAGAAATTGTCAAGAGTAATTAATTGTTATCGACAACTTGTTGACAAGTGATCATTTTTTACTGTCGAGTTGATGTGACGCCGACGTCGCCATTCATAATAAGAGCGAATATAAATTCAGTTTTATTAATAATAATTTAAAGTAGAAATATGGAAATTAGTAATGGATTTTGAAGTCGGCCACCGTCGGCAGACGTCCGTTCTTTTCATAAAATTTTGAAGCTCATTTTGTAACAAAGATTTGCTTATCTCGCTAATGCAGCGCCGAATTTTATCTGTCACAGCCTCAGTTGTTTGTGGTTTGTTCACATAAACCCAGTCTTTCAAATGGCCCCAGAGAAAATAATCCAGCGGCGTTAAATTACAAGAACAAGCGGCCAATTGACATCGCCAAATCGAGAAATTACGCGACTGGGAAATTTTTCATTCCTTGGCGGGCTGTGTGGCTTGTGGCGCCGTTTTGTTAGCAACAAAGGTTAGTGATGTCAACATTAAACACAGAAATCCGGTTATTATGGTTTGGTAACGCAGAAAATTTACGGTGACGGTGTTTCCTTAAGAATTTTCGAAACAACAAACTCACTTTCTTTGGCTGTAATGGTTTTTCGAGGACTGTTTGTGAATTTTGTGTGCCCCGATATGCAACAATTTTGTTTGTCTACATAATCGCCTAAATGATGATGGGCCTCATCGCTAAAGACGATTTTGTTGAAAAATGCGTTGTTTTGATTCAGTTTTTCAAACAGCCAATTTACAAACGTTCGATTCAAATAAGGGTCGGTCAGCTCTCTATGCTTAAAATTTCCCAACTTTTTTATAAATAAATGTCACAGGATGTTTTGCTCAGTTCTTGACATTTCATCATTTGACAGCGAATTTACTTTAAAATCTCAAATTTGTCCACACCGTAGTTTCCCTAGTTTTTTATTATTTATTTTAGAGACTATAGGAGAATTTTTTAGTTTTTCATGCAAACAAAAACGGCGGTTGCAAATTTTCTTATTTCAGCGTCTTTTGCGTATTTGGCACTAGATTTATATCAACTTTTTCGGTTTTAATGTGGAACTGCGTTTTAGAATACGTCTACGTTTTAGAATATAAAAAAGAAATATATTTTCAATGGTAATGCAGCCCTGGATTATCACTATGCTGTCAAAAAAATAGAGCCACAAAGTTTTTTGTAAATTTTATTTAGTAATACTATAGTTTAATGCTGGTTATGGTCCTCAATGAAATGCGCCTAACACTACGAAGCGGTTGCCTGTCTAATCCAAACTTTGCTTTGCTTCCTCAAATTTCTTTAGTTGAACCTTCAGCCACACAAAACACAACTCCATCCTCTTCTTTACATATTTCAAAAAAAAAAAAGTCATAATAATATTTTTGTTTAACTTTAATCATATAAAAGGCAATCGACATTAGCATAATTTCCATTTGGCTCCAGGGCTAAACAAGCCAATATTCAAACAATGATCCACAATCAGAAGAGTAACAAATACTTGTAATGAAAAGCGCTCGCTTTTATATCAATAATCAATTTGAAATTTAGATTTGTTCTATTTATAATGCCCGCACTTGGAAACAAATAACCGTACAAATGGAAAATGCACTCAAGTGAAAAATAAATGTAAACAGCAGGCGAATGATGAAAATAGAAAAATAAAGACACGAAACTATTAACAGGAAATAAAATGAAAAAAAGTGAAAAAAAACCCAACAGGTTGTTTGGACAAAAAAAAAAGAAACAGGACCGACTAGAAACACTTACTTGCTGGAAACCACCACTCTTTGAAGGAAACCAAAAAGGAAGGGAAATCACAGTAAATTGGAATTGACAAGGAATCAAAGCTTCAACTGTATCTTCGGTGTCTTTGTTTATGGAATTGCTAGAAAAGTCAACAGAAAGATGATTTCAAATGAAAGAATTATTTTAAAACGTAAAACGAATTGTGGTCATTTGTTTACGGAAGAAGCAGGAGAAAAAAAAGGAAATGCTATTTGGTTTCCTTTCAAATTACAAAATATTGCAGTTGTTTGCAAAGAATTTGTTTATAAAAGTATTTTTCATCTCTTTACAAGAATTGCAGATATTTTAGAGGGTAAAAATTTTATTTTATAATTTTTGGTTGTTTAAAGGGAGAAATTGCAAATCAAGAGGGTAAATGTTTAACTGCCAAAAAAGAACAAAAAAACAAGCAAATGAATGAATACAAAAACGTTGCATAGTAAAAACAAAATTGGCAAAAGTAAAACTTAACATCAAAGTAAATATTGTGCTAACCTTTTACGCACAAATGATTTTCAAATGAAATATTTAGAAACGTTAAGCGTAGAGTAGCCAGATTTTGAAACAAATGAGAAGAGAAAGGGGATCAAACTCATATATTCACTGAAGACTTTATTACTGATTATTTTTGTATAACACACGTTCCGTTTTCTCTAATCACTAGGTTTATAAATTTTTTAAAAAATTTAACGAAATCTTAACAAAAATGATTTAATAAGAATTTATAGTTCTTTTTCAATTTTAATACACTCTATGCAATGCATATAGCCAATTTTTTTCACATTCAGATTGCATGTGCTGCCACACACACACAGCAATCAACAATGAAATCAGCTGTTTTTTTTCACCTACTTGATTTTTTTTTATGCGGTTTAGAAAATTTCCTATGTGGATGCTAACAGTTTTCATGTTTTTCAATGAACTATAAACAGATAAAACTCTGATAATGCGATTCAGACGGTGCAATCTACATCAATGCAATCCCAAAATACTTTGATGAAAATGAGGTCATAAACACGAATACAAATAATGCAATCTACAATGAAATTTGCCATATTTAGTAAATGTATTGCATAGTTTAATAATTAAACAAGTAAAAGTAGTGTATTCGGCTGTGCCGAATATTATATACCCTTTACCGACACGCGTCTGGAGCATATACACACTTTCATTCCAACCCGGGAATCATTTTACTGGTTTTCAATACAAATTTATTTCCTCCTAAATTAAAGGGGTTTTCAACAAGAACTTTGTTTTACAATTGTGGCAACACCAGCAACATGATAGTTTTGACATTTGGTTTTACGACGTCCTCGTAGTAGATGCATTGGCAATTGTTACAATGAATTCAATTTCGCATTAAAATAATTTAAATCCACCAAGAAAATGTTGGTTTTGTAAAAGATACATTTCGTAAAATTCATGATATTTTCGGACAACATAATCGTCCTTCTGAAATCTTCTGTCAACAAGCAAAATTGCCGCTCATCAGTTTCCTGATGTATAAAAAAGAGATTTAATTCATAAAAAAAACCAAAATTAGCAACTTATGTGGTCACTTTTATGTAACAAAAGAAGTTGTTTCTCCAACCTTGAATTGGAATTTTTAATTTTTTTTTTTTGGTTTTCAATACCAATTTAATTATTGCTGAAGCATAAACTAGGTTTAATTCACAAAGAAAAAAAATATTAATCTGGTTACTCTTATGTACCAAAAAAAGGTTTCAATTGTCCACCCCTGGTATAGAATTTTTAATGTTTATACCCCCAAAAAATAATATGGAGGGTATATTCACTTTGTCATTCCGTTTGTAACGCAGCAAAATATCCATCTGAGAGCCCTTAAAGAATATATATTCCTGATCAGTGATGAAATCTAAGACGATCTGAGCATGTCCGCCCGTCCGTCCCTCCGTCTTTGGAAATCACGATTCAGTCCAAACGAAAAGAGCTAGACTCTTGAAATTTGGTATAAAGATCTTGAAGGATAATAAGTTCGAAGATGGACTAAATCGGGCAAGAGGGAAAAAAGTTCCCTTAAGAAGAACTAAACCAACCTCTAGAAAACAATATAATTTTTAAAGTTTTTTTTGTAATTTTGTTAAGCAAATGATATATTTTTATATTAAAGAAGGTCCAACGCGTTAAACTTGGAGACATTAAATTAAAAAAAAATTTGGAACCCGCCCCTTTAGTGGGCGTTATTATATACAAAAATTTAACAAATTCTTTTACTTAAGCCTACATTCATTAAAAATAAAATTTTTAAGCTTTAATCACGAAGCTGAGACGTAACCTGGAACTACTCTGCCCTACCCCTTCTCCCCTCTTTGCCCCCTAAATGACCCTATCAAAAAAAAAAAATTTTTAATTTTGTATATAATTATCCCAAACATTTATTTTTAGAGTTTTATGACAAAGGTGAAATGTCTCCCCCACAGCCCTTGCCAGAGCGACCCTATCAAAATACAGTTTTGATACCCTCCAAAGAGAATTGGACCCCATAAAGTATATATATTCTTGATCAGTGATGAACTCTAAGACGGTCTAGCAATGCCCATACGTTCGTCTGTGGAAAACATGATATTGCCTATTTTTGAACCCCGCCCCCTTTAGTGGGCGTTGACGTATGATATTATATAAAGGAACTCTGTCCCACCAAGTTAAACATTTTAAATTTACTTGCTAAATATTTGGAGGTTATTTAAGATTCGACCCGGTCGAATATAAAATTTTTACTTTTTTTATTTTTGTTCTTCTGTACGTTAAAATAATTTTAATTAACACAAAATTAAAAAATTATTTTTTTGTAGCTACTTTTATATACCAAAAATAAATTAAAACTTTCCAGCCCTGCAAGCAAATTTTGGATTTTTCTGACTTTCAATAACAATATAATTATGACTATTTCCAATACATCAATCCGACACCGAAGTCTCTAGCTTTTTTTAGGATTCGGAAAAATTTATTTCACGTATAGACAAACCGACATCACTTATTTGACTTCCCATTCGTAAGGACCTACATACAATATATATATAATTTAATATAAATATTTCGGAAATTACACACTTTTCTTTAATAATTCTTCATCTTCTGACAGCCACCTCAATGCAAAATGAAGGTTGTGTTAAATGTCTTTAAATCTTGTATGTTTGCCCAATCTAATAATCTGGCATCCTTGTTCAATACACTCATCTGTTTAAATTTCGATTTGGTTCAATTCCTCTATTTATTTCAACTTGTTACCTTTTTATGATATTTTTAGAAATTATTTCCATAAAATATATTTTCGTATTGAAGAATTTCACGATTTGTTGAGTTTAGGACTCCCCTCGGCAATTATTGCCAAACAAACAGATGCAAAGACGAAGAAATTATTATTTCTATTCTGTTTTAATATTGAAATGATAATTTATACAAATGTACATGTGTATGTATGTGTTTGTGTAATATGAACTTATGTATAAAATGTTATTTTGCTATGCATTAAATGTAAGTGGCTGTATGTGTGTGTGTGTGTGTGTGTGTGTGCACTGTGTAGCCTTCAAACACAAATTCGCCGAAATGGAAACGGAAATAATTTTTGAAATTGTACAAATAATTACATATTGCAAGTTATAAGTATCTAGATGTTAAAAATGCGTTAATAATTTTAGGAATAAAGAATTTATGTGCACAATTTGAAGAAGAAGAAGAAGAATTTACAACAATAGGAGTAAGATAAGCAGATCCCTAACGGTGCTATCTCATTTTCAAGGGAACGACGTTGCATTCTTCTGCCCTTCTTTGAAATTAAATTCTTCTTAATTAAACTTTTTATACACTGCAGAAAAAATTATAAAAGTCTATATCTGTGGCAATACACAATAAGCGCTTAGTTCTATTTATTATAAACATTAAATTTATTATTAATTAAAAAATTGAAGAAAAAAACAAACAAGTAAAATCGTTATATTGGACCGGGTCGGATCTTTAATACCTCCAAATATTTAGTTCCTTTAAGACATTTCTGTACCCAGTTTTAAATCTCTATTTTGACAGAGTCATTCCGGGAAAAGCCGTGGGGGAGACGTTTCACCTCTGCAAGATCAGAGAACATCTCAGCTTCGTATAGGCTTAAGGAATACAAATTGTTCGATATTCACACTATTTTTGCATATAATATCGCACGTCAACGCTCACTAAAGGGGGCGGGGTCCAAAAATAGACTATAACATGTTTTCCACAGACGAACGTATGGGCATTGCTAGACCGTCTCAGACTTCATCACTGATCAAGAATATATATACTCTATGGGGTCCAATTCCTTTTGGAGGGTATGAAAACTGTATTTTGTCAGGGTCTCTCTGGCAAGCGGCTCGGGGGAGACATTTCACCTTCGCCATAAAAATTCAAAAATAAATGTTCGGAATAATTAAATGTAAAATTTATTTAAATTTCTTTTTATAGGGTCATTTAGGGTGTAAAGAGGGAGGAGGCGGTAGGGCAGAGGAGTACCAGGTTACGTCTCAGCTTCGTCATTAAGGCTTAAAAATTATATTTTTAAGGAAAGTAGGCTTAAGTAAAACAATTTTTTAAATTTTTACACTATTTTTGCATATAATAACGCCTACTAAAGGGGGCGGGGTCCAAAAATTAATTGTTTTGATTTTATGGCTCCAAGTTTAACACGTTGGACCTTCTTTGACATAAAAATGTATCATTTGCTAAAGAGAATTACAAAAAAAAACTTTATATATTATGTAGTTTTTTGGAAGGTTGGTTTGATTCGTCTAAGGGGAACTTTTTTCCCTCTTGCCCGACTTAGCCCATTTCCGAACTTGACCTGTGTTATACTTCAAGATATATTTATACCAAATTTCAAGACTCTGGCTCTTTTCGTTTGGACCAAGGCGAATTCATACAAGGTGAACTCACTTATGCAACTCTGTGTAAAATTTATTGAACTGTCAAATGAAATGCTTTGGAAAAAACAATGGCCGCACACAAAACAGTACAAACCAGAAAAACACTTTGACAGTTCAATAATTTTGCCTTTGTAACAGCTGATCACCAATTTCTGAACTATGGCCACCTGGTCTGAATTCGCCTTGGTTTGGTCTGAATCGTGATTTCCACAGACGGACGGGCGGACATGCTCAGATCGTCTTAGACTTCATCACTGATCAAGAATAATTATACTTTATGTGGTCTCAGAGGAATATTTCGCTGCGTTGCACACGGAATGACAAAGTTTCCTTTTGTGGAAGGTTTGAACTTGAGGTCCGGATTTGAACTCGAGGTCCTTATGAATATGAAAAATGTTTACTTTGAGTTGTCATACGTTAATTGAATTGACTAAATTTTATATTATGTGAACAGGAAAATAATTATGTCAATAAAGTGAATATTGACTCAATTAAAATTGCCTGTCTGAACACCATATTATTTTTAAATTAAAAAAAAAGTCAATAAATTTGTTGCTGTAACGCACACATATTTATCAATACAAAATGGCACACTTTATTATGGTTGTCGATTCGACTCGAGAGACAACTTTTCCGTTTTTCTATAATCTCTCACAAACTCTCGGGTCGTTTCGAGAACCGTAATAAGGCTCATTATGTTTACGTTTGCAACTTTCTTTGTTAATTAACTTAGTGTTCTTACAGAGTAAAAAACTCAAATATTTAAAAATATTGGAATTAAAAAAGTAAAGCCAACTCCTTTTACAAAAATTATATAAACATTAAAGGCAGCAACACAAGATGCTTCATTTAACTTCTTTTACACTATTAAAGAGCAATTAATATTTAAAATATTCCTTAAATCTAATTATTAGGAAATATTTGTGGAATGAAATTATTGTAGCACCCTGTCTGTCAGATGCAGCCATTTTTGTTCTCTACAACTCAAGAGAAGTTTTAATTTTATTTAACCTTAAAGGTAAATTTCCTTTTAAGAAAGTTTTATTAACACAAAATAGAGTAGCATTAATTAGCAGCTGTAATTAGTTTATTTGACTTGTTTACTCTTGAGCAGCTAAGGCACATTCTAAAGGTTGAATTGAATGGTGTCCTCTTCAAGAAAGGAAAATTAATTTGTAGTCGCAAAGCAAAATAAAAGGCTATTTAATTTCAACCAGTTTTCCAATCAATTAAGGAATGTGATGCCATTCAGGCATCATTTAGGGCAAAACGAATTTCCAGCTGCTTAAAGATTAGCACTTATTAGAGAGAAATATGCGAGAGTTTTGTTGGAAAAGTGTGATATAAATATTATACATTTATTTATATTAAACGTGCTTTTATAAAATGACACAAGTAATTTCACTTAATTGACCTGCAATCACTTGGCCGGATCTAAACTCCTTGTAATATTAAAAATTTGTAGAAATAAAAACTAATATTTCAATAAACAAGAATACACATGATTACTAACGATGAAAGTGTAGTGGCTTTCGAAAACAGCTGCTCTATTCATCTGCGTAAGTTAATAATTAAATTAAAGTTGATTTTTGCTTGGAATCTTTGTCATATCAGTGAATTTAATATCATGAATTTTAGCCTATTAAAATACAGCCAAGGAAGATATATTTCGGGTCCTTATGCATGCGGAAAACGAACAAATTATGTCCCCCTGGCCGTCTGGCTGTACGTGAAAAGCCCCATTCTTTCCAATCCATTAGAAATTTTTGCCCTAATTTTATTTCATTTTTTTGACACACAAAATAAATAAATTCCGAATTTTGATGTTTTTGGTGAAGAAAATCTATTTGGTGTGTCAGGAAGAATTTAATAGGTATTAAAACCCGATTACAGGGTTGGGCAATTGGAACTTTCTTTGGTACATAAGTAACCAAATAAGTTTTTAATTATTTTTAATTAAATCGATTTCATAGATCAAACAATTTCTACACTTTTTTAAAATACATATCACCAACTCAACAATTATTACCGAGGATAATTTAATATCTATTTTCATTTTATATTATCAAAAAAAAAAAAAAAAAAGAGAATGAACATAAAAAATAGAGCGCAAATCACCACCACATTTTGCGACTACTAAAAAGTGAGTGCTCGGAACAAGCAAATGCTAAAATAGAATATGAATCCCACTTAATACTAAAGTCATTAGCTGTCATCAGAAATGCAATTTACAAACAAGTCAAACAAATCAAATATAATAAATCATAAAATGCTTTGAAAATACCTAACAAATTTTTTACGGCCAATCAAGATATCCTTTAAGGCGAAAGCGTGAGTGGAAAATGAAATAAAATATTTGGAGAATATCAATGTAAAACGATGGCACTGCTGCGGGCCATATAAGAAGAACAACGACATAAAAATTCGTTATCAGAGAAACGACATCAATGCCAAAATGAAACGAACATCACAATTGTATTAAAATGAACAAAAATCATAAAAATTGTAAGGGCGTCTATGAAATTTCATTGGAGTTGCTGTAAAGTGAAGTCATACATGCATATATACATATGTATGTGTATATGTACCCTGCAAAAACTGCCAGTAGTTCAACTTTGCTGACTTACTATCGACACAGTCACCAGTAGTAGTGACTTAAAATACCCCAGACAATGCTAATTACTACTAACATTTAAAAAGTGCGTATGATTGAAAATCTACTAGTGACATTGTTACTGTAGACTAACTAGTTCTTTTGGGACCACATGTAGACATTGAAACCAGTGATTCACTAGTACATTTTAGTAATTCTATTTCACTATAGACATTTAACAAGTGCTTTTCATTGAAACATCACAACTCAAATTGCTGCTATAGACTAACTAGTTCTTTTGGGACCATATGTAGACATTGAAACCAGTGATTCACTAGTACATTTTAGTAATTCTATTTCACTATAGATATTTAACAAGTGCTTTTCATTGAAACGTCACAACTCATATTGCTGCTATAGACTAACTAGTTCTTTTGGGACCATATATAGACATTGAAACCAGTGATTCACTAGTACATTTTAGTAATTCTATTTCACTATAGACATTTAGCAAGTGCTTTTCATTGAAACATTACAACTCACATTGCTGCTATAGACTAACTAGTTCTTTTGGGACCATATGTAGACATTGGAACTAGTGTTTCACTAGTAGATTTTAGTAATTCTAGTTCACTATACACATTTAACGAGTGCTTTTCATTGTAACATCACAACTCCAATTGCTGCTATAGACTAACTAGTTCTTTTGGGACCATATGTAGACATTGGAACCAGTGATTCACTAGCACATTTTAGTAATTCTAGTTTACTATAAACTTTTAACAAGTGCTTTTCATTAAAACATTACAACTCACATTGCTGCTATAGACTAACTAGTTCTTTTGGGACCATATGTAGACATTGGAACTAGTGTTTCACTAGTAGATTTTAGTAATTCTAGTTTACTATAAACATTTAACAAGTGCTTTTCATTGAAACATTATAACTCACATTGCTACTATAGACTAACTAGTTCTTTTGGGACCATATGTAGACATTGGAACTAGTGTTTCACTAGTAGATTTTAGTAATTCTAGCTTACTTTAAACATTTAACAAGTGCGTTTCATTGGAGACGCTCTACTGACATTCCTAATATAGACTAAATAGTTCTTTTGGGACCATATTTAGACATTGGACCCAGTAATTATCTAGAACATTTTAATATTTCTTTTTATTTTCTTTTAATTTCTGTTAATGAAAATGCATAATTCTTTTGTTTTTAATTCGGAGCAGCACTCAGGGGGTAATCCCTACATATGCAGTGCATTAAGTCGAAACTGCTGATGCAGAAAAAAGAGAAGATAGAAAATTTGTTTAGGTATTATATAACTTTTACTTCGTTGGAAATTTTTTCTACAGAGTCGTTGAAGGAGGGTGCTGTTGCTCTTCTTTTTACACATAACAGTCTTAATATCGGCCAGTTATCTTCAGTGACCAGTGCTTTGCATTTGTCACTGAAGCAGACCGACAACAACTAACACAACCATACACTAATGCTGATCAGAAGAATTCATAACTGAGCACGGAGTCGAACTCGGAACTTTCGGCTTTATAACAACTTCAGCCAACAGCACCTTAAATTTCTTAGCTTTTGGAGTTTATTATTTCGTAAAGGTATTTTTTTTTTTACTATTCCCCCTTATTATGTAACTATTTGTCAAAGTCACGTCGATGCAATATCTAGAATATTTAACAGCCTCTTGATATATTCTAGGACTTACAAAATAATCACAGGCTATTAGAAATAGTTAATCGTGGTCCACAGGGAGTAGATGACTGTCCAATTTGTGGTATTGTCTCGACATGACGTTGACAAAGAGTTACAGAATAGGTGTGATTAAAACTAACATAGTTATATAATTCGTCATCTGCAGCCATCATAGATCATTTTTTCTGATCAAAGGCAAACATAAAGATATACAAACTGTCACCAAAATAGTAGACAAAAGTGGCGACTTGAGGACACTTGTTCCCAGGTTTCCTTCAGGCTACATAAGTTTGTATGTTTGTATTTATGTAATCTTGTAAAAATATTAAAATATTATAAATTAACTTGTTAAAGAAACGCATAGAGCTACGAATTTTGTTACAAGGGTTGAGTGTACGTGGGTGGTAAAGTATGGCATGCATGCCACAAAAAAAAATGCACTATAATGCTCTACCTACTTTATAACCCAAGGGATAATATGCCATTACTGGGACTCTACCATGAAACACCCACCCATTTTCTGATTTATTTACCCCACCAATTTACTTACAAGGAGATTTAAAAGAATTGTTTGTTAGCTAATTAAATAGGGCCGACATTATTACGATACACAGGCCTGACTATTTTCTGAAAAATCTTTAATTCTTTAAAATCTTGAAATTCTTTAAAATCTTGTCAAAAATGGCCACATTTGTAATAAATTTTGATTCATTTTCCGCGTTCTGACAGACTTTTCAGATCACAGATATTTAACAGCTGACAGCCTTGCCAGTTTGAAGTCACTAAATTGATATTCCGTTATATGAACAGCTTCTCAGACATTAATTTATAGTCATATGATGTTGAATGCAATTGACTCTCTTGGTATTCAAAGAGCTGAAATCATTTTATACAAAACTTTTAATGAAAAGTTTTTTATAAAATGACTCGTGTTCGTACTCGCGAATATTGCTCCAGTTATTCCTATTCCTATTGGCGAATATCAAAAGTTAAAATTCTGAACATCAAACATGCAATTAACTAATCATTCTTTCAAACTCTGTCTTGTATAACCTATTCATGCAACCAATATTAGTTTGATGTTAAAGGAACATTAAAAATTTGCTAAAAACAAGGAAAGCCTAAAATTAAGCAATAGAAAACATCTACTCGCACACAGAATTAGCAGGAGGAGAAGAAAGAGGAAAGAGGGTAAAACCAAAAAGAAAAACGAAAATTAAAGATTATAAAAATGCTATTCTACTGGGCCCCCTTACCACCACCCCACAATAAAATTATCCCCAATTTGCGTGCATCAGCGTCAAATATTATGGCATGCCCCAAAAGCAACATAAAGCACTTCATGAATTTTAGACAACGTAATATGAAATCAAGTATGTATGTGTGTGTGTGTATGTCTGTTTGTAACAAATCTTATCAGTATTTAAACACACTTATAAACCAATTTTCCAACAAAGCAAAAAAAAATCGTTAAGACTTAATTTCGTTTCTATGAAATTTCAAAATATGCACCTATTGCACATTTCTTATCATTGTATTTTGCATTCATCCCCTGTCAAAGCGATAATTCCAAATCGCTTTCAAATAACAACATGAAACTTTTTTGTGGCAAAAGGCCTTATTTACTTTGGCATGTTATATCATAAACAAATAACGGAAACCAAACTGGCTGCTTAGGCCACAATTAATCGCAAGATTAATAATAGGCAATTTTATTTTTCTTTGTCATGCCAAAAATAATACAAACAAGTAAAAGTGGTACACTGGGCTGGGCCGAATTGTATATACTCGTACCCTTCACGGTCGGCAGTCTGAAAAGTACGCACACATTCATTCCAAGCCTACAACCATTTTTGTCATCCTTCTAATTTTCAATACTAATTATTTTTTTCTTATATACAAAATATGTTGGATTACCAAAAAAAAAAAATTTTTATTATATACAAGGTGGGCCAAAAGAAGTCATCCGATTTTTTTCTAAATGAAAAACTTCGATTCAGTTTTTTGATTATGTTTATTTGAACCTTTAGAATTTTATTGCTAAACTCGGGGAAATTATATCGGCCAAATGGGCGCCGTTACAATTGAATACGAACACGTATAGCAATCACGGTTGCCACTGAGTAAAAAAAATTTCTACTAAAATTTTCCGAAAATGTTACCAAAAAGTTACCAAAGAATTTTTTTTATAAAAACAAAAATTTCTATTTTTATTATAATAAAAACAACAACTTTTATTAATAAAAAACATAACATAAAACGTTTTAATTCATTTTAGAACATAAATAAATATTTCAATTCATTATACCTACGAAGTCCGTATTTAATTTAAATAAATTATTTAATATTGCAGTCATTTAAAATAATCTTTTGCTGATCAAACATAATGACATTTGCATACTACGCCGTTGAACAATTTGGCGCACATTCACACAGTTGTTTTTAATGTTTTTTTCTCAGTGTTGAGTAATGCGGAAAAATTATAAAAGAAAAGCAATAATTTGATAGTTTGTCAAGCCTTAAAAACAAAGTTACCAACCCTAAAAAAAATTACCAATTTTGGTAGAATGTTACGAACTATGGCAACTGTGATAGCAATACGTGATCGTTTTATGGCATTTTTCATCACATCGGCGAGAACTTTGGGCGACAGATTCCCGCACTCGTGTCGAAGGTTGTCCTTGAGGACTTCCCGGGTCTTTCGGGCTTGTTCAGGTAGGCTCGGGACTTCAAAAAATCCCACAAAAATAATGTTGATTTCTTTTCTAAAAAAGAATGCTACATTTTTTGCACTTTTCAATGGAAAATGGGAACATTATGGCATTTGAAAATAGTGAATTTATTGTAAATTGATCTACCATCTGTTATGAATTAGTGTTTTATTTTAAAATTGATCCTAATTGTGATTTTTGAGAATAAAAAGTGACAAAATGTTACATATTTTCCAGAAAAGAGATCGCCATAAGTCTGAAATGGTTAAAGCGGGTGATCTTTCGGGCCAGTGTAAATCGCCAAAACGAAAGATGAGAGGACCCGAGAGCGCCGCCTACTCGCGTAGTAACCGATGCTCCGTCCTGTTGGAACCACATGTCCTCCAGTCCTAATTCGTTCGATTGCGGCGCTATTGCTGTTTGACCAGCGGCGTCCTCGAAAAAAATTATATGACCCGAACACGCTCCAGCGTGAACAGCGCACCATGCAGTTACTTTGAGTGGGTGTAATGGCTGCTCATGCATCACTCGTGGATTTTCGGTGCCCCCAAAAGCGATAGTTTTGCTTATTCACGTACTCGCTGAGATGGAAATGAGCCTCATCGCTCATTATGATTTTGGTCGAAAAATCGTCCACTTCGTCCTCGAGATTGAGGATGGCTTGGGCGTAGGTTACACGCGTTTGTCCGTCCACATTCAACAGCTGATGCACGGACTGGACTTTGTACTGGAACATGCGCACGTCTTTGACCAAAATTCGCCTTAGGGAATTGCCCGCAACAGCAGCAATATTCTCGGCAGAATGGGTGCTCCGGGGCCGGTCACTCTTGGCCACCTCTCGTGTGATACCATACTCTTCAAGGTTGATTGCCAAACGGCGCAGTGTTTGCGCAGTTGGTGCCGGACGACCAACCGGGAAATCGGCGACGGAATTCGCGCAGCGCCAACACCACAGACGAACTGTTACGCAAAAAAGTAGACACGATTATTCCGCGTTCTTGGGGAGTGTATCGCTCTATGGCTTGTTCACTTATATATTCTTTTTTATCTTGGACCAGCACTCAGGGGATGACCCCTACATATGCAGTACATTTCGCCGGAACTAGAAAGGAGGGGACAGATGAAGAAAGATGAGAAGTTAGAAACATTCTTGTAGTTATTTCAACCTTTTTACTTCGCCGGCTAGTTTTTTGCTACAGGACCGACGAAAGAGGGTGCTGTTACTCTGGTTTTAGTACACGATAGTGTCAGTTGTTGCCAATTATGTTCAGTGACCAGTGAGTGCTATGCCTTCATCATTGAAACAGGCTGGCAACAACTAACACAACCATGCACTCACTAATGTTGATCAGAAGAATTCAACACAATATTTCATGATTCAGCGCGGGTTTGAACTCACGACCCTCCGCTTCATAGTCTCGTGTTCTACTACTTCAGCCAACAGCACCCACCCATCTGTCTAGTTCACAAATGTCAAAACAGATTTGACATTGGCCGCCATTTCCGATAGGATGATTTCTTTTGGCTCCCCCTTGTCGATATCGAAAAACTATATCAATCTCCGCTTATCACGTTCGAATCAGCTGATCCATTCGAAAGTTATAGCTTTTTGAAAATTAAAATAATAATATTTTTAGAGGTGAAAAATTTCATACTTTTTTATTTTTCCCCACTGTGAGTTAGTTTGCGTAGTAGGCCTCGCAAATAAGGCCAAATTTAGCTCATGAATTCCTAAGGATTACATGTGTACTTGGAATATCTTCTAGCGGAGGCCATAACAAAATAAATTATTATAATATTTTTATATAAAATAGTTATATATTTCTGTGTCTAAACAATCGAATTAAGTTCTTTTGATAAAATGATTTTAAACATGAGAGTAAGTAAAACTTATTGAACTTCTTGCACAAATAGTTTGCATCGTATGTCAGACAAGTTAATCTTATCGTTTTTATGAGAAATAATTTTCATTACTTTACAACTGGTACATTTTCATATTTCATAATAATCCTCAGACTAGAAGGACATTAGCATTAGGAAGATAAAAATTAAATATGAAGCACATACGGACAAACACACACACACACAGACCCACATGTACTCGTGCATCTACAAATAAAACGAATAATGTGGCATTTATTTATTGTAAACAAAGTTATGAAAAACTTTTATTTGTCAAGTGCTATCACTTCAGTTTTTTATTTCTGCTATTATTTTTATAGTGGAAGGGAACGAACATAAAGATGTCTGAGGCGTTGATATGATATACAATGTCGACAGTAGGGTGCCATTATAATGTATGGAATAATACAAGATCGAGAATTTTATTAAAACCCCAAGAGATACTAAAAGTACGGTCAGACTAGGCAAACCTTTGCTCAAAAAAGCGTAGCCTCGTAGTAATGAAAGGCTTCTGACTCAATTGAGTCGTAGTTTAAAATAATATCTTTAGCTATTCTAAGAAAAAAAAAATATCAGAAAAATGGGACATGAAGAAAAATAATCAAACGGTAACACGGGTATTATAACAATAAAATGTTAACATCAGGTTGATACAGTTCTCGTATCCTTTTTCACAATAAAATTTGTGTAAATAGGAACTGTTATCACATTCAACTAAGCCACCTAATAAGTGGTGACAAACACAATACATATGAGCACTGATGATGAAAGGGTTGCGTCTTTCGAAAACAGCTCTTCTGCTCTGCTGTGTAAGTTGAATACCAAAAACTGATGTTGACTTGCCCTTGTGCCTTGGAATATTTATCATGTCTTTATGAGATTTAAATTAAAAATTTCGAACAATTAGCCTATAGAATCTTAATTCAATTTAATATAGCAATATAAAATGTTCGTTAAAATTCTTACTACATATTCTAAGAAATGTTTGGTAAAGGTTCCCTGATGATTTGCATTAGCCCCAGTGAAATGCGCATGAGAACTAGCTAAAACCCCTCAATAATCAACTTTTTTTGTAAATTTGGGAAAAGAATCAGCTCGTATAAAATTACAAATTTTGTGTTGAAAAATCTTTTCATTCAGTTGCGTGATTTATTAAGAAAACCCGTTTCAGTCACCACTGATCGGCAGTATCATATTCAGAATACAATATTTCGTACTATCCAAAAAGTAATAACTTGTAAAAATTGATGTGAGAACTTCTCATGTTCAATTTTCGGTAAAAACGTTGGTGAAATAGTTGATATTCCTACTTAATAGCACCACTTGAGACAGTGGAAAAATTGAATAAAGAACGATGATGAATGAGATGGCGTAGCGGCCTCGAAATCTGGGGGCAAATTACGGCACTCGATATCGAATGAAATTTGTATTTAAATTGTATGGAAATTTCGCTCGATATCGAATGCGGTAATTTGGCCCCAGTACTGATCCGTTCTGCTGGTTTAATGACTATGAAATATATTCTTAATATTCCACTCTCAAAAATAAATATGTAGAATGTAAACACGTTCTTTTATTAAATAAAAAAAATCAATGAGTGTTCGAACTCACGGGCGATGTGTTAACACCTTTTTGTTTATTTATTTTATATTAAACCCACAAAAAACAAAGAGAATGCAAAGCAACAGACAAATGTACGTACATACATTGTTATGTTTGTACATAAGCTACATACGTTGATGTCTTGCTATCTGATTTTTATATATGTACGTATAACCACGTCACTATTCTCTTTGCTATGCATAAGACAAAACCGAAGATCAACATAAAACACTTTTTTAATATTACTCCAAATTAATGCTCCGAATTAAAACACTTAAATCTCCGCTCGCCGATATCGGATCGCCTTAATTTTTGGCCTAAACTCTTCGTTGAAACCCGCACTAGCGTTTTAATCCAAAGATTAATAAAATCGGCTATGAATTTGCGGAGAAAATCGCGTGGGAAAATTATATGAAAATCGCCCAATAATCACTTTCAATACCGACTGCCAAGCAACGAACAAACAAACTCTTACACTTACACTTGCGTATGTATTGAAACTGATAGTTTACTGCCCTAGAGGCGCGCGTATAGATGTTAACACATCAAAAATAATTTGCAGTTTCGCAGATTTGAACTTATAGCCTGTTGAGAAAATTAACATCCTGTTATACAATTTACATGAATAAAGTTCACTATTAAAATAGAAATTCATACATAATTCTGGACAACTGTTGAACTCAATAGAAAGTTGTCTGAATTAAAAGGATCTATTGTTCGTCTGAAGGATGATTATGAGTGCCATAAAATGGATTATTCTGATTAAAAATTTCAACAATTTGCCCGCGTTGCTCTGGTGTTGTGACAGTCTAAAAACAATACGCTGTATTTAAACAAAAGTTCTCTTTCGAACCATGCGCACATATTAATTGCATATTTCTCAGTTTGATCTTTTTGAGATATGACTATTTTGCAATAAAGGAGCCATAAGTTTATTTGTATATCTAATAATTATGTAGATGAGAGGTCATTTAAACCATGTACTCAGTTACAATTGTGTGTAACCAAGATTATGTATACAGATGTAACCAAACGTTTTGTTTACGTGTGAATATACGTATATATGTATATGTATATATATGTGTGTGTGTGTGCGAGTCAGTAGCTTTTGTGGCATGGATATCGAGTTGGTTAAAATCTTAAATTTTATTATTTGCTCATGAGTGGATATGCAAAAAACATATTTGGAAAAGTTTGATACTTTCATAGTTCTTTAAAGGGAATGTTTTGAGAGGCGGATTACTTTAAATTTATTGTATGATCTTAATATGATTTTCATCAAATGGACAATCTCTTCATTCAATTCTTTACAGTCTATCAATTAAAATATTTTTAGCCTATTGACTTTTAATGGTACACAGAAAATATATGAAATTTAAAATAAAAACAAAAAGATGTGTGTGAAGATAAATATGGCGATTTAAATATGTCGTGACATATTTAACTCAAAGTTAAATATGTTTTTATGTGCCATCACTGACATATTTAACTATACGTCATATATTTTTTTAGATCATATTAGATTTTCGGACCTACGCTACCCGAAAAACCATCCCCTATTTCGCAATTGTATTTGTGACATTTTTTATTAAAATAGAAGACATAAAACTGGTCGCTGAATATAATTGGCGGCAATTGACACTATTATATACTAGAAAGCAGAGTAAAAGTTTTAACAACAACTACGAAAAAATATCTATCTTCTAGTCTTTGTTCATTTGTCTTCTCAACACTATGCTCGCCTTTCTAGTTCCGGCTTAAAGCACTGCATATGTAGCATCCCCCAAGTTCTGGTCCACGAAAGTTTAATCACTTAAAAACTGTTGGAAATAACGCTCTCAATAAATTTATATGGCAACAGTTTATTGTAAAATGTCAATTAATTCGATCCTTCTTTAATCTCTCTTCCTTAAATTTCTTGTCATATTTGTCTAAGCAACACCTACTGAATTTATAATTGAATAAAATCTGAATTACTAACTAGCACCACTTGCAAAAGTGGAAAAATTGAACAAAGAACGCTGATGAGATGGCGTAGCGGCCTCGAAATCAGTATTGATCCGTTCTGCTGGTTTGATGATTATTGAAAATATTCTTAATATTTCAATCTTAATATAAAAAAATAATAAATAGAATTTGAACAAATTCATTTATTAATAAAATAATAAAAAATCATTTGCAGTCATGCAGATTCGAACTTAAGCCCGTTGAAAAAATTAACAATTTACATAAGAAAGTTCGACTAATAAAAATGCATACATAATTTAATTACATAAATTATAATAAAAGAATAATAGTAAAGTGCGTTTTATTCGTATTCGTATTCAAACATCTCTAATTATTTATAAGCAAGATTTTGGTTATTTGCAAATATTGGGTGTTTTTTATTGAGGTATAGAACTTTAAGTTGGCATCACTTTTTTAACTGGCGGCCATTTTGTCAGCTGTCAAGTGATTAATATTTAGTTTGGTTTGCCATTTCATCATGGACAGGTTGACAAAAGAACAACGCTTGCAAATCGTGCAAATTTATTTCGAAAGTAATGGTTCAGTTCGCGAAGTTTACCGCAAGCTCCGTCCCTTTTATGGTCGACATAATCGTCCATCAGAGCAATTAATTCGGTTAACCATGGATCGTTTTCGCACTACGTTTACTCTATGTGATAATACGCATCCGCAGAGACGTCGAACAGTGCTCTATGGGCTGGTGGAGTCATTGGGTCATACTTCTTCCGAAATAATGCTGGAGAGTCAGTTACCGTTAATGGAGACCGGTATAGAGCCATGATAGCCGACTATTTTGTTCCCGAATTGAATGGCATGAATGTGGATGAGTTGTGGTTCCAACAAGACGGCGCTACATGCCACACAGCGCACGTCACAATCGATTTATTGAAGGAAACATTCGATGAGCGCATAATTTCGCGGAATGGACCTGTCAATTGGCCACCAAGTTCGTGTGATTTGACACCATTGGATTATTTTCTTTGGGGATATGTGAAGACGCTCGTCTACGCCAACAAACCAGAAACGTTAGGGGACTTGGAAGCCAACATTCGTGGCGCTATTGCCAACATACGGCCCCATATGATCGAAAAAGTGGTTGAAAATTGGACCTGTAGAATTGGCTTTATTCGAGCCAGCCGCGGCGCCCACATGCCCGAAATCATATTTAAACATTAATGGCATAAAATTATCCTTCCAATAAAGCCAAATTGATGGACATTAAAACGATTTTCTTGTGTTTTATTTCAATTCGAAGTTCTATACCTTTAAAAAAACACCCTGTATAACTTTTGGCTATCATCAAAATCTACTTTATTTTTTATGGTTCTAAAATTTATTTGTTTCATTTTATCTCCATTATGGCATTTCTTGTTTTTTTTTATAACGATAAACAAAATGAAATGCGTACATAGAGAAATACAAACTCATTCTTTACAGTCTATGCACGTGTGTATGTGTGTATTTATATACTGCATGTTTGTGTATTTATGAATAAATAAATAATATTTTCTAACAAAACTGACTATTTTTATGTATTTTTTTAAGAAAAAAATAAAAGCCAAAAAAGGTGACAAAAACACTTTGTTGTGGACTTTTAATGTGATTAACATGAGTGAATGTCTGTGCTTCAATCAGTTACCTGCAATTCTGGCTCATCACCGCAAACAGCAAACAGGCTGTTAGCGATATCGCACAAAAATCATATTAATAAAAAACAAATTCTAATCATTATATCATCGGGAAATTTTAAAATTAATCTTGTTGCATTTAAACCGCAACTATTTTTAATTTATTATTAAAACTACGGAATTTAAAAGTGTCTCTCAAGTGTCATTTCCAGGTCTCAAAGATTTAATATTCAATACTTTAGGTCATGATTCACTATCTCACACAAGCGTACGTTTCCTCGCAGAAGTCCGTCCGACTTTAGAAAATCCCCTTAAATTGCAAAAAGATTAGTTTGTTTTGTGTATCCGCTTGCAATCATTCATTTTAAAAAATTACAGTAGCATCTCGAAAAGGTGAAAAGAAAATATGAACAGCTTCAGAACTGTTGCGGCATTCATATATTTTCATATATAAAATTCTTGCTGTTTTTATACCCTCGAAAAAAGAATTGGGCGGGGGGGTATATTCACTAACGGAGCTTAATATCCCTGTAAGACCCCCATAAAGAATACATATATTCGCCCCTATTATGAATGACGACATCGACGCGTTATCAAGACGACAGCAAAGGATTGTCGCGACAACAACTGACTACTATTGACATGTTCTATCGATATTATATGCCCTAGAGAATGATAAGAAATCGTCAAGAGTAATTAATTGTTATCGACAACTTGCAGACAAGTGATAATGTTTTGCTGTCGAGTTGATGTGACGTCGACGTCGCCATTCATAATACGGGCGATTCTTGATCAGTGATGAAATCTATGACGGTCTAGCCACGTCCGTCCATCCGTCATTCTGTGGATTCAGTCCAAACGAAAAGAGCCAGACCCTTGAAATTTGGTACAGATAAATTTTGAAGGAGAGCTCAAGTCAAGTTCGTAAATGGGCTAAATCGGTCCAGAGGAAAAGCCCCTAAGAAGAACTAAACCAACCATTAAAATAAAAACATAATTTTTAAAACTTTTTTGTAATTTTTCTTCAACAAATTATATATTTTTATGTCAAAGAAGGTAAAAAAAAATAAATTTCTTGACTCCGCCCTCTTTAGTGGGCGTTGAAGTAACATATTACTCGGAAAAATAGTGAAAATATTTAACAAATTGAATTACTTAAGCCTACATTTCTTAAGCATTAAGTTTTTAAGATTTTATGGCGAAGCTGAGATATTTTATGATCTTCCCCTGCCCTACCCCTCCACCCGTTTTTGGCCCTTAATTGACACTAACAACACTTAATTTATGCCAAAAATTTACTTTTTAAGTTGAAAGATGAGACTTCCGCACGGCCCCTCCCGTAGTAGTGACCTTGTCAAAATAGAGTTTTAAAATTGGCCACAGAAATGTCGTAAAGGAACTCTGATCCAGCAGGTTAAACAATTTTAATTTTTTCTTAGATATTTGTAGGGTATTTAAGATTCGACCCGGTCGAATAATTTTTACTTGTTTTCCTAAATATTGTCTGTATTTCCACAAGAACAATTGAATGAAATATAATAACAAACCATCAAGAGAATGAAATGAACGTTAGAAAATCGTAATGTGATTGTGTCATATAAACAACTCAAAGACTTTTTGTATGATACGAAGTTTAAAAAAAATTTTGTGGTAGTATTTGCATATTTTAATAATTTATGTATTAGTTTCGTCATTCATAAAAATTTGTCAAGATACTTTTTGTTTGAATTAAAATTTTTCAGTTTGCGATAAAAAAAAATTGTTTCATACCACTTGAATAAGAAATTCTTATAACCATAACTTTAAATAAAAGCCATTTTATGATTAAGCGAGCAACAGGACATCTTATCGTATAGTTTAGAAAATCCCGAAATACATAAATAATTGATTATTATAACATTCCAGATCTGTTTGTTTGTATTCAAAAAGGTGTCCCAAAATTAACACAATATTTGAATTAAGAAGAAAATATACTTTCTAGTCGTGGTGGTGGAGCCGCAATGGCCCCAAGCGCCACTCGTAGTTTCCACTCATGCAAAGTCGCTGGTTTCAAAAGTAAATTTAAATAAAAAGTTTTCAGCTCTGTAGCTGCCTTTTTTGACTTTTCTGATTTCTATTATCAATGAACTTTTTTCAAAAATATCAAATAGTTTTAGTTTATAAATAAAAAGAAAAAAATTAGTTTCAGTTGGTTTCAACTGTCCAACCCGAAGGGGTTTTTCTGCTATATTTTCCCCTAAACTGTAACAGATTCAAAATCTGTATGTAATTTTTTTTTAAACAGGCCTGTATTTACTGCAATATTTTTTCTAAGTTAAAACCCAAAATTTGTTTAATTAAAAAATAAATTGTAACTATTTTTAAGTGGAATGATAATAGAAAAATAAAAAAGTAAAAAAGTGTCCAACCCTGGAATAGTATTTTTGATTTTTAATACCAATTTGATTCTTTCTGAAGTAACAAATGTTTTATAATAAAATAAAAACAAATATTTATGTATAAAAAAAAATTCAATTATCCATCCCTGATATCGAATTTTTCATATTTTGGATTTTTAACACGAACTTAATTCCTCCCGAAATACAAATATAATTTTAATCCATTAAAAATGCAAAATTAGTAACTTTATGGTTATTTTTACATACCAAAAAAATCGCTTGTCCGACCCCTGATTCGAGTTTTTATTTTTTTTTTTATTTCTTTACACGAATTTAATTCTTCCAGAAGTATAAAAAAATGTTTAAATCACCCAAAAACCAAAACAAGTAAAAATTTTTTGTTACTTTTATGGGCTCGAAAAATATTGCGGTTGCCTAACCCTGGAATCAAAATTTTTAATTTCTTGGATTTTTTTGCACGAATTTAATTTTTCCTGAAGTATCAACAAATTTAATTCAGCAAAAAAAATCCAAATTAGTAATTTATTTGGTTACTTTAAAAAAAAATCTATTACCGAACCCTGGAATCGAACTTTTCCTTTTTTTAGTTTTTAATACAAATTTTATTCTTCCTGAAACATAAAATAGTTTTCATTAACAAAAAAACCCAAATAAGAAACCTTTTTTGTCACTTTTATGTACCAAAATAAATTTCAATTCCCCAACCCTGGAAGAGAATTTTTGATTTTTGTTTTTAAAAGAAATTTAATGCTTCCTTAAGTATAAAATAGGTTTAATTAACAAAAAATTAATAATAATTTTTTTTCAGTTAATTTTTTGTACCAAAATAGATTTACGCTTTCCAGCCCTGGAACCGTATTTTGCTGAATTTTAATAGCACATCCTTCTATTTACGATCATACATTTTGCGGCATGAAGTATTTGTGCTAACAGAACACAATTAATAAAAAAAGGGCAATTTTGAATTTTTAGTTAAAGAAGACGTTTCACATTTTCTGTCACGATATATTTTATGGAGTTCGCATATTATTACTGTGGAAATTGCGCACGGAATAAAAAGCCTATATGTACCCTTTCACCATTTTTGGGGAAAGGCATAAAAATCGTATGTCCCAAGAGATGCCTAAAAATGATATTGGCAAAAATTATAAACTTTTTGTGAGCCCTGCCCACATCCTGCATACAAATATTTAAAATTTCGTTTTTTCGTTGAATACAAATTGTTCATTTAAATGAAAATCAATGTAAATATTTGACATTTGTACTCCTTATTTAGATTCTCCTTATTGAGGACATTAATAGCAACAGAAAAATTGCTTAGCCCACATAAGGAAAATAAACTTACGACTATGGCGATTGCAATTGCTAACCTTTTTTGTTGAGTTTGTTATCCTTTTTTTTATATTCTTAAATTAATCAAAAGGTTCTGTGATGTTCTTGTCTGGATCGTTTGCATGGATGTGTATTATTCGTCTTACTGTTTAGAGAAAAAAAGTATTTCCATAGAAAAAGTTAAGTTTTGCCCATACGTAGACATGATTGTGCATGTGCTTTTACAAAATTTGTTTATTTAGTTTCTTTTGATAGCATGCACAAACATGTAAACATAAATGGTTAAGCTAAGGATGTTATTAAAAGGATATCTGTAATATTAGATAAACTGTATACTTAGTGTGTTTAAATGTAAATACACACATACATATGCATGTATGTATGTGTATGTACAGTTGTGCATAGAAATGTCTATGCATATTTGGGTCCGTTTGAAAAGTTTTATACAGACAACTTAACAGTGACACTTGAAATCAAGTGGAAAATCAAAGTTATACATAATAAGAACAACAACAACTATAACGCTACTAAATCAGAAGGAAACCTACACACACAAACACAGGCGCGCACACACATCCAAAACAAAAGGCATTAAAAGAGAACATCGCTTAGAAAAAAACACATATACAAATATGACTTCAGACGCACACACACACACACAATTTTACCATTGAACTAAAAAGTCAATTTAAAAAAAAAATTAAACAAATTTATAAAAAACCTTCGAATAGGTACTTTTAATGCATAAACTGGATTAGAATTAAAATTGGATAAAGATAAGAATTCTTATCGTTTTGCTATAGGAAAAATTTTGTAAACAACAGCGGGTGATTGTTTTTAGCACTGTTTTTGACAGATCAGCTGTTTTCCTGTCAAACATGTTCAGTTTGGTCTGTAATGAAATCATGAATCGATTTACAAACGAATAACGCTTGCAGAAGATGGAATTTTATTATAAAAATTTATGATCGTTGAAGAAAATGCATCGTGCATTTCTTGTGTTCAGCGACGAAGATCGTTTGTGATTGAATGAATACGCTAACAAACAAAATTTCCGAGCAGTCAGAAGCATTGCAAGAATTTCCAATGCCTGAAACATTTGGAAGAGCGCTAACTTCTTCCGGCATGCAAGTGCTTTATTTGGTTCAAATTGTGAGAGTAACTTAATAACGAAAATAACCAATTTAATCCTTTGATATCATATACTCATCTGCATACAAAGAAAAAACATAACTAATAGGCACATAACCTCAAACATGCTAAATATTCTAAGGCACAAAGAACAATCAGCATCAGTTTTTAATTATTCATGTTACATAGCAGAGCAGAGCCCCAGTTTTCGAAAGCTGCTACACTTTCATTATTAAAAAAAATTAAAACGTTCACATGTACATATGTATTTAAGTATGTATAAAAGAATTTAAACCAAAAAAAGTTTGGGTTAGGTATAATGGAACAAAATATTCAGAAAAATGGGACATGAAGAAAATAACGAAACGGCAACACGGTTGTTAAATAAAAAAATGTATTGCCATCAGTTTGATACAGTTTTCGTATGCAATTTCCTAATAAAAATTTTACAAATAAAAACTCTTATCATGTTCAACTGGGCCACCAAATAACAGGTTGCCAGCAAAAATACACATGAGTACTGATAATGCAAGTGTAGCGGCTTTCGAAAACAGCTGTTCTGCTCTGCTGTGTTTTCTCTCCTTTTGTAATAAAAAAAATTATTATATTGGTGTATAACAAGTGTTGAATGTTGCTTGAATTTCGAAACACATGTAAAGCATATAACGCGCCACACGAAGTGCGTAATATGGACTTTCAGCTTAACACCTCTACAATGGCAAATGCACGAGTATTTAAGGATTAAAAAAAAGAGTGAAAATTGCTAATTTAGTCAAAGACCACCGGTACCGGTTATTAAAAGTTAAGATTAAATTAGCCGTGCCATAGCCATAACAAATACACCATGAGGTGAAGTTAGCCGTGGCAAACCCACACCCCACTATTAGCATAACCTACAACCTAAAAGCATAATTTCTATGGTTGTCAAGTAAAGCAACACAGTGCTACCGATGTCAACTGTGTTACCATTATAGTTTTGTAAATTCTCATATAGAAACATACCTCTGCGCCGTCAATAAATTGTGGTAAGTTATATTTACGCTGATACAGTTTAAGAGCTACTGTAAAACAAACTAAACACTGCCACTGAAAACAATAACGAAGCACACATTAAAAGGTGGCGGCTGATGCACAACTTATTTCATATTAATACTTTGTTTGTATACTGTTTTTTACTTGGGTTACCATGATTGAGCACACCATTTATTTTTACTACAGCGTTGCGTACACCTGGTTGAATGTTACCTTTACAGCTGTTTAATATTAAGAGCATTAAATGTGTTCTAAAGAGAACAATAATTGGCTAAACTGGAATAAATAAAAACAAAATCAAAAGAATCTAGCATTTCATAAAAGAAAAGGAATTTCCTATACAAAAGGCGGTTCATCTTATTTTCAGTAATGTGTTTTATATCAATAAATGGAAATAAAGATATTGTTTTTATCATTAAAAGTAATAAAGAAGCGAACAATATAAATTGGATATCAATGCTATTGTCCCTGGTATAAAGGAAAATGAAAATACTTTGTGAAACTCAAATAATAAATCGCTTGACGCAGACGAGCAGGGCGCCGCGTATGGTAAAAGCCACCTTAGCGGTGGGATTCACTGCCACAGCCAAAGACAGCAATGGGAATAGCAGGAAAGACTTGGAAATTATACTGTTTACTCCGCAAGACAAAACGGGCAAACGGTACAAGGTTAAAAACAACATCGAGAAAATGTTTACTAAATTCCTGAAAGATGGCAAAGCCACCATCAGTTTTATACAGCCTGCCGAGAATTTGATGATTAAGTGTGATCCCATACAATTAAAGGGATTTCTGCAGACCTTAAAACTGGGCTTGGAGGGAAAAGATTCCCTGCATTTGAAAACGAATATAGCAGCAGCCACAGCGATACCACAAAAGTCACAACCGCAAACCAAATTGACGGTGTCAAGTCGGGGCGATTATCCCACAAAGGGTTTTCCCAAAACCTTAAAGTCATTAACAGTCACTGGCATACAATTATGTAAAGTAACGTTTGAAATTTGTTCTCTCAGAAACTTGACGATATTAAATTTAAGTTTTAATACAATTGAAAAGGTAAGAAAGAATTGAAATAAGTATAAAAATAGAGTTTCTAAAATGTTATATTTTCCAGATTCCAAATGAAATGGGACGATTACAATTGATAGAACTGCACTTGAATAACAATAACTTAGGTGACAAAAACAGCTGGCGTTGGTTGCTGGGGAAACATTTGCAAGCATCCTTAAGGGAACTTGATCTCTCCGCAAATAAATTGGAATACTTTCCCAGCGAACTTATCAAACTTGAGAAACTCGTCACTTTAAAACTCAATAACAATTTGTTAAAACGCGTGCCCTTTGGCATCAGACGTATGCGTGGTTTACGCTATTTGCATATGTCGACAAATCAATTGGAATCGCTACCGGCAGCCTTCAACAATAATCGCATAGAAATGCTAGATGTGTGGGGAAATAATTTCCAGCCCCAAAAGGAATACGACTTGGATACAAATCTCATTAACCTTCGATGTTCATCAGTACAAAATCTAAGTACGGCAGCTCCACTTTGGCTTTTAAGTGCTCGTGCCGTATGCCAATATAAATTGCCTTATACTGCTGTTACTTTGCCTTGGGTTTTGGTTGATATACTGTTAGAGGCACCTAAATGTGCCTGTGGCAAATTGTGTTATGGCGATTCCGTTTTGGAGAGAGGTGCCATGGCCACTTTTGAAAATGTACAGAATTTGGTGTTTAGTCGAGATCGTTTAATCTATGCTGATATTGTCTTATGTGGTACTCAGTGTGCGGGCAGAAAACAAATGGTGGCATCGTAGTCTTAGCTTCACATAATTTATTGTTTTTCATTAGGATATTTGAAATTCTCTTTCGTTTTACATTTTAATAGTTACACATACTTAAAATTCTTGTTTTTTGGTGCACGCAAAGTGACCTAACATTTACATCGATGGTCTTATGTAGAAACGCGTTAACTATCTTTATTCGGAAATAGTGATTTCAATACATTTCACATAAATTTGGCGCACTGGTATCAAAAATAACGATTTTACAAGCAATTGAAAATTACAGTTTCTGTCTGTCGCGAAGTCTACATATTTTACTTGAGACCAACGATTCATCCCCTGTTCTGCACATGGACTGTTTTTAAGTCCTGATATATTAAATAACATTTTTTTATAATCGATCTATTTAAAATCAGTTTATGTGCCGACCAGGTCTAATCATAAATATTGATAAATTAATTAATATTAAGTACATAATAGGTAATAATAAAAGGTTACTTTCTAAGAAGAGGCCAATTTTGAAATGTATTCTTAATAAAATGAAGATACTTTCGAAATGAAGTCGATTTGAAAAATAAAATGGATTTTAATGTATAATATTTTATTGCATTATTTTCTTTTTACTATTTTGCTAATCAGGCCTTTATATTGTCTGTGTAATATAGTTAAATTGGCCTATGATGGCTTTTATATTACCATAAATAAATAAATAATACAAGTATAAACTCCTTTTAAAATTGCATTTGCCTGAAATTGTGACATTGATTTTTTTTTTAACAAAATAAATTCTAAAATTTTGTTTTAAATGTATTTATCTGTTAAAAAAAATTGTTTAACTATTAACAATTAAAATTTCTGTCATCGACTGAGCCGAATTTTTTACACCCTTCGCTAACGTCTGGACTATAAATCTACCAGGAACCATCTTTTTGACCATGGAACCATCTTTCTGATTTTCAATACTAATTTACTTATTTCTAGAATATAAAATATGTTTGATTATGAACAAAAAATAATAATTTTATTTACCCTACAAGAAATGAATGACTAAAACTAATACACACAGAACTTCTTCACTAACACTATTGAACATATGACTGACAATTCTTGAATTTTTGAAAATATTTTTAATTCAGTTTTTGTTTATTTCTGGTGTTGTGATATCAAGAAAGAAATCCTTTATATTTGAATGGATAAATATGATATGTAAGTATATTATTATTTAATGTTACACATAATTATAATAAAAAGTTATTTGTATAGGTTTAGTGGCTACCAATATATTTTTGGGGATGGAAGAGTCCGGTGATTCACTCAGTTGTAGGTAAATATCATTTTATTAATATTGTTAGTAGTTTTTTTTCATGTTAGGCATTATAATTCCTTGCAGGAACGAAAATTGCGGTGCAATGAAATATGAATTCCTTTATTTTCAAACTTAAATAGGATATGTATGTAAGTATGTTGCTTTATATTACATATAAAAACTATAATAATAAGTTATTTTACAGGTATTAGTGATTCCCAATATACTTTCGGGTTAGTGGAAGTATTCAGCACTCAGAAGAACAGTCCCAATGTCCTGTAATTTGTGTGATACTAGGAAACTATCGCACCATAAATACAGAAATGAAGGTAAACGTGCATTTATGTATATTGTAGGTAAATCTAATTGGATTGTTTTTTATTTTAGGTATTTGCAACAACAAATAATGCGAGTAAATCAAGAAGATGTAACTGTCTGGTTTTACTTTTTAAAATGGTTTTTCTCTTTTTTTGTACATATACATATAAATAAAAATTTTTAATTACATTTGAAATTAATTTTTATGTTTGCACTGAAGAATATAAACAAAACATAATAGAATTGTCAGGCTTGAGTAGTCATTTGATTCTTCAGTGCTGAGCAATCAACTGATGAGACATATGTGTGTACAAAAAAGCACTAGAGTGAGCAGGTGAGCAATATATTCTAATGGCGGCAGAATTAATAAGTACGACAGAGATGCAAGCTCACATGTATACAATTGTATACATCAGTTTTTTCATATTGCCCTTAAGAAAATGATAGCAAGTTTTGTATAGGCAATGAGGTATTAAGCCCTCAGCACTATCAAACAAATGACTAGTCAAATGTTCGGTAGTGTTCTTGTAGGGTATAGTTACTTGAATATTCAAAAAAAAAAAAAATAAACAGCTCTGGAGCTTTTCGGATTTCGAATACCAATGAATTTCTTTCAAAAGCTTCAAATATGATATGAATTTGAAACCTTTACCAACCGACTGCGTAAATGTTCGGCTCTTGGAGCTGTTATGGCCTAAAGTCTAGACTGTAACCATGAATCAAAAATAATAGATTACGCTTTGCGCATGTCCGTTATGTTGTTTACATCAGTCAGCTGTTTATGTGACGTAGAAAGTGTTTTTGGCATTTTATTGTTATAGAAAGAGCGAATGCAGAAACAACACACAACAAACTTTAGAGAAAATTATTAAAAATTAAATAAATTAAAATGAAATGTGAAGTGAAAAATTGCAAGAATATAAAAAAAGACAAACGCAAAATAAGTTTCTTTACCTTTCCATCTGATTATAAGCTATCAAAGCAGTGGATAAAGTTTTGTTGCAATGAAAAGGTAAACACAAAGCATGGTCGTGTCTGTATGGAACATTTCAAGGAAGATGATTTTGCAAATAAAATGGAATATGAAAGTGGTAAGTAATGAGTTATTTTATAAACTAATAAACTATTATATTATTTCATAATTAGGTTTTGCAACAAAACTTTATTTAAAGCCCGGTGCAGCTCCTACTATACGTAAAATGTGTGGTGAAAAGGATGATCATCATATGATGGTTTGGAAAACTTTGCGGGTTACATTTTTCATCGCTTAAAGGACGATCTTCCCGAAATTTCCCGAAAAAAAGATGAAAGTGAACCGACATATACATGGATTGACCATTTGTCAGAGGGCGGTCTGACAAAACCAACAGAAGCAACTATGAGCATTATGAGACAACTAAAAAAAATATTCGATAAGCATAATGGAGAAAGCCTGCTCATACGAAAAGATTATTTAAAGTTCCTTATCGAACAGGCCTGCGAAGTTGACTGTAATAAAAAAATAAAAACTCTTTTTTTTAGGTCTCTCATGTATTTTAAAATAAGAAAACTAAATAAAAATTTAATAGAAAGCGCGAGATCTCGGAAAAGAAAATTCAATAAAATTATCAATTGATTTAACAACTGCTTAAATATGTCGTACTTAACTTATATACATAATTATTTTTCCTATACGGTAAGTATCTTACCTTATAATACTGCTTTGTACTTTAATAAGCATCCAACCTGTTGCTGGATGATCATATTTAATCCAACGAGTGGCAAAGAGTCGTCCAGGCATTCGTTGAGTACAATATCACACAGGCTGGAACAGTCGTCGACTTGTAATGCATAGCCAGTGTCGCTAAAATGTGAAAAATTACTTGATCCAAGTCTTGCCACTGCCCGCCTGACAAATTTTCATAAGTCTGTGTCACAATATATATGTTTAAACTTAATTAAACAAAATAATATACACGTTAAATGTATTTATTTTCTGTAGTAGTTATTTTAAAATTAAATTATTTGATTTTTTTTCATTTTTTCAATATTTCACAACAAATTGCACACATTTCTTTCATGTAAACAAATAATTACGATCCCTTGTGACGTCATGCGCAGTAGAAAAATTTTTTGACAACTTTTCGGCGTCTTCTTTGTTAATTGCTTCATGGACTGTAACGAATAAATTTTGTTTTTATAATTGGCATAAATCAAACAACTATTTGCCAGCCCTGCCCTGGAGTGTAGTAAGATGTCGAAGTGCTCAGAAGAACAAATAAATACATTTTAAGTTTTGCAATCTGGTGTCAGACATTTCTTTTTGATTTGTTTACAAAAAAAATCCGCAAAAACATGCTCAATAATAATGCAAACATTCCTTTTTTTACTAAACTATGTCCCTCAACTAATAAAAACTAGTACAAAATTTAAATAAAAAACATTTTATGTGCATACTTACATACATACACACACATATACATACATATGTATTTATGTATGTACTTTGAAGTTAGGAAACGGAAAAAGTTTTTATTTGGGAGGAAATCTGCGACAGCTCAAACAGCAAAATAAAAGAAAACATGCAATCTCAACTCTATTCTTTGAGCCATTTGACTTGCACGTGTTTTTAAAATTCTTACTACCTATTGTTTTCCTTATTTTAACCCTTTACGGCCGTATGTTATGTAAATGTTACAGACCGTAATATTGGATTTAGGTTAAACTGAAATCTAGCAGACTGATTCGATATCTACATACTATATAATACTTATTATATGTGAAAATATACGAGCATTTTTCATATCACGGAAAAGTTAAGAAATCGGTAAAAATAATTATCTAAGAAAAAACTTCTTCGAACGAAAAATTTCGTTCAATACGGCGAATTCATTGGTAATAGATTCGTCGTACGAAACACAATAACGGCGAAAAAATTTTGTTTACTATTTGTGCAAAGATAAAAATTAAAATAATGGACAAAACAAATTGTAAATTTGGTAAAAATATGTGTAATCTTTTGATGACGGATTGTACAGACATCCATTTTGCTACATATTCTCAATAATTACTTCGGTGGTGTTCTTTTTATCACAAAAAGTTTGTTTTGGTAATTATTTTCTAAAAAATGTTTTTTTATATACAGTAAAATCTTCTTTTACGCGGTTTTTATTTACACGATTTTGAAATAATACGCTGATTTTGAAATAATACATATCAAAAATTAGGAAACAGGAAGAAACACTATGATATGAAATATTACTTGTAGAGCATCCATCCTCCAGCTCTCAGTCTCAAGAGAATGTATCTATACCAAGGCAACAAAATATTACCCAGTATTTTCGTAGGCCCCCTTCTGCTCGTAAAGCTGAGTTTGTAGATAAGAAAGTTCTAAAAATGATAGCTAAGGGATACCATGCTTTACGAATTGTTGAGGAGCCGGAGTTTAGAAGACTTATCGAGCTTGCTTCGCAGTGTCCGGGATATATATGAAAATTTGTGTGCTGTGTGTGCTTTATTTCCAACGACGAATATTCGTTACGAAAAATTCGTCGTTCCTCTCAGTTGTGTTTATTGCGTAAATAAATTATTCTAAAACAATTAACAGAATAAATATTATCACGTCAAAGTCTGCGTACTTTATAACAGAAGTTTAACGCAATATGTGTATCTAAGGATTAGTGTACCTGTCTCAGGCATCGCAACTGCCAATACGCCACACCGATTTCGATAGAAAAGGGTTAATTTTTTTATTGCAGTCTGTTTAGTGGGTGGTAAAAGTTAAGCAAAATGAAACATGTTTGTAGGTGTGTATGTATGCGTGTGTGTATGTACATACATAATTATAATTTTTTGGATAGTTTTTCATAATAAGAATGTTTTAACTGCTCAGTCGTAGTGTAATTGGTCTTTTTCCCCTTTTGGTATGGCAGAAAGCACGCAACAGTCTTAAAATAAATATTAAAAAAAATATATAAACATGTTTTATGCCCATGAAACAACAAAAACTATGACAGTTATGGATTTCAAAGCCAATGAGGCTACGAACCATTAAGGATTGAATTCTCATCAAAATTATAATTTAAACAGTGGGACAAAATACAAATTATGTGAAAAGTTGAACATTTTCGTTAAATATGATCATTTTGTTTTGTATTAAAAGCAGGGAATGTACAACATTGTTCAAGTAGGAATTTTTAGGCATGGCCGTTAGGGTTAACGGTTTATCATATTTTTTTTTATTAGAGTATTGAACAAGATATAAAGTTTTATTAGTATAAAATATAAATTTCAGTGCTCATTAAGAAATATATTATTAGTAATTAGTGGCATACTTCAGATTTTTGCTATCAATAATGGTCCGATCGGCAGCCACTTGTTGTCTAGAGCTGTGCCAAATCGTTCGTTCAAGTGACCGGTCATTTTCGTTCATTCTTTAAGAAAGAACTCGTTCGTTCATTTCGTTCGTTCGCTCTTTTTATGAAATACGAAATGAAAACAAAGAAACATATGATTCGGTCAATAAAAAGGAAAATAATCAAAACAAACAACACCAAATGCAAAAAAGAAAATATTAATAAGTGATCATTTTTATAAAATAAAAGTATTTAATTGCATATAAACAAAAATAGAATGTGAGAAAGTTTAAAAAGTTTTTAAGATTTCTTATTTCGATGGTGTGCAGTTCGGGACATACATATTTAAAGAAATCCGTGGCCAATAAATAAACAAAGTGAAATGAGCGAACCCAAGTGAATTGAACTTGTTATCAGTACTGCTGAGCCAAAACGGCTCAGTAAATTAACCGGCTCACTTCGTTCAGTGTACTGATTCGTTCAAATTGACCCGTTCGTTCACGAACGACACAGCTCTATTGTTGTCTCTTTTAGAGAATTTGAAATTATATATGAAATGGTAGCGTGCGTCACGGAAAAATAATCTCTTATGTTGTGAGTAGAATTAAAATGTTTTCAAATCGTTTATGATTTTAAGCCAACTTCATATCTAGATTTTAAGAACATAAAAAAAGTAAATAAAATTCTACATTAAAACATGTATATTAATTTCTGTGACGTGCGTGACGATTTCCGCTATTCAAAAAATTGGGTTAAAAAATTTTGGAATTTAATTAAATTAAGATTAACTTTCTAATTGTTAAAAAATGTGTTTTAAATTCAAAAAGATATGATAAATAATAATCCCAGAGATCAAAAGTGTGTTACCATCGGTTTGACGCAGTTCTCATATGCAATTTCCTAAAAAAACATTTGTATATATAAAACACTCTTATCATATTCAACTAAGCCACCTATTAAGGGGTTACAACCAAAAGTACATGCCAGTACTGATGATGAAAGTGTAGCGGCTTTGCGAAACAGCTGTTATGCTTTGCTGTATAAGTTGGATAATTAAAACTAATGTTGACTTTTAATGGTGCGTTGGGATATTTATCATTTTCGACCAATTAGTCTGTTAATGTTAATTGAATTAAATTACAAAAGTTTTTAACACGATTTTTCAGATAGCGAAAATCGTGACGCACGTCACAAAAATTAATATATTTATTATTAATATATATTTTTTATTGTAGAATTTTATTTACTTTTTTATTCTGTTAACAGCAGAATATGAAATTTTTATAAGACTACAAACGATTTCAAACACAATATGAACAACATTTTCTGTGACGCACGCTATCATTTCATACCTAATTTTAATCTTTCAAAAATAGTAAACAAGTGGTTTTCGATCGAACTATATTAGTAGGCCAGGAATGATGCAAAATATTTTAATAAAACTAATGTTCGGATAAAATGCAGGAAGATTTCATAGGTTTCCAGCTCTTGTAATAGAATTACAAGGACAATCAAGGACATACAAAAATTATAATAATGAATCAAAATGAATAAAGTTTCCTAAACCAAAAACTGCTGCGCATAAAGCATGGCCTAGGGTGGCAGCAAACCTAAATTCACCACTGGTGGTGATATACAAAAACACATGAGTACTGATGATAAAAGTGTTGCGGTCTTCGGAAATAGTGCTATTCTGCTCTGTACACAAATTAATTACGATTATTTTAGGTAAACATTTCGCTCCATTCCCACTGTTAATTGTATAAATAGTAACATTCATAAATAATTTGTTGTATTATTCGCTATAAAATTATAGGCAGAAGTATTTTTTTTTTTTTTTTTACATAATCAGCAATGCAAACAGTCAAAAGTTACAATATTCTACCCTTCAACGCTGCAGCTTGTAACATGTACGATTGGAGAGACATACAGGCAGCAGCGAATAAAAACTTTCAATAAACAGCATACAATTAAAAAAAAAGAAGTCACAAAAAGTCCTGTTGCGACATAATTTGTATATTCAAAATGATTTAGTTGAATTCGTGGAGTCAGAGCGAAATGAACGTTTGGAAAGGAAAAGTCTTAACTGATGTGCCCTTCGGACACGTTCTGATTTTTAGTGGAAAAGTTAAACCGAATCCGATTAAGTAAGATTGTGGTGTTAAGTTGATTTCAAATATTTAAAACCGTTTATGTCTTCAAATCTTTTAGAGTCTCATTGGATTTGACAGATAACATCAATGCGAAAAATGAAAGTGAAACTGTTTACCTGAAATTGGAAGCGAATTTTCGCGAAAATCAAATAATACGTTCCATGTTTCAGCCTGGCGAAGGCTGGCAACAGGAGGAAATTTCCAAGAATTGGATAAGTGAAGGACCGAAAAACCCTTTAACACCAGGTTTGTAAATTAAATTTTATAAAATATATGTATGACTTTGGTGGAAATAGTTATCAAACAAATAACGTATTTTGAGTTTAAGAAAGATATTCAGTATTAGTGGAAAATTTCCTTAACTAGTATGCAACGCCTGTCGATACCAGGGACTGAAATTGGAAGTGTTATTTCATTGTTTCAGAAGAAAAAGGTTAACTGAATAATCACTCTCTTTGGTGAATACTTTTCCCTTGAAAAAACTCTCTTTTCCCTAAAGTTGCAATCGTGAATTATTTTTACGTGAAAAAACTGCTCAAAAAAAATATTATATCGTGCACTCTTATTTTATTTTGGTCACCGTACCCAATTACACTGAAAAATATTATTTCTTATTAATATACGACTTTTTTGTTTTTTGCTAATTTTTCGACCTATTTTTTATATAATAATTCAATATTTTTTAAGCTTAAGGTCTTTATGATATATATTTATTTATTTTTCAATATTTCGTTAACCTTTGGTTAACTTCTTCAAGAAATTGTTATTATTTTTTATGTTTTCTTTCAATGAAAAAATTTTTTCATTGAAAGTGGTCTCGAAAAATTTTTTCATTGAAAGAAAACGTAAAAAATAATAACAATTTCCTTAAAAAATATTGTATTATAATAAGACTTTTTTTTTAAATAGTTAATATTCCTTAAGAATAGTACCAGCGTATAAAGAATAGTGCCACCGCCGAAACAGTTAAACAAAGAACGCTGATGAGGCGGCTTAGTGGCCTCGAAATCAGTACAGATCCATTCTGCTAGTTTGATGATTATAAAAAATATACTAAATAAAACTTCTTCAAAATATAATTTGTATATTGCAGATTTGAGCTTGAGTTTGAATAAACATTTTTTATTTTAATAACTGCATAGATTTGCCATTCTTCTAAGGAATTATTCCGCGATTAACTACTTTGACACTGTTTATGTGAAGGCATAGGTCGTGTGCAGTCAGTCACAGGAACGGATAAAAATACGGGTTAACAACATTGCAGGCCTATGGTCTAAGTCACTCCATCAGCAACTGTGCTTCGATAATTTGCAAAATATTTTTCCAATACAATACAATACAATGTTTTTCGAAACCTAAATTAACCAACTGGAAAATTGTTTTAAAAAGATTTCAATGTCTTATCAGTTAAAAACTGTTTATTTAATTGTAATGAACAATTCACAAGTCAAATTAATTGCCTTTTCTGCGGTAAAATTAAGGCAGATAAGTCTGCCTTGGGTAAAATATTTGAGTTTTTCATGATCGCCCATACTTGTGGGTATTTTATCTCTCCCTAAGAGAAATTCTCTTTTTAAAAAATTTTACCCAAATAACTACGGGATCAAGCCTATTGCTGATGAGGCGATTAGAAAAGTTGTATTTACTTTTTTGCATGCATTTACAGTTACAACCGACAATAATTATCGATATAGTAAATCTTAATTGCGCATCATATTATTTTTTCAAGAATGTTTGGTTAAATTTACATAAATACCTGCGTTTACTTCTGCATACTTTTACAACTCGAAGTCGTTGAGAATCTTGCTGGAGAGATTTACTGTTATACGAGTGTCAGAGCATGACAATTCTTACAGAATTTCACGTGTTCATTGGATTTACACTATTATATTTCATTTAGAATTAGATATGCAATTTTTCACAAACTTTTGATATGTTAATTCAGTTAGTAAATTGTGATCACGACACACTTTCTATTATTTTTATCAGGCATGGACTTGTGCCACTTTCATAATTTACGCCCGATGCCCTTGACGCTGCACTGGAAATGTTTGCAAGAATTTATTGGGCGATTTGCTGGGTTTATTTTGAATAGTCTATACTTTTATACATACAAATAAAACTTATAAGTTTTTATAAACCAAAACAGTTATGATCCGTCGAAAACTGCAGCTTATTTGAAAGGCCACGGGTAGCAGAAGCAAGTTCAAACGGATCCAAAATTTGCATTAGCCCCAGTCAAATGCCCATAGGAACTGGCTAAAAAGAAGCCTCAAGCACTTTGAACTTTATGAAAATTTGGGGAAAAAGAATCAGGACGATTGAAGTGGAAAATCCAAAGACTTTGCAAATGAATCCAAAGATTCGCTAAATGGCTCAACAAAATTCTTTCAGCTTTGGTTTACTGGAAGACATGAAGGTGCAACAAATGGCGCAACGGAATCTAAGGGTTGCAACTAAAGAATGCTTCTCCAATTGCAAACATTTCCACTGTTTAAACTAGAATATTGGAAAACACGTCTTTATTTGCACTAAACCACTGCCTCCGATTACAAACATTTCCACTGTTTAAACCACAACACGATTTCATTTGCACTTAAAACTTTTAAATTACAACACGAATTTATGTTTATTTATAGTAAAACTTCTATAAATTTGAATAATTCTTCAATTTCATTTATAAGCTCTTAAGATTCTTATTTACGGCACGCGATAATAAATACGTGTATTCTTCTTCCTTACTTTACATTCACTACGAAGTGATAACGTATTTTACTCCATGTTAAATGCAAATTTTACATTTTATTTCCGATAGAGGTCAATGTCATGCACTGATAAAGTTTATTTTGCAAAGTCGTGTGTTTTTGAAAGAGAAATGAGTAACAATTGTAATCGTGAGTAAACAATTTGATGTTCTCCCAAAGTTGTTTTGCAATTCTATCGTCATTTACATCCTTTTGTTTTCGGTTGTTGGTTAATACGAACTGAACGGCAGTTGAAAAGAAATCGAAGAGAGTTTGTCAAAGCAAACTTTAAATAAAAATTGAGAGAAGTTTGTTCAAGTGATCTCTGTCAGTGCAAAAGAGCTCCTATTACATAAAAAGGAATTGTTAAAACGAAGCAATAATCTTTCATATGAAAAATCTGATTATTTATTATATTATAGAGAGAACAACAGAAATTGTAATGACATATTTTTAATATCATGAACGGAAATAGCTAATGAAATTGAAAACGCTTTCTGTGACATGATTGTATCAACAAAATATATAAATAAATAAAAATACTTCTATTCAATATTCAATAAATTTCAACGGAACAGATTTTTATGCATGGGTCGACTTACATATATCACTTAACTGGAGGAAATACTTTACTAATTTACTTGTTCACTTCAATTTAATTCTAGGTCAAAATTTCACATTTCGCATTGCGGTTTTACAAAAATGTTTTGAAATCTACGTCAACGACAACATCTATGGAACATTTGAATTCGTCAAGTTTCCAAAACAAATGCAATATGCAATGATTTATGGCGACTTTGAGAAAATAACACAATTTCATCATCGTATGTTGTATCCCTTAGTCTTTCCGAAAGGTCTGATATGCCCGGAAAGAATTGCATTCCAAAGCGATGTTCCAAGGAAATATGAACCAGGTAATATTAACTGATTTTTTTGATTTGATTTAAAGGCAGAGGCATATGGAATTCATGCGTTGGCTTTTTTAACTGACTTGTATTTCAACTTTCTTATAAGCGTTCTCAGATTTAGTACTTCTGCGTCAACGCAAATTACGAAAGTTGGTCCACTTTTAACTTTTGACGTGCGTTGAGTACTTTGAGAGTCATCGATAAGATTTTTAAATTATTTTAATTAATTTTGTTGCATTTTGTGTCAGGAAAAATAAAATAATCCCCCTTATTCTGTAACTAATTGTCGACGTCAACGTCAAGACAATATCAATGTGAAATATTGTGTTGAATTATTCTGATCAGCATTAGTGCGTGGTTGCTTTAATTGTTGGCAGCCTGTTTCAATGAAGAAGGCATAGTCACTGGTAACTGAACATAATTGGCAGCGACTGACACGATCATGTAGTAAAAAGCAGAGTAACAGCACCCACCTTCGTCGGCCCTGTAGCAAAAATTAGCCGGCGAAGTAAAAAAGGGTTGAAATAGCTACAAAAAAAAATGTTTATCTTCTCATCTTTCCTAATCTGTCCCGTCAATACTATCCCCTCGTTTTCAGTTCCGGCGCAATGCATTGCATATATAGGGGTCATCCCCTGAGTGCTGGTCCAAGATAAAAAAAGACAATATCAAAAATGGAATGCTCAGATACTCGTTGTGGTGAACAACTGAATTCTGCTGATGACCTCAGACTGTTCTCTTAGGGCTAGAAATCAGCAAGAAGTTGTTAAAAGCAGACAATTGGTGAAAACCACACAGTGTTTTCACCAATTGTCTGCTTTTCCTATTTCTGATATTGTTTTGACGTTGACGTCGACATATAGTTACAGAATAAAGGGAAATACAAAAAAAGTAATAATATAAATAAATTTAAGGTCAATAATAAAAATGGAAACCAATTTAATACCCGACAGCAAAGCAACTATTGTACCAACGTACTCCGCCGGTACGAATTCTATGTGTCTCGGCCTTAACTCATGATATAATCTATTAATAAATGAAAAAATTTATACCCTTCCACTTTTTTGTGAAGGATATAAAAATTTGTTTACAATACAAATTCCCAAACGAAAATTTGTATTATATTTACTAAAACAGGCAGTTATTAGAATAAAGGCCGAGACACATAGAATCCGTCATACTTTATGCGTCGCCTCTTTTAACTGGCATGAACGTACTGACGGAGAATGTTGGCACAATGAGTACTTTGTGGACGGATATTAAATCAGTTCAGTTTTGTATTGTGTGTTCAGAATAAAAATTAATCAAAAGAATCTGAAAAACTTACTAATGTCTGTCAAAGTATTCAACTGGTCAACTTTCGTACTTTGCGTTGACGCAGAAATACTGAATGTGACAACTTAAATAAGAAAGCATGTATTTAAACTCAGTTGTCAGTTGAAATAGACGACGTCTGTGTGTCTCGGCCTTAAGGCTCTCAATTTAATATTCTAAAAGAACTGGACATGATTAAAATTTACATTAAAAAACGATGGGAAATCTTCTTATATAGCAAAGCAGAACAACGCAGTTTTCGTTAGTCGCCACACTACCATTATTTATTTATTTGTTACTTAAGGAAACTTGTTCTACAATCTAAATAAATTTATTTCGTTATCAAGGAACTGTTGTTGCTATGGAATGCATTGCGAAAGGACCGCCGAATACTGAGTTCTCTATATGTTTCCAATGCAATGATAGTGGACGCATTGTCCTAAAATTTTTAGTGAATTTTGAAAGAACCGCAGTTATACGCAGCTATCAAAGGGAGGACAACAGGTGAGTTTCTGATCAAACACTGTTTTTTATTGTGTCAAATTAAAATTATTTTCCCAAAGCTTTTCTGCGGACGATGAGGAAACGGATGGCGAGTTTCCCTTTCAACGTGGCAAATTATTCAAAATTGCCTTTGGCGTTGGTGACAGAGCATTTATTATTGCTGTTAATGGCCAATATTTTACTTATTATAATTATCCTTTTCGTACATTTTCGATTTCAACTTTAAAATGCTTGACAAACAGTGTGGGTGATTTCGCCGTCAAGAATATTGAATATCATTCGGATTCTCCACTATTGGATCGTGTTGAAAAATTGTCTCTAATATGAAATATGAGTGTTTGAAAGGAAAAATAATTAATTCACAGTGCAATTTAAAATTAACTTCCATTTGTATGGTGCACTTCCACATATTTCATTTTTCCCCCCCAATCACAACCCTTGATTTTCAGTTTGCAGATTTATTTAAACTTCAAATGATTTGTGCTGTCAAAAAGTCTTATTTTTCAATTCCATGTTTTGATTTCGATTGTTTAGGCACTATTTTAAACTTTTAAATATTATTTTAAGTCAAACAGAAAAAATTTTTATTATTAAGATAAGAATTTCTTATTCAGACTCAAGTTCAAATCTGCAAACTATTTTTTTATCCAATTCAATTTATTTTATTAAAAAAGTTCTACATACGATTGAGCTTCTGGATTCAATAATAAATCTTGATTCAAAATTTATTGGCAACAATATTTTTAGTTCAATTATAAAAACTCTTTTTAGTTAGTAAATATGCAAACGAATATTTAGTTAGTAAATATGTAAACACTGTAAGTTGACTTGCACTTGTTAAATAAAAAAAGTTTTAGCTCGCAAATTATTTTGTGGTTTTATTTAAACTTGCAGCGCAGATTTAGAGGCTATTGTTCGTAACGTGGTTTTTTCAGAAAGACATTATAAATATTCCAAGGCACAAGCGAAAGTCAATATTACTTTAATTATCTGACTTGCGCAAAAGGGCAGAGCAGCTGTTTTCGTAAGACGCTACACTTTCATCATCAGTATGCATGTTTATTTTTAGTTATCACCACTTAATAGGTGATTGAATTGTGATAACAGTTTATATTTACATAATTAAATTATTTTTTTAAGTTTTAGGTCTTGATCTTTTAACCTTCCAGGAGAGACACTGGCAAAAAAGTTTAAAAATTGGGCACAGAAATGTTTAAACATTTTTAAGTTATTTACTAAATATTTGGAGGGTATTTAAGATGCGACCCGGTCGAATATATCGTTCTTACTTTCTTTAATTGATAGGTGACTTTTACGGAATGCATTGGACGCTTTTGGGTCTCATATGGAGTGGTATCGTCCCAAATTCGACAATTTTGTTTATTCAAGTGTCCATTTAACCAGAAATGGGGTTGGTCCAAGATAAAAAACAAGTAAAAACGTTATATTCGACCGGGTCCAGTTTCAAATACCCTTCAAATATTTAGCAAATAAGTCCAAAATTTATGGCTCCAAGTTTAACGCGTTGGACATTCTTTAATATAAAAATATATCATTTGCCTAGCAAAATTACAAAAAAGCTTTAAAAATTATGTTGTTTTTTAGAGGTTGGTTAAGTTCTTCTTAGGAGAACTTTTTTCGCTCTTGCCCGATTTAGATCATTTCCGAACTCGACCTGTGCTATCCTTCAAGATATATTTATTTGTACCAAATTTCAAGAGTCTGGCTCTTTTCGTTTATACCGAATCGTGATTTCCACAGACAGATGGACGGACAAGCTCAGATCGTCTTAGATTTCATCACTGATCAAGAATATATATACTTTATGGCGTCTCAGATGGATATTTCACTGCGTTACAAATGGAATGACAAAGTGAATATACCCTCCATATTCTCTTTTGGAGGGTATAAAAATGTGGTCTGCGCAAAGGCTGAATGCGTATGAGCAACACGAAAACGACTGTCACGGATTATCCTGCACACTACCATGTATAGCGGTGATGTATTGGACATATCGCACCCTAAATACAAAAGGGTCACAACTCAAAATACTAAAATTTTCAGGAGAGACAAAACAAGTTCATCCTGCAGAAGCAAACACACTTAACATAAAAATAAGTCTATTTATAATTATACTGTATTTTTCCAGTTAAAGAAAATAGTGATGCAGTAGTTAGAGATTTGTTTTGGAAAATTTTGAGTTGAGACCCTTTTGTATTTAGGGTGTGATATTTTGCGTGTTATCGACGCATGAGTGTTGGCAGATCGTTTATTGAATCAGTGGACTTAAATTTATCCGCCGCATTGTGTTTAGTCTCAATGGTAAAACGATTATGGAGATCGCAAAATATGCGAAGCGCGCTGTACGTTACCCGAACCGAACACCCACTTTGATAGAACTATTTTATTATTTGCATGTGTTATTTAATTTTATATGTGTCCAAAATGGATTGAATAAATGAAAACTAATTTAGCAGATGTAACATCAACAAGATGGCGGTCATCAACTGTCAAAATACGAAAGTAACTGTTGGAAGACACTTTACATGATCGATAATATTCAACGACCACTGCAATGCCTTCTTCGTTGAAGGAGGCTCATACTAAAGCATATGAGAAAAATTCAATTCCATATTCATGACTGAGTGGATTGGTTTCTGTAGCTTCGGTGTTGACTACTTCGGACGTTCACTACTTCAGCTCGATGTTTATTTACTCAATTGATTCACAATTTTTATAATTTTTTTTTAATCGATTTTTTTAGACTTTAAAATCCGTTCAAATTTATTACACAATTGCCAAGAGAAAAAAAGTTGTTGTGTCGGTTGTAAAACTGAATTTTATTCTTAGATTCATTCAAGATATTTTTAAGTTTCTTTTCAGCACTCAAAAAATAAAAGAATAATTCATAAGTAAATTTCTTTTTTTTTATTATTTTTTAATCCGTTAGACAATAATCTCAATTATTTTTATCATAGAATATTTTTATCTGTTTTTATTTTTAATAAAATGTTTAAATTTGTGTGTGTATTTTTTTTTAATCATAACATTTTAGATTATTTAATACAGTAATAATTTACAAACTCATGTTTTTATTGTTTTATTGGCAAAACTATTTTTTTTTTTGTTTCTTTCAAAAATGTTTTCTTACTCTTTTTTGTGTTTTCTTTAATATAAAATGGTTTCAAGTTGGATATTTTATGTCATTTAAATATAAATTTCCATTTCTTTTTTTTGCATTGTGTAAAATAATGTTTTAGTAGTTTTAAGTTTTATTTAATTTAGTTTATTTTTTAGAATTCTAATAAGGTATCAGTTTATCAATATGTTGTTAATTGTTTCATTTTTTCAATAATTGCTTTAGAAATTATAAACAAATTATTAAAAAATACTTTACACTGGGGAAGAAACACCACAAATCAGGAAAATTGTTAAACAAAAATAAAATTATTATTCATATATTTTGTGTTTTATCACAATTTGTTGGTTGGTTTTATAATATATTTACTATTATTATTTTTTTTTTAATAAATAATAGTGTTACATGTTTTATTTTGAAAAAAGGGACGGTTAAACAATTTGTTTTTAAAATATTAAAGTTTTAGTTAAATTTAGTTATTTTTATATTTACATCATTGGTTTAGTTAAGTGTTTAATATATATTTTATTTTGTTAGTTTCTTTTCTAAAACCACTTTCGTAAAAATCTGGTGATTGTAAAATGAAACAAAAAAACATTTAAAGACAATTCGATGATTTTGGATTGGAATGGAGTGGGTGAATTTGTTCTTTTTGTATAAAAGAAATAAATTCAAATTCATTTTTTATGGCTCGGTAGTTGAGTTTTCTTTCTTTTTTTCTTTAGTGGAACTTAAACTTGTACGAGTATTAGCGATAATTTAAAAGAATAGCAAACAATTTAATTCAGTTAATGTATGGCCTATGCTGTATTGATTATTTATTTAAAATGTAGTTAATTTAAATTGTCATATTGTAAAATTGTTCATTAGTCAAACTACTACTCAATTTAATTGTTGTTTATTTAATTTTATTTTTTAATCAATTTCCTTTCTACTATTTAATTTTATTAACTGCTGGAATATTTTAATAATCTGTCTACAAAATTGTGGCGGTAAAATTTAGTTTCTATTTCCATATTTTTCAATAATCATATAATATTTTTAAGAATAATAATAATTTTATTTGTTACAGCTTACACAATAGTGCTACTACTTTCATGCACTCAATACTACCCGTTACTTTTCTTTTGAAAACGAGTACTTGATTTTACTCGGTATTTTTATTGCTTTAATAAATCTGCTACTGTGTCTTGAACAGTTTTTTCCTTTTTTTTTAATATAATTTTGTAATCAACCTATAAGTCAGAGAGTAATCGAGTAAGTATTTTTAAATATTGAGTACTCACAAATATGAGTCAAGTACTCAATACTTCCCAGCACTATTATATAAGTAATGGCAATATTTTTATGGTGCAAACCAATTCCTTTAACACACAATGTTGAACTTAGAAAATAAAAATATATAATAAATTAAGCAACTTTTATTAGAACTTAATATATACCAACAACTATAACCTTCTCATTAATGGTCCAATTAAATGCATAAATCATTTTAGACTAACAGTTTTAATTGGTTAAATTACACTAAGTCTTTAAATTGATTAAACTTCTTTATAAAATGATATATGTGGAATGGACCTAAGAAAAGCGTTGTTAATATCGATTTCGAAAAAATAAATGGCCTTGCCTTAGGAACTTTGACAGTTAATAACGACCATCTTGCTGAAGTCTACATCTGTCAAATTAGTTGTCATTTCACCATCACCATCACTATCCGTGGATAGAGCATGCAACGTGCAAACGTGCATTTTGATCAATTTTGGTATATCAAAATGGGTATTTTGTTTGGGAAATGTACCTCGTGCCTGACCCACCACAGTCGCCTGGGTTAGGTTAAGTTGTATAGGCTGCCAGTATTAAAAGATCCAGCCCAGTTGGGTACTAATAGGTCCCATTGTGTTATCTGAAAACGTCACAAACACCCAAGGTCTTTGGCGGGAATTGAACCCATGAACTCCGTACTAATAGGCTAGCATCGCTATTAATCAGCCACAGCGGCTTAGGGGGAGAAGTATTCGCAACGTAGTGGACATACATAATTTACCAACACCCGCATATCGAAAATATATAAGATTCGCCGAAAAAAGAGTGTGCAGAAGAATACGAGGCAGTCGTTTTCGCGTTGCTCACAAAAACTCGGCTTTCTCAACATCCGTACAATATTCAACTGAAGCAGGAACTACAGGTGAACGACCATAGACAACGCTGAGTGGACTCTGGAACACTTGGCAACTGATCCCAATTTCCATCCAACAATCATCCTCAGGGATGAGGGCAATTTTTGGATAAATGGCCACGAGATAAAACAAAATTGCTGAATTTAGGATGATAACAATCCACATGAGGCCTTAGAGGGTCCCATGCATTCCGAAAAATTCACCGTTCGGTGTGAATTTTGGGCTGTCAGCATCATCGGTTCATATTTTTTTTGAGAACGACTGGCCACCACTGTCAACGGCAAGCGGTATGGGTCGTACAATAAATATTGAGTTTAACTCTAAATGGCAAATGGCCGTATTTTGACCACCAGGCGAAACTTTTACTTTAAAAAAATACAATCAAATCAAAATTAACATATTTTCTATAAAATTTTTTTTTTAATTTGTCCTCTTCATGCAAAACTTTCATTATTATCCTATTTCGAATAGTGAATATTGAATAACATTATATAAACTTGAAAATGATAAAAATTGTGAACAAAATCATTAAAAATGTTGCATCGTTCGCATATACTGATTGTATAAATCACGGCATGTTAGTGATATTTGTAAGAAAAGCAAAATAAAAAATTGTAAGAATATAAAAATTTTGTTTTCGCTTAGGGGTTGATTTGCCTTTCAAAATATTTTAAATTTGCATTAAAAGACAAAAACAAATTTTTATAAATTTTGAAATTTTATTTTGGTTTTCCGTATAAATTTCACGTTGATGACGTGCTGAAAACATAAAATAACTCTGTTCTTAGTGGCTCATATGACATGTCAGTGTTGTTGAAGGACATTTTGAAAGGAAGGATGAAGCTCACGGAATTATTTATAAACATCCAAACATAATATTTTCAATCACCTTTCACCAATTAGTAGAATACGATGACAAGCTGAGACGTAAAAGGACCATCTACCCACACTGTTTTTCTTTTTAGGATGGTCACTCTGGAATGGCCAATCATGCAATGATTATAAGGCAGCTATAGAAAGCGGAGGTATGATGGTAAAATTTGAAAAAGAGACAATTTCATTAATAATTTTACCGCGCCGACGTATTCGCTACTATACTGACGAAGTTGGATCCTGGATTGTACATTCGATTGCATCAATCGTTATCAGTACTTTTCTGAGATCAGTGGTCGTGTCTTTGTTATTTAAACCTGTCGAGTAGAATTAGCACAACCAAATTCCAATGGAGACCAAAAAAAAAATTAGATCCCATATTGATGGCTTGTTTGAGTACGGGAACGAACTGAAAACCTTCAGCTTCTTAGTCAACATATTCTTACATTAAAAACATTTTCAAATGTTTAATTACTTAATAACCAAATCCAATTTACAGTGCTTTTAGAACTTTGCTATATGTAAGAAGTACTGACAGTGAACCGGAGCTGAACGCAAGATACATACATATCACACAAACTAATAACAACTCCCGGAAAAGTGTAGGGAAACCAAAAAAACATAAAATCTTTACGTTGCTATCTTAATTTAATTTTAAGAATAGAAAGAAACTAGTTTTAAGAACTCAATGAATTGAAAAATATCGACTTTACGGAATGCAAATTTGGTTTTTATTCGAGCTATCAACTCATACAGGATTGCAGGATCAACACGAGTTAACAGCTGTCTGCTAATAAAATAAAATACAAACAAAATATATATAAATAATTGTATTTTTATTATAAATATTCCCCCTTATTCTAGAAGTCTTTGTCAACCTCACGTCCAGATAATATCAAAAAATGGAACACTTGTATCATCCCTTTTCTTCAGCAATTGACAATTCCCAAAAGTCTCTTGCTACCTTCAAGACGGGTTGCCAGATGTAGTACTGTCTTGGCGTGACGTTGACAATTAGTTACAGAATAAGGGAGATTAATACCCTACTTCATAAAAATTATCAAAGGTTAACGAAATTTTTCCAAATTTGTAAGCAAATTTGTTTTGTAACTATTTTATAACCCTTTGAATAGTTTTTGTGAATAAGATAGTTAACATTTTATGCATTTCTATTAATTTGATTTATTTTTCGTTAATTACATTTTTCGTTACACTACAATTAATTAACTTAAAAGGAAAATTTTAATTTATAATAAAATATGAAGTCCTAATTTATAAAAATTTTTCTGATTTATAACAGAGTAATAAAACAAAATGTTCTTACAAAAATCTGTTTTATACGCCTCTTATAAATCAATTTTTGTTATAAATTAGGCCGTAAATACGTAAACGAAGAAAAATATAATGGAAATAAAATTTTTGAAATTCAACAGAAAAATTTGTTACCAAATATACTTTTTAATAATGCAACTTCATTAAAAATTAAAAATTCTATTTCGCTGGTGCTTTAAAAGATACATTTAAAAGATGCATTAAAAGATAAATTTTTTAGGCACAAAATCAAAAATTATATGTTTTACAAAAAGTGTGTATTTCATTTAATAATAATATTTAAATTTCCTTATATAAAAATATGTTGTATTCACTTTCAGATATTAAATTACACTTCAAAATATTGCCATTTAAAAATAAAAACATTTCATTGACTTTTTGCTAATACTTTTTGCAGTTGTTGCTCTAATACATTTTATCGATAATTTAAAATTTGCTAACATTTACTGTATTATTAAATATGTATGCATGTATTATGTTTAGAATTTTTAATTTAAATTATATAATTTGTTTAATTTTTTATTATAAAACTAATCTGTGCTTTTTTTTAAATGCACTTAAGCTGTTAATGAAATGAGTTGAGAAGTCTTTAGCTGAACACTGAAATTGGAAGACTAAGTTTTTTATACAAATAATATTGAAAATTTGTTACATTTCATATTTGGAAAATAAATAAGAATTTCAATTCAATTATTATTAAAAAATATATATATGTACAACATAGATGTGACAACGCTGGATTCACCCGTTTCTTTCGGACAAAACTTTTGTGCGGGCAAAATGGTTTAATATGATCATTGTCTCTTTCAGTGATAAAGGGAAAGAGAAATGTTAAACTTCATATAAAAAACTATTTTGTCCGGACGAAAATTGGGTGACAGTCGCAAAGCAGCTCTGAGTCAGTCAACATCAAGCCTCGTTGGCAATTATTTTTTAAGTACAGCCAGGCCACTGATCGTTTACTCTCTTTCGAGAGTTTTGCGTCTCACTCGCACTAGTTAACTTCAACACCTCAGATAACTGTATAGACTTACAGTTCTTCTCAGGAATATTCCGTGGTTAACTACGTTGCTACTTCCTAAGTGAAAGCATAGGTCGTGTACAGTCAGTCACAATAACGGAAGAAAATACGGGTTAATAACATCGCCGACATATGGTCTAGTCACTCCGTCGGCATCTGTGCATCAATACTTGGTAAATTTACTTTGTAAAGTATTCTACAAATATTAATAATAATCGTGTGACAAATGTCTTTAGGAAAGCTTTGACCCACACTAGTCATGATATCAAAAAAAAATTAAGTGACGAAGTAGAGTCCGTCGCTCCTGCCGAGATGGGATCACTATGCACACGTACAAGATCGTCTAAGCATTTTTGCAGATAAGCGGATACGAGATTTTTGGATATTATAAACATGGAATGAAAATAGTTTTAACGACGTCATAGAAAAGGCCCCACTTTAACGAAATGCAATTTAAACGTATGTCGGAGACTTACTGCTTGCCCCACGATGTAACTCGATACAGTTCTTTTTTATCTCGGGCCGGCTAGTTTTTGCTACAGGACCGACGAAGGAGGATGCTGCTGTTGCTCTGCTTTTTAGTACATGATCGTGTCGGTCGCTGGCAATTATGTTCAGTGACCAGTGCTATGCCTTCATCATTGAAAACAGGCTGACAACAACTAACACAACCATGCACTAATGCTGATCAGAAGAATTCAACACAATATTTCAGAGTTTCTTTAAGTCATTTCTGTGCCTAATTTTAAAACTCTATTTCCTCGAGGAAGGGGCGTGGAGGAGACATCTCATCTTTGTCGTAAAAACTTAAAAAATAAATTGTTGAGATAAGTAAGTGTACAGAAAAAACTTTTGTATAGAGGCATTTAGGTGGTAGAAATGGTTGGAGGTATGGGCAGAGGAAGATCAGAGAACATCTCACCTTCGCCGTAAAAGTTTAAAAATTTGATTTTCAGGGAATATGGGCTTAAGGAATACAATTTGTTAAATATTTTATATACTATTTTGTCATGTAATATGTTACTTTAACGCCCACTAAAGGGGGCGAAGTCAAAAATAGATTGTTCTGATTTTTTTGGCTCCTAGTTCAACGCTTTGGACCTTTTTTGAAATAAAAATATTACATTTGTTTAACAAAATTGCACAAAAATTTTGTTTGGTCTCTTAAGGTACGGTCACACTTATCAAATATTTATCAAAAACAAAAGCTAAATACTAACGAAAAACCTTTTAATTTAAACCAGTGTTCATTTAGTTAAACAATTTCCAATTCAATTACCATTTCTATTAGTTTTGAATGAAACTGGTTTACTTCATAAAACACTTTATCTAAACCAAAATATTTTTCATTAGTAGGTATTTAGAGGTTATGAGGTAAATATATGAGAGGTGTTAACATACCCTTACTCAAAGTCATTTTCTCATTTTACCAAAATTTACCCAATAAGTACGGGATCAAGCCTATTGCTGATGAGAAAAGTTTTATTTATTTCTCTGCCTGCATTTACAGTTACAACAGACAATAATTATTGATATAGTAAATCTTAATTGCGCATCATATTATTTTTTCAAGAATGTTTAGTTAAATTTACATAAATACCTGCGTTTACTTCTGCATACTTTTACAACTCGAAGTCGTTGAGAATCTTGCTGGAGAGATTTACTGTTATACGAGTGTCAGAACTTGACAATTCTTACAGAATTTCACATGTTCATTGGATTTACACTATTATATTTCATTTAGAATTAGATATGCAATTTTTCACAAACTTTTGATATGTTCATTCAGTTAGTAAATTGTGATCACGACACACTTTCTATTATTTCTATCAGGAATGGACTTGTGCCACTTTCATAATTTACGCCCGATGCCCTTGACGCTGCACTGGAAATGTTTGCAAACAGTTATAATCCGTCGAAAACTGCAGCTTATTTGAAAGGCCACGGGTAGCAGAGGCAAGTTCAAATGGATCCAAAATTTGCATTAGCCCCAGTCAAATGCCCATAGGAACTGGCTAAAAAGAAGCGTCAAGCACTTTGAACTTTATGAAAATTTGGAGAAAAAGAATCAGCACGATTAAAGTGCAAAATCCAAAAACTTTGCAAATGAATCCAAAGATTCGCTAAATGGCTCAACAAAATTCTTTCAGCTTTGGTTTACTGGAAGACATGAAGGTGCAACAAATGGCGCAACGGAATCTAAGGGTTGCAACTAAAGAATGCTTCTCCAATTGCAAACATTTCCACTGTTTAAACTAGAATATTGGAAAACACGTCTTTATTTGCACTAAACCACTGCCTCCGATTACAAACATTTCCACTGTTTAAACCACAACACGATTTCATTTGCACTTAAAACTTTTAAATTGCAACACGAATTTATGTTTATTTATAGTAAAACTTCTATAAATTTGAATAATTATTCAATTTCATTTATAAGCTCTTAAGATTCTTATTTACGGTACGCGATAATAAATATGTGTATTCTTCTTCCTTACTTTACATTCACTACGAAGTGATAGCGTATTTCCCTCCATGTTAAATGCAAATTTTACATTTTATTTCCGATAGAGGTCAATGTCATGCACTGATAAAGTTTATTTTGCAAAGTCGTGTGTTTTTGAAAGAGAAATGAGTAACAATTGTAATTGTAAGTAAACAATTTGATGTTCTCCCAAAATTGTTTTGCAATTCTATCGTCATTTACAACCTTTTGTTTTCGGTTGTTGGTTAATACGAACTGAATGGCAGTTGAAAAGAAGTCGAGAAAAGACTTTGTCAAAGCAAACTTTGCGTGTTCTGCACACGAAACAAAGTTTATATGAAAACTGAGAGAATTTTGTTAAATTAATCTCTGTCAGTGCAAAAGGGCTCTTATTACATAAAAAAGAATTCTCATGTAAAGGATCTGATTCAAAATCATAATTGAGAGAACGATAGAAGTGCGATCCATTTGGTCGGGTCAAAAAGTGGATTCTGAATAAAACTTTTCCGAGGAATATTTTTAATGGGACATTTCTGCGGAACGATTCAGTCGTTACACAAATTTCGTCCGGAAAATCTAAACCGCTCTTTGTAAACCTAATCTATTAGTTTTAAAACGTGGCAGGTACTGCAGCGTTTGATTTTATTTTTGTTTTGTTTTCTTGGTGTCAACCAAAAGAATATTTTAATTATTTGCAAAGATTGCTTATTGATCTATCAAGAGTTAAGACAAGGAAATTGCATGAACATAAAATGACTATGCAAATATAAAATTTGGAGCCACTCTATGCACCTATGTATGAAAAAATTTAGCTCATCGGCATCATGGAAAAACCAAGAATTTTAGAATGTTTGAATTTGGTTAAATACATGGTTAATGTTTGTGTAAAATAAAAATATAAATAGAAGGACAATGTTGATGGAGTATTTTGTGGCAGAAAAGTAGTCAGATATTGCGTTGTGGTTTTGTTATTATCTTAAAAGTCCGTTCACACTTGTCAAATATTTGAAGAAAGAGGCGGAACCAGTAAATGCTAATTATATGTATTGATCATTTAGTGATTAAGCTTTCTTTTTTTTTGGCAAATATTTTTTAACTGGAAACGTCTATACAATCATTTTCAAGGTTGATACCACAAAGATACAGTTCATCACCTTTTTATTATATTTAGCAGACTACAATAGAAATTATACTAAAACATCATGAATGGAATAGCTAAAAGATTTCATTCCGAAAAATAGTTTCCTTCTTTCTTTAAATAAATTTTATATAAAAGTTTTTTACCTTAAAATTTTTTTGTGTAGAATTACTTTTTAAAACATTAAATAGTATTTTTTGTGTTTTGGGATGATTTAGCTTTTAAATATATATATATACATATATATATATATATATATATATATATATATATATATATATATATATATATATATATATATATTCATGTAGATGTGCGGAGACTTCTGCGATCCACTGTATATTTGTTTATTAATATTACGTTCTTCTGTTCTCATCATGCAAAGCCAATTTACTCCATTTCATTATATTTTGATTCGTTGAAATTGTTCGTTAAAAATATAACGAGTTTCAGCTTTTTTTTTTTTGCATTTTAATTTAATTTTAACACAGATTAGCTTTTTGAATTTAGTTTTTCTTGCAACTTCTTTGTTTTAGTTTTTAAGTTTTATTTATGTAAATTTTTACACCATATATGTATATTATTATTTTTTTTTATTCCATAAAAATATATTTTTAAATAAAATTAATTTTTTTTCTCTAAAATTTATATCAAAAACACGAAAAGAAATTTTATTCTTTTATTTATTTCAAAAATACTTTTTATTTTTCTCTTGTTTAAATTTTACGTACAGCGTTTTATTTCCAAAAACAAACAAAAATGATTTGATTTAAAAAAATAACATAATTTTCACCAAAAAACGCATAATTGTACGACAAGATAATAAAAATTTATAAATTTATTACAATTTTTGAAACATTTAAATAAAAACAATTTAAAGAATTTATTTGAAATAAATGTTAACAGAAAATAAATTAACAATATTACATTTAATAACTTTAGTCAACTCTATTCTAGTTTTTAAAGGAATTCTTGCTTTATTTTTTTATTAACTTCAGGAAATTATGACATTTTAAAAAATAAACAGCTTTTTAAAAGATATGAAACACAAAGTTCTTTAAGAAAATTTGCATTAATTATTGTTTTGGATGTGACTGATGATAATAGATTTTTTTGTTCAAATTTCAATTGAATTAAATGGACGTGCGTAAGTAACAAACCGTATTTTTGCAAAATAATTATTTTTCTTATTGTATCAATAACAAAATTGTATAATTAATACATAATAGTATAAATACAGGTATATATTTTTATATAATTAAAGATAAAAATTAAATAAATGTGGAAATCGAACCACACACCGGTAGTATTGCACATGAATAATAAATTTTTTTCTGCAGGTTTAAATAAACTACGTGTCCCTAAAGTGAGAGTTATATGGAAAACAATAATTAATTTCAAAGATTTAAAAATTTGTTATTATTTCTCATACAACTTATAAATATTTGGAAAGGCAAAACAACCCCTAAATTTTATTGGGTTTGTTCGTTGAACAAATTTGTATGAAAAACAAAACAAGTTTTTACGAACTTATTTTTGCTGTCCATATAAAATTCATTTATATTTAACCGATTTGAAAAATTTGTTTTAAATAATTTTCAAAACTAAAAGTTCGCTGATTGGATATAAAATTTTTGCACAAGTTCTATTTTCCAAACTTAAACTAACGAAAACTACCGGAGGGTGGCCCAATATACATTTTCAATATTTTTACTTTGACAGACAATTCAATGGTCACAAGATGTGGGAGGAGTTCTTTAATCTAGTCAACAGTTAAAAACATTTTTGTATAACGCAGTGTTTTTTCAAAAAATATTTTATTAGCTACAGTTGTTGAATATTATAATTTATTTATTTTTTTAAAAATTTCAGTAGTTTTTCAAAACTAATCTTCTAGAGTTTTATTACATTTAATAATTCATTTTTTATAACCTGTTTTGTTAAAAATGTGGCTGTCATATTTTGACTTCAACACTCTTAAGCGGACTAAATACTTGGTTATTGCATTGCCTGTCAATGCAATGAAATAAAGGGGTTAATGAAAAGCAAAGATTTAAGATCAAGAAAAAAATAATAATAAAGATTTATAAATAGAAAAATAGTACTGCATAGTTTAACATGTTAATAATACATGAATATATTTTTTTCAACTCAAGTCATATGATTTAGCTTGAGTTTTTTTTCTTCTTTTTAATATAAAATTTAAAAATAAAAATAATAAAATTTTTTAATACCCATTACCGCAATCAAATAGAAGAAAAACTAAAAGAAGAATTTTAAATAAATTAAATGGGAGTGTTAATGCTTAAGAAAAATAATATAAAGAACAGAATATAATTATCATTTAACTATAAAGGCTTTCTTTGAAATTAGTTTAGGTGTGTATGTATGTGTGTGTGTGTAATTTGTTTTAAACAATTCATATAATTTATAACTTAAGTAGAGTGTAAACTAAAGCTAAAAGTTTACGCTGCACGCTTATTTTATGTTAGAAGGGATTTTGATTATTATTCGGTTGATTTCTTGTCGATGGTCGTGACGAAAACGACGACTTGCCGCCAGTACCTCGCTGTGGTGGCATTGAGCGACGAGCGGTACGCATTTCACTAAAATAGTAAATAAGAGCAAGTAATTTTATATTAAAAGAAATTATATAAAAGTAAAATGATTTTTAAAAAATTGATCTTCATAGAGGAAGGACAACATGCGTGTTAGTATTACGATATATAGATAATTAAGCGATATTAAATATATTTTGTTGTTGTTAAATATAATTTGTTTAGCAGAATATTGCCGGCAAGGGAAATTCTTTTACTAACTAATAAAGCCGAGATCTATTCGAATTTTTATTTCTATACGCAAATATGCGGCATATAGCTGATGTAGTCCATCACCTGATTTTTTATATTTAAATGTAGTCAACAATTTTTTTTATAAACATTGTTGAGAAGCTAACCATTGTTGGTAATGATATATTCAACACAAAATAAAAACTAATTTTCTAATTATTTTTTTATATTTAAAAAAGTGTTTTTTTTTTGATAAAAGAAAAACTAGAAAAGGTATGAATGAAGTCAACATTGTTTTAATTGTCTAAACAGAACCGATATGTGTCCTTGAGAAAGGAGTACAGGGCGGCCGTTGTTTAAACAAGTTACAAATCTACAAGTAAAATACAAACAAAAAATAGATACATTTTTCAAAAGTGTTGCTGTTTACAGTTTTGAGAAATTATATTTTATTTGCATGTTCTCTACACTAAGAAAAGAGTACTACTACTGCAACATTATTTCGGAAATAGTTCATACCAGGGGGCAAATTACAGCATTTGATGTCGACCGAAATTTGTACTTAAATTGTATTGAAATTTCCTCCGATATCGAAATTTTTATAAATAGTTTGACAGTTTATTAACAATAATAGCACTTTAAAAATTATAGAATGTTAAATATTTTTGTTGTTTTATTCTTTACAATCAATTTTTCCCCTGAAGAAGATATTCCAGAGGATATCGAAATATTGATAAATAAATAATCGTTTTTTAAGGTTATTACTTTATAAAAATAAGCCTCAAGCTCAATATTATTACTTAAATTGAAATCATTTTTAATATCATGAAATTAAAAAAGATTTCACTGTTTTCTTCTTTTTTTTCTGAGCAATCTAAATACGGAATCGAAATCTCTGACATGGCCATGTGTACGTTTGAGAAATGTGATTTTTTATACAAATTTTTCGGAAATATAATTTACATTTCGTTTTTTTTTTGTATTTTTAACGACTTCTAAAATTAAAACGAAATTTGTACTCATTTAATCATTTTCTTTTGTCACTGTTGTACTTTTTCGTACTAATATTTAATACTTAATATTTTCATATACACTCATGACAATAAATATGTAATTTAAAGAAAGTTCTGCATTCGGAATTTGTAATGGAAATCACTTTAGCGAAACCCGAAAGTTCGGACGCACACTACAACAATGTTATAGTTTATGTATATGTTGTTGTTTGTTTGGATTCGATAAATCATGTTTTTTATTAGGTCGTTTATTAACCCGTGCTTCGGAGAAACTCCTTATACGAATAGACAATTTAATAAAAAATCAATTTGTAAAAGCTGCGCAATTAATTCAGCTGAAAATATAAGCCCATTTATACTGATTGGTTGATTGATTGATTGTGAATGAAATGTATGACGATGAACATATTTACAACTCGACAAATGTCCACGGAAAGCAAATCTGATCAAAATTTATTTCTGTTTAGTTTTTTGTTTCTCCGTGATTAAAGAGGATTGTGAATTATTGCATTTTGTATGTATTTTTACAGGCGTTTATAAGTGTAACAAATAAATTGAATGCATATAAGAAATATGTAGGAATGGTAGGATGTACATAAATAAATATATTTAAAAAGAAATCTAATAAATGGTATACGCTTACCGATGACATTAATAATCACAGCAATATACACACACACACACGTTAAAGGTAAAACAAAAAGAAGAAAAAAACTATGATACATATATAAAATGATCACACACACACCAATGCTGAAGGGCAGATACTTTGAATGGTGGACGTGATGTTAGAAGAAGAACTAAAACCGTAAACTCAACGCATAAATATTTATGATGAAATGAAACGTAAGAAAACAATAGACTAGATATTACAGCTGATGCTAAAAATGAGGAACTGATTCCCAAAAGAAATTTTAAGGATAAAGGAATTTTTTGTTTGCTTATCAGTGGATAGGGGTAAAGATAGTTTATAAATCTTTTTTTTTCTAACGACCCAAATGAACCCACCGATCCATTTCAATTTCTTCCAATTTTTGGGTTAAATTTAGCTTCTGCTGTACGGCCAAGCGCAGCAGTTGATTAAGAGTCTTCTTCTCTTCTTCGGCAGCTTCTAATTGACGATTAAGATCGTCAACTTGTGTGACGTATTCCTCACAACGGGCAGCAAACATTGCACGTAAACCTATAAAAAGAAAGCAATTAATAAAATATTTTCATTTGTTAAAAATTATATATCGCAATTCAATTTATATTAGAATAGTAACAAGGATCTTCGCTTGTTGTTGTAAAATACATCAGCTTTAAAATTTGATGTACAAATTTGGCGTCACACTTGTTACTAAATTTGCTTTATTAAATATAAATGTAAATTTTATTACTAAAAGTTTAATATTAATTATAATTAAGATAATAATTCTTTATTGAGACTCAAGTTCAAATCTGCAAACACTTACCGCTATGTACATACATATATAGCAGCCATATATATTTTTAACTTACACTTTAGTTACATTTAATTAATATTTAATATTATTTTACTGTTTTTAATTATTCAACGCTTATTTAAAAAAATCACTCAAATAATAATGGTTAACATAAAAAAATCATTCACAATAGTGACACAACTGTCAAACTAAACCAGTACTGCCAAATTCTCATTCGCTAATGCAGAATTAATTACAAAATTTAACTGCATTATGTAGCTGCATAATGCATGAATTAATGCAGATTAACTCTTTTAATTTGCATTAACGTTGTCGTCTGTCTAGGCTATTAGAATATTTTTATAATCACCAGTTTCGAGGCCGGTATGCCATCTAATTTCGAGGCCGGTATGTCATCTAATCTTTGTTTCAACTTTTTCCACTTTTCATGGTGATGAAATTCGGCCTCCAAATCAGTACTGATTCATTCTGCTAGTTTGATGAATATAAAAATATTCTAAATATTCCTAAATATTATTAATAAAAAGTAATTTGAACTTAACACAATTTAAAAAGATAATTTGCAATGTTGCAGATTTGAACTTGAGTCTGAATAAAAATATGTTTACCTTATTTTTATTATATTTACAAAACTTACTTGAGAATGTAGCAGCATCTTCTTTGAGAATCTTCAATTCATTTCTCAATTTCGACATGGTTTCACTTACGACCATCTTCTCGTTTTCATATTTCGACTTGAGATTAGTAAGTGCAACTTCGGCTGTTTGTTTATTGGATTTGAGTACAGTTCGTAACGTGGCGATTTGTTCACGTTTCGTAGACAAAAGGCTCTTGAGTTTAATAATTTGCTCTTGCAGTTCTTCAACTTCTTCACGGTTATATTTATCGGCTGGAAACATCAAATAGAAATTATATAATGAAAAACAAAAATAAAATTGTATCTTTCATAGTTTGTGTGTTACCTTCGCTAACATCTCCACGGACTTTGTTCTTGTTAAGCTCGATGGTATGTTCAACGGCAGTTTTAAGATGTTTAATTTGATCCGACACTGTATCCACATATTTTTTAATTTCCACAGAATCTGCAAGACCTTGCAGATCTTCGATAATTTGAGGTTTTGATATAAAGACATCCGATTTGAATTGGGATTGTATAGCGGTAAGTGAATCATTTTCAAAGCTTTAAATTGGTCAAAGAGATAAATTAAATATTAAAATATAATATTTTAATCGGAATAAACATAAACTAGGGATTGAGAACTTTTGGAGGAATTCATTATAGAAATTAATCTATTTGCAAGTTCGCATTTTCATCTAAACAATTTATTTCTTGGTCTAATTTTAATTTAAATGAAATAGTTAAAAGCTGAAATTGAGCTTTCAAAATTAGTTTTTTTCTGTTGGAGAGAACGTTTCCACCACTCACCTCATGTCATCCGTCTTATGATCCAATAAGACACGCATCGGCATCTCACCGTTAACCGTACATACGAGATGATACAGTTGAGCCAAATCATCACTCAATGCCACCAAGGTGGAACGAGCTGAGCCCAAACTTTGGCCGGCATTTTGTGAAATATTTGTAAGAGTTTGGACATCACTTTGCAAGTCCAACGATTTTTGTTCCGTGTTCATTAGTTTGTTTTTCAAATTTGTTATTTCATTGCGCAATGAAGTCATAGCGTCGGTATAGTTCAAACCCTTTTGCAGCTCAATCAAATCAGTTTTGAGACCATCAATTTCCTTCGACGACAAAGTGAACCAGTTGCCGTACTGAGTTAATGTATCACGCAACTGCTGCTTAAGATTATCTTCATTTTGTTTTTGTTTAATAGCCTCTGGTGAGAATTCTTTGTGATCATAGTGTTTCTTCAATTGCATCAAAGCATCCACATGGGCTGCTAAAACAGCTAGGCGGGCCATAAAGTTTTGCAATTCATTTTGAGATTTATCGAGATTTGTTTGAGCTTCACGTAAATTGGCAGTCAAATGGGTTTTTTCATTTTCCATTGATTCCAATTGTTTTTCCAGTTTTTTCAATTCGTTCAAATGAATTTCTGAGAAGAGATCACATTTAGTGCCATCGGGAGATTTCAGTTCAGTTGACAAATTGGCTTCGAAACGCTTCAATGCCAAGTTGTCTTCTTCGCCGTCACTGTTAGTGCTCGTATTATCATCACATATTGTTCCGCGTATGTTGTAGGCCATATTTGTTATGTGATACATAGATTCACGATTTAAATGACTATCCAGCTCTTTTTTGAGGGCATATTTCGTTTCACGTTCTCCCTAATAGAAATAAATAAAAAATTAATTATAAGGGAAAAAATATCTGCATAAGAATAATGAAAAAGTCAACAATATTATTTCCTGAAAATGTTCAATCCATCTCATTCTCTTATCAGAAATTGTTTTTATTATTTCAATCATTGACTAAACTACTTTTACTAACCACAAATAATTAATAAATTATTAAAATTAAGTACGATTCTAGGAGCTTTAAGTTACTCAATTATGATAGTGAATAATAATGTTCACATTAAATATTTTTCCTTTATCAAAATTATTCTAATTTCCTATACAAAAACGCCTGACAATTTTAAAACATTCCACTGAAGTTTTGTTTTCTACAGGATTTTATTACAAAATATATTTTCGAGCTCCTCAGCATGGCGACTAATCTAAATTGTTCGTGCTGTGGTTACACAGAAAACTCATTCACTCCTATGGTGAATACTTTCTCCCTCGAAAAATCCCTAAAGTTGCTACTGTGAATTATTTCTATGTGAAAAAACTCGCTTGCTCGAAAAAATATGGCTTCACCGATTTTTATTACTGTGAGATTTTTTCCAAAAGTGATGTGCCACATCCCCAAAAAAATTAAATTACATCCATTCACAATAGAATGTCCGTCTTCCCACAGATGTTTATTTTATTCCCATATTTTGCATGGGAATAAAAACATTCCCTAAAATTTATTCCCTTGATATTCGCGATAAGGAGGGTCATTTATCGAGAAATTACCCACGGAAATTAAATGATTGATTGTTATCAATAATATTTCCCATTTCTTTTTTAAATTTCCTAAATCTCCGCGCACACTCAAACTCATTGGGAACAGAATTTACTAATTGAATAGAAGTGATTTTAAACTTTTTCTGTGCTATAAATAAACATTTTCAGATTCAGTAAATAGTAAAAACGAATTTACTGCCGTATTCATAAAAAATAATATGGACTTGAAGAATAATTTAACATGAATTTTGCATAAAAATTAACACTTCGAGACACATACATACATACATATTTTTTATGAAGACAACAGTTAGCGTGTAACTTTTTTTTGTACAAACCTGTAATGCTTCCAGAGCTTCTTCCATTTGCTTTTCAGCGATCTTTTTCAGGTTTGTTAATTCATCAACTTGTTGATTTAGCAATTCTAGTTCCTCAGTGAGACGTCTTATCTCGTGTTTGGCACCTTCAAATTCAACCTGGTACAAGTATATAGATATAATAATGTAACAGTTTAAACAAAATTCAATTCGCAATTTTCCATTACACACCTGTGAACTTCTTAGACTTGAGACTTGCTTTTGCAGCGATATGTTTTCTTCCTCCAGCTCCGAGTACTCCGTGAGCATGCGCGTCTCACGAAACTTGAGTTCTTTAAGCTCAACTTTAAGACGCAGTTTTTCCGCCTCATTATCGGATTTATCGCGACCGATATCGGAATTTTCTTGCAACATACGATCACGTTCATTACGCACACGTTCCAATTCGTGACGCAATTGCTTAACTTCATTTTCCAAATCGACTATTTGAAGATTCAGTGAAGTTTCTCTGGCCGCAGATTCGTTCAAAAGCGTCTCCTCTTGTTCGATGCCAGTTTTTGTTGTTACTTTTTGTGAGGTTTGATATTTGGTAAGAGCCTGGGAAGAGAAGAGAAAGAAAAAAATAAAAGAAACTAATTAATTATTTATAAAAAAAAGAAAGAGTATATAAAGCTAAATGGTAAAGTAGTGTGCAATTACAATGAAAAAGAAAGAAGTTATGCTGAAAACAAATCATAATGACTATGCTGTCTTCGTCGCACACACACAGTTGAACATAAACATTAAAGGCATTTCCGTTTTTAATTTCCTTTTTGAATAGCACTTTTGTTTCGTAATTCACTCTTTTTACAAGGAAAACACAACTAAATATAATAAAAACATAAAAAAACATATACAAATTATTATGAAATTTTACCCCAAACCCAAGACGGCATTTAAGGATGAATGTAAACTTCACATTTCCAGCAGCATCAACGTTACAAACATACGGAATTACAACAAACTGAATTTTATATAGAAAAAAATATGATGCATGCTGCAATATACAACGAACGAAGTAGATGAAAAATTCATAAACAGAATAAAAATTATTTGAAAACAAGTAACATTTTCATCGCTACCGAGTCTGCGAAGTTTAAAGGGCAAGGAGTTAAGGCATTAAATACTTTGTAATATATTTGAAAATAGTATAAAATATTTTAAAATTATTGCGATAATATTTTTAAATTTTGCTACCTCTTTTTTCAAATTATATTTACAGGAACAAACTTGTTTAGAATAAGTTTTTTTTTCAAGAATTTTTCTTTATCCACTTCATTATACCCTTCACCGAAAATCGTAAAGGTTTTCCATTCGATGTGTAACTTTCAAAATATTTATATGCGACCCCGTAAAGTACATGTACTCTGGATCGTAATGCATAGGGAAGTCGCGTAAGCGATGTTCGTCTGTCTGTACGTAAAATTGGTTTTCCGGCCTTTCAAATGGCTCCAGCGGCATTAAATCACAACAACATGGCGGCCAATTGACATCCCCAAATCGAGAAATTACGGGACAGGAAAATTTCTCATGCAAAAACTGAATTGTTTGGCCAGCTGTCTGGTTTATGGCGCCGTCTTGCTGAAACCAAAGGTCAACATTAGCGAATTGTGGTCACACAAAATAGGTTATCACGACTTGGTAGCGCGTCGGCCTGTATTTTTTAAAAAATACAGGCCGATGATGCCGCCGGACCACAAACAGCACCATACGGTCGGTCACTTTCTTTGGATGTTATAGTTTTTCGAGGACTGTTTGCGGATTTTGTAAGCCCCATATACGACAATTTTGTTTATTTGCAAAACCGCCTGATTGAAAATGGGCCTCAGCACTAAAGATGATTTTGTGGAAAAATTCGTTGTTTTCGTTCAGTTTTTCAAACAGTAAATCTTCTTAATTAAAATACTTTGTTTAGGAGCGTAGCGTTCCATGGTTAAAATTTTCCAATATTTTACTAAATAAATGCTAAAGGATGAAATCTCAATTCTGGACATTTCATCATGTGACAGACTATTTACTTCCTAACCTCAAATTTGCCCACCCATCACATTAAACATATAATTTTTTTTTTTACAACTACAAGTTCTATGGGACTTTAAAAATAGCCTATACAAATAGTTTCTGCCTGATCTGTATTCAGGGACAAAAATTGGTGTTTCGTATTTTAATAAATGTAAAAAAAAGCTGCAATTGCTATCACAGATTTTAACCTTCGGGTTTTAATAAAAATTTAAATGAAAAAATGCAATGCTTGAACTGATTTCTAACCTATTTATTTTCTCCTAAATTACACACTATATATTCGTTTTGGCTTAGCCAACAAATTCAAGTGTTCGCCTGTTTCCCTGTACTCTATAGAGTGCTTCATGTGCCGAGATTCATTTCAGATACAGCGCTGGTTCATGCAATTTGCATGCATAAAAAATTAAGTCAGCCAGCATCCAGCCATCCAAGCAACAAACAATCTACAGCAATTTATAACGACGATAGCAAACACAACCAACACTAACATCGTGCAAATGTCCACAGTGTGTGCGTCGTTTATGGTCTCTCAGGGGATTTCGGATTCTTTGAGTCTCCGGCAAACCCGCTGAACACCCACATATACACAATTATAAGGAATTTGTGCGTTTGAATACAGAATAAGATGTAGTTGGAGAATGGAGTCTAAATGGGAGGATGAGTTGTGATACTATGAAATACATGCTGGAGAGCGTAAAAAGATGGCAATCAACGTGACCGTTGTGCAATTGAAGTAGTGAATTCCCATTTTTACTACTGCCTGCCTCTTTTAGTACTGTTTTTTCAGATGAGCTAAATATATTATAAATTTTCAACGAATAAAATAAGTACACACGTACGTACAGATATGTGTGTATGCACATTAGACTGACTAGTCGTTAAAATTAAAAATATATTCCTGCTCTTGAAAAATGATAATGTTTTTGTATTTAATTTTTTAGTTAGCTTATGATTTTATTTATGTTTTTTATTCAAAATGTAAAGTTTAGATTTCTAAATTTTTTAAAATATTAAAAGCTAAAGACAACATGTACTTTTTTGCATTTTTTTCCTGGTCAATAAATAATTTTATTAAATGTACATGTGCGCTTCTTTTTCACATTACAGCAACTGGAATTTAAAAAAAAATATCAAATGGCTTTTCATGTTTCCTTTTATTCGTTACAAAACCTATTTTGAGAGAACAGGTAAAAAGCACATGTACTCTTTACTCTGTACTCATAACAATTATTATGTGTTTGCAAGTGCGTAGCAAAATGATATACAAAGATTTTCTTGCCGAATTTAGGAGAAATATTTATATTGGGCATATCTACATAAAAATACCTTTTGAATGACATAAGTTTCGTCAATATTGGTGGACGATAAAATATCTAAAAGTGTACCACAAAAATATGTAACAAAATGATATGACGAAAAGTTTGACTTAGAAAAATGGGACATGAAGAAAAATAATCAAACGGTAACACGGGTATTAAAACAATAACATGTTAACATCAGGTTGATACAGTTCTCGTATCCTTTTTCACAATAAAATTTGTGTAAATAGGAACTGTTATCACATTCAACTAAGCCACCTAATAAGTGGTGGCAAACACAATACACATGAGCACTGATGATGAAGGTGTTGCGGCTTTCGAAAACAGCTGTTCTGCTCTGCTGTGTAAGTTGAATAAAATTGATGTTAACTTTCCTTTGTGCCTTGGAATATTTATCATGTCTTTCTGAGATTTAAAAACAAATTTCGAACAATTAGCCTATGAATTTTAATTCAATTTAATATAAAAAAAATATTTTTATTTTTAAAACAATTATAATTCTTTTAGTTTCAAAATAGTTTGAATCATGGTATAATCATGGTATTTATATACCTTGGTTTGAATTTCAAAAATAAAAATTAAAATGATTACAAAAAAAAACATAAAACAAACTTAGTTCTTTTACAATTTTTTTCTTCTCGATTTAAAAAAAAATTTTATTTACTTTTTTTTCGAGTTAAGTACGGAAAAGTATGCCAAACTGAGTCATTCAAAATGCAGCACGCAGAGATCTTAAGGTTTGCTCATTCTATTGAAACTTTTAAAAACATCCAGTAGCTTCCATTTAAAAATTGCATTCTATAATCCAGCAAGATTGTCAGCTGTTAAATATCTGTCATCTGAAGTTTGAGTCAAGAAATCTTCTACGAAGTTTTTCAGCTTTCAGACAGACTTTTATGAAAATTTCAGTATAAAACGTCATTAGAATAGAAACACTAAAAATAATTTTACACGGACTTTGGTACTGAAAACTTTTTTTATTTTTCACATCAAACGTATTTAGTCTACATATAAAAACATAAAATACTTTAATAAGAGGAAATGTGAGTTACACATATTTCCCCGAAAAGATCTCTTTTTCACAATCTTTTTTAAAACAATTTTTGCTTTTAGTAACGAAGTTAAAAACGCAGTAGATTATTTATTATTGCTTCTTCGAAATCCCCTTTTTATGGGACTTCTCGAAAATTTCCCCACGGTCACACTAGTACGTTGCATCCTGGTCTACTAACTTCTGTTGGGGGAATGTTAAATTCAAACAAACAAAAAATAAAAAACTAAAGTATTTATTAATTTATTTTTTCTTGTTTTAGCATTTTTGCCTGTAGTAAAAAAATAGTTTTCATTCGCTTTTTATTATTATTTTACAGATTGCACGGATTTTGCAAGTTCATTTCTATTCCGGTTAAATGTGTTCATGTTGTTTTATTTTTCCCGTATGCATCTCATTCGCATTATAATTTATTGGATTTTGTGGTTAACGATTTAATGGCAAAACGGATGTTGTAGAGAAGTTGAAAAAAAGGAGAAGAAATTTTTTTATTGTCACAATGTTGTACAAAGTTGAACGGAATATTAATTGTTCTTGTTAATTTTATTAAAATGAATTTGCGGATTGCGTTGCATGGAAGTAAATTGCAAACTAGTGAGCTAGGAAGATTAGGAAGGTCTTAAAATAAAACGTTATTACTTAAATATTCATTATGCAGGAGAGGAAAATAACAAACAAGCAAAAATATTTCAAAATGGCATTTGAAATATTTTTGCTTGCAAAAGTATATCGGCTACAATATTTCAAAAAACTAACAAAATTAAAACTTATTAATAAAAAATGTAATATGTAATTCCCTTTACTTCAATTGGAATAGCAAAATCTTCATTAAGCTCTTTTATAGTCACGTTCAAACCTTTTTAACTCAGGTTTTCGCAATCAAATTTTAAGGTCCATTTAATGTATAAATTTTTAAAATTTTTAACTAAGTGATTGCTCAATTAACACTTAATTGCTATAATATGGAGTAAAATTACAACTGCAGCACTGCCAAAAAGTGTGTTTAGTGAGCAAAACACAACTCACTGAACAAAGTTAGTCGCGACTTAGCACCTAAAATGTGGAAAATGTAAAAAACCGTAAACAAAATATGTCGAGTCCATGTTGAAGTTAAAATATTAACATTAAATTTATTATTAATTAGAAAAGTAAATAAAAGACGAAAAATTTTCTAGATTTGAACTTGAGACCCTCCTAAATATAAAAAAATTTTTCTTTTAGTTGTAATATCATTTTTGAAAGACGACGAAGAGAGGAACACAACTGTGAATGGCGAACGCTGCTCTGCCATGATAACATTTTTTAATTTTTTTGCCCAAAATTGAACAGTTGGACTTGGCTGACAGGGGAAGAGTGTATTACACGTTTGAGGCAGCTCAATTAAAGCATTTATTCTATTTCCTGTGGGGCAATATTAATGCTCATGTCTATAGGGACAAACCTGCAACGGTTGATGCACTGGAAGCCAATACTGAAGAATATTTTCGTCAGATACCAGCCGATGCGTTGGAGAGAGTAGGCCAAAATTGGATCCAGCGTATGAATCATTTGAGCTGTAGTAGCGGTCAAAATTTATATGAAATCGTCTTTAAACATTGAATTATATAGATCTTTCTATCTTTCTGCATCCTATATATTCTATGTTTATTCTTTTAAACCAAATACGGAAATTCTTAAAAAATCTTCCACTAAACTCCATAAATTTAGGTAAAAATCCTAAATATCTATCTGGCGAGTTTCTATTAAATTACATTCGCTGAGGATATTGTAATTAAACTAAAAATCTCATATATATAACGAATAATAAAAAGAAAAACAATTTAAAATATAGCCCCCATTACTACTCACTAATTATACGTATTGTTCTCATAAATAAAAAAAAAACAAAATTAACAAGAGGAAAAGTAAATATGCATTTAAAAAAGTAAACTAAACAACATGATGTTAGAAGTATGGATACAATGATAATAATAATGCTTTTCCCGTTTCCTTTAACCAACCATCTTCACCTTGTCACATAAGAACGTCTCAGCGGAATTCTTTTTAACGAGATTTTTCTTGTTTTCTTTCTTGGTTAATGGCAACAAAAAACAGCAAATCATCTCTTTGCTCCAACTTTCCTTCCATCATCGCCGTCATCATTCATTTTAATACCATTACTTTTGACGGAGTAAAACAAGAACAAAAACAGCAAAAAATTTATAATAATAATGCAAAAGAAATAAAAAATAAATAAAAAAAAATAAAAATAATGCAAAATGTTTAAAAGTAAAATAACTCACAAGTTCTTGGCATTATTTTAATTACAATTTAAAACGATGTCGTAACTAATTGTGGTAACAATTATAATAAGAAACATTACAATGTTAATTTCTTTAGGCCAAGGATGCACATACTTATGAATGATTTAGTAAATACTTATACTTAAAAAGTATGCACTTGGCTTTTGGCATGAGAAAATACGAGTTTTTTTCTAATATAAATTTAAAGAATTCAAGTTTAAATTTTGGCTTTATTGTTGCTACAAGAAAAGTTTATTGATTCATAAGGAGTGAATTTTTCTAACCATATGAATAGTAAGCACTTGTGGTTTACAACTGAGTACTATTTTATATTTATTTATTTTTTTTTAGTTTTTGTTATATTTATAAACAATTGAGTTAAAGAAAAAATCTCTGAGCTTGCTAAAATGGTATGTAATATATATATATATATATATATATATATATATATTTTTTTTTTTTTTATGGACGTAATGATAGCAACTATCAATAGTGGCCCCACGACAACTTCACTAGCACCACCCTGGGACAGCTTCGGCATTTCATCAGGGTGGGTAGTATTATCAGTATTATTCCTACGTCCTCCTTAGTTCCTAGGTAAGGAGGTTCGGAACTGATGCGCATATTTAATCGTCAGTAGCTAACGAATCCTAAGACGTACTAACTCTCCTACGAATCTGTGCTAATCTGCGAAGTTCTATTAGAACAAGCTGTACAAAACTACACACTCTGGTCCAATTCAATAAGGATTCCAGCATGGTCGGAATAATATTCTCCGGGCTGATCGTACGCCCCAAGCCTTCCTCTAAATACGACCTCCAGTTGCTGAATCGTGAGCAGACAAAGACGACATGCTCAGCATCCTCAACCACATTCCCACCACAGTGTGAACAGAACGGAGAGTCGTCGTGCTTAAAACGAAATAGATATGACCTAAAGCAACCATGTCCAGACAAGAACTGTGTTAGGTAATAGTTCAGATCACCATGTTTCCTAGTCAGCCATAATCTGATGTCGGGTATTAATGAATAAGTCCATCTTCCCTTTTCAGTGGTTGACCACCGTTCTTGCCATTTTTGCATACATAAATCAGAGTTATCCCTATTCATGATTTCTAAATCGATAGGGATCATACCCGCAATGATAAAAGCCGCCTCGTCCGACACTGTCCGAAATGCACTACATACTCTTAAAGCAGCTAGCCTATACACAGGGCATACCAGCCCCACATATGTGGAAATATATATATATATATATATATATATATATATATATATACATATATATATATATATATATATATATATATATATATATTTGCTTGTCAGGAAAAAATGGAGATTTAAGCCATCAGCTAAATTATTGATCATTGCTAGACAAATTCTCAAAATTTTGTAATCGACCATACAGAAAAATTTTTTGACACTAAAGCGGCATGGCCACACATCAAACTGACGCTTCAAACTCTGCTTTTCTTTGATAGTGTTAGTGAAAAAAACTCACACGTATGGTTTGATGTGAGTTTGAAGAATATCAAACCAATTTAGATTTTCACTCTCAAACTGAATTTTACCAACACATACACAAGTTTGAAGCACCAGTTTGATGTGTGGCCATGCCGCTTAACATAGTGTCTACACCTAACATAATATGTAAGATAAGAGCGTCAAATTCAATCGCAGAGCGAATTATGCTACGTGTAGACTTCAAATTAGTGTTATCTCAATCTTATACGACTTTTTATGAGAGCGTTGTTATAAGAAATCCTATAACAACAATCTTATGAGATGAACTGTCAAATAAGCACATGCATTTGTATTTGTATATAAAAAGTCGCCATTGAAAATCGTTAGTCGTTTGTAAATGTTTATTTTACAATTGTGACACAATTATTTTACAATTTAGTTCGCTATGTAAACAATTTAAAAAAAAACACCAATAATTTTATCAAATTCCTTGGCAAATTATAAACACTCTCACCACGGCTGCCAATGAATTATGAATTATTATAAGAGTAGTATTCCCCTTGGCAAATATTAAGGTTAAGATGAAAAAATCCCTTCTCTCATTCTGCCGACGTTCTCTCAAATATTATGTCAGAGTTACTCGCAGTTGTAGACGCTATGTAAAAGAGCCTAACCGAAAAATAAAATTGGAAACTAAGTTGAGGTTATTTCCAAGTTGATGTAAACCAAGTCTATGCAAAAAAAGGCTTTGATTTTTTATATTGGGTGGGCCATCTATCGGCTTAAATTTGAACCGCCGGTTATTTCAAATCTGGCAATACTTATGCCATTCTATTCTGTCTGAAAATTCAGTATATTATCTCCACTGAACGAAATGAATCAATTTACGGTTGAGCATCGTTGGAATTTATTGGATATTTACTTCCAAAACAAATACGATTGATCGAACTCGCGCGTAATTGTCGTACAAAATTTGGTCGCAGAGAAGGACCAACAATGCCCGGTATATCCAAGTTTATTCCCAAAGTTTGTGAAACTGGTTCCATTGTTGATGCGCCCAGATATGTGCGTACTCGTACTGTACGTACATCCAAAAATATCGAAGCTGTGGCTGAGCGTGTGCGTGAGAATCTATGAACATCAACCCGTCATCGTTCTCAAGAATGAACATTCACGCACCAGTTTCAAGCGAATTTTGAGAAAAGATTTCGGTATGACGCCTTACAGAATTCAATTGGTTCAAGAGTTGAAGCCACATGACCATTCATCTCTAACCCTAATTATTGTACTTGACAAAAAAACTAGATAATTTTCGAACAGATTTTGTTTATTGCATTTTTAAATTTAAACTTTTAAACGGCCAACCCATATAATATAACATATAAATAATAATAAATAAGTAACAATAATAATTAAATAAATAAATAATAATAAATAAATAATAATAAATAAATAATAATAAATAAATAATAATAAATAAATAATAATAAATAAATAATAATAAACAAATAATAATAAATAAATAATAATAAATAAAAAATAATAATTATAAAAAATAAAACATAATTTTTTCTAGTTAATTTATATATTCTTGTATTTATTGTATTTAAAATAAGTCATTTGCTTTCTGCTGAAAATATGGAAATTTTAATCAATTTTCCATGTCTGCTTTTCATAAGTAAAAAATGTTTCTCCCTCTTTCCCATTCAAATAAAGGATAAAATATACAAAAAAGACTACTGAGCAAATGAAAAAAGAAAGAATGAATGAGTGTCTTGCAGCAAAGTTTTTTATTGCAATATTTTGCCACTTGAGCAAAGGCAATAACGACAGTCTCCACATGTTGCAGTGGTCTGTGCCAAACTTTAAAATGCTCCTTCTTCGCACTTTATTAAAATGTTATTCATATGAATAGATTTGATAAAATCCAAATAAAATTATGATGGTTGTATGTGTTTTTATATTTTACAAAACATATTTTTTAAATAATTTCCAAACACTTGTCTATGAGGTGGCCTTTCACAGACAACGTTTTTACACCTTTAAGGTGTGTTCTGTATTCTACTTCATTTTTTTATTTTTTTGGCGTATATGTCATTCAGAATTTCTTTATTAGCTATTTAAATTTTTGTGATAATTTTCTTTACAACACACCTTTTCTTTATTTAATATAAAAAGAGAAATTTTTAATAATTTAGGCAAAATAAGTTTTCGTTGTAAAGGGCATTCTTGTTGAATATTGAATAATTTTTTTAAGGTTAGGTTGGATTAAATAGACAATTAGTATATCGCTGATCCCATGTAGCAAGGCCCCAACACACATTTTTTTTTTCGAAATCGAAATTAGTATTTCTAATGCATTTCATATATGTAAATACAGCGACGGGAGCAAGTGGAAAAAAATTCAGTTTAACTATCAAAATTTTCCATTTGATATCGGTTTTTACATATTTTTGTGTCATAACAAATTTTATTTAATATACACAGACATAAAAGTGTGAATAAAACTTAAACCGTCTTTTATTTTTGTGTAACGTCGGCTAATATAAATTAAAATAAAATCTAAACGTTATTGGTATATGGTAAAACAATAAATTATATATGATTTCTTTTTAAACAGCACATTAAAAATTTTTTTAAATGTTGTAAAATACTAAAAATATTATGACAATATGAGTAGGTAGCACATAGTGTGAATACCCCAAATATTTTTACCTTCTATTGTAATAAAATACAAACTGCTATTACGAAGATGTATTTTAGACAATATCATAAGAACTTCAACGTGTAAAAGTAGTCCTTATATATCACAAGAAGATCTTCAGCATTATAAAGGGTCTTCCAACAGGGACTTGCGGAAATTTGACAATTGATAATAATAAGTTAAATCTGCCAAATTAATTTGTCATTTATACAGTCTGTTTCGCCAAATTACCATGGACGAATATAGCATTCAATAATAGAGATGTGCACGTGAGTGAAATTAAGCTCATGAGCACACACGGCGAGATTTAAGGCGCTCACGATCACGAACGCTCACGAACGGACTACTTTTAATCACTAACTTTCACAAACGATTTTGCAAAATCGCGCACGAACGCAGTAAAATTGTTCTCGTGTGTGAATGTATCTCTATAACACATAGATATGCATGTATGTATGCAAGAAGAAGAATAAACTTGTCCTCCCCATCCTAAATGTTTTAATCTTGCTCACGCACGCATGATTTTAATAATTTATTATCTCGATACACGTGATTCATGTAATCACTAGCACATCTCTATTCAATAACACGGGCAAAAAAAATTAAATTGTTTTATTAAAGTGCAAAGTTCTCTTCGGACAACTAGAGCGCACTTCGCGGTAGGTAAGAAAATTTGTGTATGAAAAAATTTTCAAATTTGGGAAGGTACCAAACCATGTGAGATCCAAGTCACTGTTGATTGGCAGTGTCATCATTCCATATTTCTTTAAGAACGACGTTGGCCAGGCCATCGCTGTTCATAGCGAGCAGTATAGTCGATGATTACCAACTTCTTTGGGTCTGAATTGGGTGATCTGGACACCAACGACATGCACATAGTTTTAACACATGCCACACAGCTCATGTCACATTGGAAATTCTGCACAAGCGAAGTGATATGACCTGGATACTGAAATCTTGCGATTTTTCATGTGGGACTTTCTTCAGACGTTTGCAAATAATTCACTAACTACAGCAGTCCCCAAAGCCTCAAAGCCAACAACAATCTCTGACATCGATCAAATTAATCCCGATTATGCAGAGTCATTGGAAATCAAACATTTCGGATGCGGTCCACCCAGAGAAGCCATGGCGAACACTTGAACACTCATAATGGCATAAAAAGGTCTTTCAAGCCAATGAAAAATATTCTATGATATATCACACACTTTGTTTTATATAAATTTAAACAGAGGAAGCGCCTAATGAAAGACCTTTTAAAAAGTTCCTTGCATACTGAAATCTATATATTATATGAGCTGGAGTCCCAATAAAATTAGTTGCAGCATATTTGCCCGCTCTTTAAACACTTGCACTGCAATTATTCATTAAACGATAGAAAAATAAATAAATAAATAAAAGTTAAATAAATGCAGATAGTTCTATGTATTTTCCTTTTGAAATAATTATGACAAAGAAATAAATACTCAACAGGAGATAATAATGATATAACGCCATGAAAACTATGGCGATCAAATAGAGCCTTAATGGCAAGCAGCCAGCATTACCTTTATCTATTCATGCATGCATGCATGCATGCAAACAATGAATGCTTCATTTGCCGAAAGCTAAACGGAAGTTTCGTTGTCGTAGTTGATGCAACAAAATGCACACACATACACACACACACACACCTACAACAAGACGCAAGGTAACAGCACACGTACCTACACTCGTTCATTCATTTGTTTTTGCATTTTATCCAGAATTATATGCTGCTAATGTTCGGTTGTTGGTTTTTGTAATTTCAAAATGCAAACGCGTAACGAAAACTGACAACTGCAGTCAGTCTTTCAGCCATTAGGAAATGAGTGTCTACAGGGAGATTATTTTTATTTTAATTAAAATAAATTTGTATGTTTTTCTACATTGAGGTATTTTTCAAATGAAATTGTTTCGAAAACAAATAAAGAGGCGTTAATGTGACGATCTGTTCACAAAAACCAACAAAAAAATATTTAAATGGGCCGTATAAAGCGTTCATTTTAGTTGTCATAGTTTTATGGCGATATAAAAATAATTTGAAACAACTCGGAAAGAAAATAAAAATATGTTGGCTTACAAATTATTTAAGGTTAATTAGCAATTTTTTGAAATAAAATGGTGTGTTAAAATAAAGTGGTAATAAATTAAAAGCCTAATTTTCTAAAATGCAACACTAGAATTTATATGAAAGTTAATCGGAAACTTACGACATATACAGGGTCCACCAAATAACTTTTTTTTTTTGAAAATGCTATAAAATATTTTTTCAAATATTTTCTCAAATTTCTTTTTTTATTTGAAAGTACAATCCTACCGGTTAATAATGGAAAATAATTTCATTCCAATTGGACTTTGTATGGCGTCATACCACGTCTTTATGCAAAATTCGTCTCAATGATGTCTCCGAAATGTTCAATTGTTGAGAACGACGGTGCATTGATGTTGATGGCGCTTCACGCACACTTTCTGCCACAGCAGCAACATTTTCGGGTGTACGCACTGTTTTTGGCTTTTCACGCTTTGGTTTACCGATGAGGATGCCAGTTTCTTTCACTGTTTTCACAAGATAACGAACTTACGGAGCTGACGGTGTTTCTCTTCTTCCAAAATCCGTACGCAATTTTCGCACACATTCTGCTCCATTACCATGATTTTCAAAGTAATGTCGCAATATTTCCCAGCGTTGTTCAAGCGTATACACAACCATATTCGTTCAGCGGAAGGATAAAACTAATTATCTGTCAAATCAGACATGAGCTAAGCATTCACGAAATAAGCACTAGTTGAAAAAAAAGACGTTAGATGGCGGACCCTTTAGTATAATTTTATCGTTTACAAAAACTCAAGGCAAGTTTTTTATATTTTGTAATTTATTGGAGATGTTGTTGTTCATATTATTGTTGTTCTGTCCTATGAACCATATGCTACATGGCAATGATTGCATCACATGCAACATAGTGCTACCTTCATGGCTTTGATTTTAATATTAATATTCTGAATTACTTTGTACATGAAATTTATTAAATAAAAAAAATAAAAATTAAATAAAAATCTTTTGCTTTTTGACAAGATATTGTGCCATTTTTGAAAATGACGATATTGTTATACAATTCCAAAATATGTACTATATAATCCCACTGTGCGAGTGCTTTCAGAAGTCATTGAAAAGAACTCAAAACTGTAAATACCCATGCAAAAATAGGAACGATGAAAAAATGAATAAAAGAATTCAATTATAAAATACTTATTTTTATAAAAAATAATTGATCTCTTGCTTAAATAAACATAATTTATTAATAATAAAAAAGTTTGAATAAATTTGATGAAATAAATATATTTGAAAAACATCTTTAAAGTACGAGTAATTTGAATGCCATATAAAATTTCAATATAATGTTTTGCTTTCAGCATCTTTTCCGCTTATCTCGTAAAAATTATAAAAATCTTAGTTAAGACGTTTTAGCTAAAATGCACACAAACAGGCGGGCGTTATATAAAATAGAATAAGAGTACAAAAATAAATACAAATTAAAATGTTTATTGTAAAAATGTAAAAAGTTCCGGCAACAATTTGCATTATGCATTTGGAATTGTGTTTCTGTAAGTGTTTAAACGTTATTATGTCCTTCGCCACAGGTGTAAAAGGCTGTATATATGGGCATGTCACTACGTTTGTGATTTTTAGTATATTTTTTTGGCAATGACAAAAATTGCACAAATTCCTGGTTCTCATTTATAGAGAAGTTATATAAACGATTACAGTCAGTCTGTCTATCTGTATGTGAAATCGATTCAACGAAGGTTGTAGATGATTTAAAGACCTTATGTGTTGGACCGCTTAGCCACAATTGACAATGACAAATATTTCATATTTTTATTCCTGCTTTTTTTCCAAAACTAATATTTAGTATACAAAATTTAATATTAAAAAATTAAGCTAGTTATTGCAAAACATATTATTTTCACCTCCTGGTGAAAGGCATATCATAGTCACCACAGCCTAATATAGCGCTCTTACTTCTTCTTTCACTACATTTTGCACAAGTTGACTCTGACAATGAGAACACAAATGGAAATGAATGAAAATCATCTACAAGCCAGAAATGATAACAATATTGTTGCTGCCTGATTGTCTGCTCCAATATAAAAATATTCTTTGAGATGTAGTGCAACACTTGACACGTTGTATGGCAGTGTCAGCAATGCCTTTAGGCACACAAATCTAGACAGACAGAGTGGCAATGTTGCCATTGTTGGCATGTTCCTGCAAGTTTGGATTTTTTTATTTTTTGTAGATTTGTGGGCTTAGTATAAATTTTGGCAGGTTAGACGACACATTTACGGAGATTTATTTAAAAATAAAAACAGAAAGAAAGAATTTTGTTTTAGTAATAACTTTAAACTAAAAGCCTGTTTTAAGTTGTGTTGTAATTCATTATTTATAAATAAAGTAGCTTCATATTGAATCACAAAAATCTTCTATCATAAAGCCAAAAACAATAGATAGTAAAAAAAAAATTTGGGAGAAATGAACAAAGTCTCAAATAGTTTATTTATTAAGGACAACTGTCACAACTACAAGCAAGTAGAGGAGTCGTGTTAACAGCTTGATTCACAAACATGATTAACAAAGCGAATCAGGTGATTCAACTCGTAGTGGAGAAATTGTATAAGTGAAGAAATAACTTGAAAGCAAAAACAACTAATTTTGAAATCTACTAATAAATAATAAGAAGAAAAGAATTACTGCACATGGAAATTAATTAATTGTTAAAGAAATTGATTGGTATAGAATATAGACCCCCGATTTTTTAAATTAGCTACAGGATTTTAAATACTTTTTATAAAACCATTATTTTAAACTAAAATTCAGCAACTTTTAATGTTTTTTACGCGTTCTTCGGCTGTTAAACGATCCATATTCGTAAATGACACACGTTTCACTAAATAAATGACACTTCGGATGACAGTTATTTAACAGCTGGCAGCCTTGCCAGACCAGAAATTATGAAACAAGTGGTAGACCATAAGAATGAGTTAAAACCTGTTTTAAATATAATCGTGCGTTCCTTTGCAAAGAACTTTGAACATTGAAAAGTTTCGCAGCATTTTTTCTTTTACTTTATTTTATTTAGCTTGGCAACGCTGTAGTTGGCAAAACAATCTCCTCTGTTCTGTGCTTTTCTAGTACTGAATGGCTGCAATGTTCTGAAATGATTTGACTTTTGTTGTTCTGGCAGTTGCAACATGTTTGTTGCTTCTAGGTAGGGAAAATGTTGTTGCATGTTTTCATTTTCATGTCGTTTATTTTTTCTTTTCTTTTTATTTTTTGTTGCCATTGTTGTATTTCATTCTTGTTACACACATCCATCCATTTGTACATATTTTATATTTTTATTATTCATGACACATTGTGAAATAACACACCCAATTCTGAAACTACTACATAGTACGTATGTATGTACATACAAATAACACATACATACATACATACGTACGTACTGTACATACCTTCATTTCTTTACTTCCAGGCTCCTTCATTTCCCCCAAAAACCATTTGTCAATCAGCCAGTCAGACAGCCACCCGCCAACCCATTCTTTATTTTGTTTAATAACTTTACCATAACCATTGGAAATTGCCTTGGTAGTAGTCCTCGCATATAGTCAACCGTGCCCGTACTTTCATGTTCATCCTTTTTATTGCAATTCCCCCAATTATTCGTTCACTCATTATTGTGTTGCATGTTTTGATGGCTTTATGTTAGCCTGCCGCCCTAGCTATTGGTATGGCTGTCTGTCACTCATCCCATTTGAAAGCTAGTTTTCTTAAAACGGACAATACAGTAAGGGACAAAAGTGTACATACAAATTTGTATACATACATCAATTCTACAACCCAGATTTCTGCGCTGATAGCCGTTTCGCTAACTTAAGTCTTAAAGTAAATAAGGGGTGTTTATTTTTAGATGCATGAGATCTATCGGTAACTATTGTTTGACAGCTCAAAATGTAAAATTCTGTTGACACTTCATTACAAAATGAGGGGGCAATATAATAATAATGACCTACAAAAAAGTGGGGCAACCAAACAGCTGGCCGCTTATAAACAGCTGTTGTCGCTACTTAGTTAATTTAAAATTCGAGACACACAAAACAGTTGGCATTTTTACAGCAAGTCAAATCCACATACTCGGATATAATATAATTTACCTGTCAATATGAAAAATTCCAAACAGAGCCCATAACTGCGCTTATTGCCTTCACCTTGGCTCTGGCATTTCTCCAACGAAAAACTGTTTTCTAAAAACACTCTCATTAAAATTATAGCTTTCATTTGTATGCAAGGTAACGACTAATTTCAAAAGCTAGACCTTTAATTACATTCATTTCCGAATACATATTATGAAAGATGACATGGTTGAAGGTGAAAAAATTGTTGGCTAAACCAATTTTTTCAGCAGTAGATTAAATAAGTTTTCTTAAACACACATATTTGCCCTACACTTGGCATTTTCTAGTTGAATTTTTCTTTTGTTGACTCTTCATGAAACGTTTGCAGTTCTTCTGTCCTTTAACGTTTTGCATTGCATGTTGTTGTTGTTGATGTTGTTTGTAATAAAACAACAACATCGGTAACAACTATAGAAATAAAAAAGAAAGCGTTGCTCAAGTTGTTTAGTTGACATTTCTAAACATTCATAAAGTACGTTGGTTTTTGTTTGTTGTCGTTGTTTTATTCTAAATCGCAAGTGAATTTTCAGACATGGCAAGTTGTATGAATTAGAAGTTTAATATTTTGCATATCGTTGTAGGAAAAATCTCACAATCGAAGATTTAATCAATGCTTATATATTATATCGAAGCCCATCTCCCTATAGATTCTTAGACTTCTATGGTTAAGGCAGCGTTACAATCAAAAATAAAATAAAGTAGCCACTATAACCTGTACTATATCTTAAAAAAAAGTTTCCTGTACTCTGAAATTTAACAAATTGTATTTAAAATGTTTTATGTCTTATAAAGAAATTTACGCAATTAGTGCCTAATTGAGCTCAATTTGTCATATTGTAATAAACTGAGAAGTTAGTACTCAAATCGTTTCTTCTATTGAATTAAATTCCTTGTGAAGTGTGCATGTCCAGTGAGAACAAAAGCATCCATACTAAAGGGTGCTCACATTTGAGGTTAGGAAGAAAATTAGCTTTACAACGCTAGTTCAGTTTTATACTGTTGATATGGGAATTAATAACGGAATATGAAGTCGAGCAATTGTCCACTTCTATTAGCACGTCGGCAAACGTTCGCTCTTTTCACAAAATTTTGAACCAAATTTTGCAACTAAACGTCGCTTATCTCGTCAAAGCAGCGCCGAATTTCATCGTTCAGAGCGTCAGTTGTTTGTGATTTGTTCACGTAAGCCCGAGCTTCGGAGAAAGTAGTCCAGCGGCGTTAAATCACAAGAACAAGGCGGCCAATTGACAGCGCCAAATCGGAAACTAACGCGACAGGAAAATTTTTCATGCAAAAACTGAATTGTTTGGCCGGCTTTGCGGCTTGTGGTGCAGTGTTGGTGAAACCAAAGTTCGCTGATGTCAACTTCAGCCACTTGCTGCCACAGAAAATCAGTTATCACGGTTGGGTAGCGCAGAAAGTTCACGATGACGGCGTTTCCTTGCTCATTTTCGAAAAAATACGGGCCACAAACCGCACCATACGGTTACTTTCTTTGAATGTGATGGTTTCACGAGGACTGGTTGTGGATTTTGCGAACCCCATATATGCGAAAATTTTGTTTGTTTACAAAACCGCCTAATTGAAAATGGGTCTAATCACTAAATATAATTTTGTTCAAAAATGCTTTGGTTTCGTTCATAATAAATTTTCACAATTAAAATTCCCAATTCTTGACATTTCATCATTTGACAGTCAATTTACTTTCTAACCTCGAATTTAGTGAGACACTTCCAGCTGTTAGATTATAATTGAACATGTGTGAACAATAAAGTCGATCACTCAATTTAAGCTTAATTGCCTCAATTAAGGTATGCACATGTTTTAAGCCAATATTATAATTTATTATATGAATTGAGATATAAAATTATTACATAAGAATTTTATATTTGATACAACAATAAAGTTCAACAAAGCATTCATTCAATTCTCTCGCTATTCTCGCCAGAAGTAACAGGTTATCCATTTACTGGTTGAAAAACCTTCAGTCTGGAAAATAAGTTATGTGTCATCTGATATGCATCGATTTTCAAGGCCCTCAAAATAAGTGTTTGCTTGGGTTATTCGATTTAAATCTCTAACCATCCAGTAATTTCTTCAGATTTGAAAGGAGAAAATAGTCACAAATCCTGGTCCAATTTATCCCATTTACCAATTGACCTGTGCTATGCTTCAAAATTTATCTATACCAAATATCAAGGACCTGGCTGATTTGGTTTCGACTGCACCGTGATTTTCACAGACGGGCGGCTAGACGGTCTAAGAACTGATCAAGAAGATATATACTTTACTGTGTCTTAAAGGGATATTACGTTGCGTTACACACAGAATGACAAAGTGAATATATCCTCCAATTCTTTTTTAGAGGGTATATAAATATTCGAATTATTCACGTCCCTGAGCTTAAGAACTGGCAGTTCTGAACAATACAAAATTTAAATACTGGAAATATTTTTTCTTTAATTCCACTCTTAGCAACAGCTTCCCTTATCCTTGTAAATTCTATGAACTCTATTATAGCCAGAAACGTATTCAAGTCCAGTTTTTAAACGCATTTTTCTCAGTTTTTGTCTTCGAGTTATGACTCGATTGCAGCAAAGGCTCGTTATATTTCAGACAAAAGCATATGCACAATTTACTGGTACCACTTATTCTTACAATTGTCAATGTATCTGTAAGATGTATTTAATTTGTATTTACATTTTAAATCCCATCGCTGCATTATACAACATTGTATACAATATTGTGTTTTATGTTACATTTTGTGGGTTAATATTTACTTAAGTTAATTAAAAGTTTTTATTTGTTCTTCTTCACCTCATGTTATAAGAGAAAAGTTCTGAAATCTTTTCAAACGAGCATTTCAATTTTGTTGTCTTTTTACATTTCACTTGTTTGGTTTTTGTGAAACAAAAGAAAACATTTTAGTTTCAGTTAATTCTGGGGATGGCCACAGCTCACGTAATTGGCGTGAGCTTTTATAAACGGGAGAGTATAGAAGTTTAATGGTGAGAAGGGGTTAAAGTTAAAGACAATTGTTTTGAAATTTAAAAAGAACTGAAAACAAAAGAATAAGTGCTTAAATCGTCATACAGTGGGAGGCAAAAGTATGGTTGGTGGTCAGATGAAGATCAGTGAACATCTTGCCTTCGTCATAAAAGCTCAACATTTTAATTTTTAAGGAATGTAGGGTTAAGGAATGCAATTTGTTAAATATTTACACTATTTTTGTATGTAATATCTTACTTCAACGCCCACTAAAGGGGGGCGAAGTCCAAAAAAAATTGTTTTTTCCTCATTTTATTCTTAGGGGAACTGTTTCCCCGTAGCCCGATTCAACCTATTTACGAACTTCGCCTCTGCTATCCTTCACAATTTATCTATACCAAATTCAAGAGCCTGGCTCTTTTCGTTTGGTCTGTATCGTGATTTTCACAGACGGACATGTCAATATTTATATATTTTCAGGTCCGGCGAAGTAAAAAAGTTGATATAGCTACAAAAATTCTCTATCTTCTCATCTTTCTTCATCTGTCCCCTCAATACTATACCCTCCTTTCTAATTCCAGCGCAATGAAATGCACTGCATATGTAGGGGTCATCCCCTGAGTGCTGGTAAAAGATAAAAGAACAACGTTGATCTTGAAGCCAGAAAATCAAAATAATTTTTGGAACCCGCCTTTTACAGTGGGCGTTTAAGTAACATATTATATAGAAAAATATTGTAAATATCTAACATTTTGTATAATTTAAGCCTGCATTCCTTAAAAATTTTATTTTAAAGCTTTTATGCCAAAGCTAAGATGTCCTCTGATCTTCCTCTGCCTCGACCTTATCAAAAAAAACTTTTTTACACCAAAAAATAAAATTTTTAGTGTTATAGCAAAGGTGAGATGTCTACCCTACAGCCTTTCCCGGAGTGACCCCTACAAAATAGAGTTTTTATTTACTAAATATTTGTAGGGTATTTAAGATTCGACCCGGTCGAATATAACGTTCTTACTTTTTTACCATTCTTTTAGGCATCGGCATCTAAAACTTTCTGCTTAAATATCATATAAATTTTATTTGTTTCCGTTTTCTTCTATAAAAACTTTTAACTTTTTTAACAAATCTTTAAATATTTTTATATGAGGACATTTTTATATTCAATTTAGCTCAATAGTTACAGCAGATATATTTCTTATTTCATAGCAGGCTGGCACATAAGAAATATTGTATAAAAAATAAACTTTGATTAACTGTGAATGAAAGAAGAAAAAACACACAGAGAAATTGTATCCTTTGTGAAAAACTTTGTCAAGCTCGTTATCAGAATTTAATTTTAAAAAGGTAAATCTTTTTCCTTTTCCGTTGAATATTTATTACATTTTTATTTTTGTTCAAAAATTTCTTTATTTGCATTTAAAGAGATGCAATTTTCTTTAGAATTTTTCAAGTATGGAAAATGAGTTTTTATGTGTTTTTTTTTTGTTTTTGTTTTTTTTTTTTGGGTAAATATTATATGCATGACTGCAAGTCAACATGAAAGTGTGTATGTATGTGCTTAATATATATGTATGTGCAAATACATATACGCATGGGCGTAGAAAAACCATTTCGTGGGTGCTTTTACAACCATTCCCATATTTTCTATTATAAACACAGGATTCTTGGTGCCGTTTTCCAGGGACTTACGACGAAAAATATTACAAGGATCAAAGAATATTCGGAATATTCATAAAGTTTTATTTGGAATTCATACTAAAAAGAAAATAAGTAGCACCGATTCTCAAGAAACGGACATTTTCTCTGGCATCAAACAAATTTCAATTTACGGAACAGAATTGATAAGGCTTTTGTCACTAGTTTCGCTTGAAATAAAAATGAATTGTATGCATACACAAATAGAAACAATTTATTGAAATTTCAATGAATCTTGTGATCGAACATGAAAACAGCTTTCGATTAATTGTGTCATTGAAGCAATTCTTAGTATGTACTCATTTGATGGGAAACAAAATGTTGCAATGTTTAAAAAAAAAAATTGTGTAATTGAATGCTACAATCTTTGTAATTGAATAGGCAATTTTTGAACTTCAACATGCAATTTTATGAAAATTTGTCAAGGCAGCAGTTTGTGAATATAAAATATTTTTTATGAAATTGCTCATAATTGTTACATCACCTGCTATATAATTTAAACAAAAAACTCGAGTCTTGCTCACAGGAAAATATGTTTCAACTCCGCTACGGATATGAGATTATTATGTTCAATAGAATATAAATGAATGGCTGAATGGGTGAAGGCATGTAACGAATGCTTCAGGTTTTATAACAAGATGCATATTTTCATATTCTAAACGAAATTCTTGGTAACAACAATTTGAATTCAAGCCAAAACTAGAGGAGATGTATTTACAAAACCCTGAGTAAAAATGTGTCTTTATTTAATAAAATCGGCAAGAAAAAAAACAAGTAAAAGAAACAAATTCATGATCATAAGATAAGGGCATGATTACAGTATTTGACTCCATACGAAATTCGTACGAAATTCCTGTAAGACAAAACAGAAACTATCTTGCTTTTCCCTGGATATTGTAGCAAAAATTAAGTTGCAGCAACACACAAACCATAACCGAATTGCCGCACATCTTGTGCACTTGTATTACATGCTCGCAGGTAAACATATAAATACATACATTTTGACTTGAGTGTGCAATTTGTGTGCAAGCACTCGTATGTGTGGTGCAGGCAAGTACATACGAGTACATAATATTGCAAATATATATCAATTTGGTTGATTGCATAAAGTCAGTCACATACGAAAACTTTTTGCAAAAATCTCATCTTGTTGCACTTTTTTTTATTGAATTTATAGGATTTTAATGTGGTGTTGATTGTCTGTCTATTGCACTTTACATGTCGTTACTAATGCTTGTGTCAAGTTATTGATTTCTGAGTGATTTTTTTATATATAATTTTACTTAAACATTTTCGTTATTGCTGAATTTAAAACACATTTCTATTCATAAGGTAAAAAAATAAAAATAAGAAATAAGGAAAACAGCTCAACTGCACCAATTGTATTTATTTTTATTTTAAGATAATTCTGCAAACCATTTTTATACCCTCCAAAAGAGAATAAGGAGGGTATATTCACTTTGTCATTCCGTTTGTAACGCAGCGAAATATCCATCTGAGACCCCATAAAGTATTTATATTCTTGATCAGTGATGAAATCTAAGACGATCTGAGCATGTCCGTCCGTCCGTCCGTCAGTCTTTTTTTTGTAATTTTGTTAAGCAAATGATATATTTTTATATTAAAGAAGGTACAACGCGTTAAACTTGAAGCCATAAAATTAAAAAAAAATTTTTTTGGAGCCCTCCTTATTTAGTGGGCGTTATATGCAAAAATAGTGTAAAAATTTAACAAATTGTTTTACTTATGCCTACATTCCTTTAATATGACATTTTTAAGCTTTAATGACGAAGCTGAGACGTAATCTGGTACTATTCTGCCCTATCCCCTCCTCCTCCTTTGCCCCCTAAATGACCCTATCAAAAAAAAGCAATTTAATTTTGTATATAATTATCCCAAACATTTATTTTTAGAGTTTTACGACAAAGGTGAAATGTCTGCCCACAGCCCTTGCCAGAGCGACCCCGCCAAAATACAGTTTTTATACCCTCCAAAGAGAATTGGACCCTATAAAGTAAATATGTATATTCTTGATCACTGATGAAGTCTGAGACGATTTAACAATGCCCATACGTTCGTCTGTGGAAAACATTATATAGTCTATTTTTGAACCCCGCCCCTTCAGTGGGCGTTGACGTACGATATTATATAAATCAACTCTGTCCCACCAAGTTCAACATTTTAAATTTACTTACTAAATATTTGGAGGGTATTTAAGATTCGACACGGTCGAAGATAACGTTTTTACTTGTTTGTTTTTATTTTATGATTCTATTAAGAGGAGTCTCAGTCACTTTTTGTGATATCGAAGAGAAAAATAATTTTTTTATTTTTATTTTTTTTTTAAGTCAAATACGAAACGATTGATTTTTTATCTACTTTTTTTCTTGGCAACACTGTTTTTGGCTGCTCAGCTGTTTTCGTGTAATATGCAGCTGTCAGTCGCAAAGCAGCTCTGAGTCAGTCAACATAAAGCCTCGTTGGCAATTATTTTTTAAGTGCAACCAGACCACTGATTGTTTACTCTCTTTCGAGAGTTTTGCGTCTCACTCGCACTAGTTAATTTCGTCGCCTCAGATAACTGTATAGATTTACAGTTCTTCTGAGGAATGTTCTGTGGTTAACTACGTTGCTACTTCCAAGCACTTCCTATGTGAAGGCATAGGTCGTGTACTTTGGATAGTTTTTAATTGGACGGAAACCCTGGCTTTTTGGTCTTGCACCACTGCCATCTTATATATTGGACGGAAACCCTGGCTTTTTGGTCTTGCACTACTGCCATCTTATATAGAATGCAAATAAAATATGCAGCTGTCAAACATGTTCAGTTTTGTCAATAATTTAACCATAAATCAACTTGCAATTGGTAAATTTTATTATCAAAATACACGTTCTTCATCCATATTATGGACGAAGCTCATTTCTCGTTAAATGGATGCGTGAAAAAGCTAAAATGTTGTATTTGATATGAAGAGCAGCTAGCACAATTTCCTTTTTGTGGATTATGGGCTGGTGGAATCAATTTCAAAGACGACGAGGGCAGGAACGTTACTTTGAATGTCGAGCGCTACCTAGAGATGATTACAATTTATTTTTTTGTTTTGCCACACAACACGTGTAACAATGGTCCAATTTAGAGGCCAGTTCGGTGTACACTGTATTTCCTATTTGGGGCCGGTCAAGTGGTCGCGCTTAAATCTTTGTGATTTAACGCCTTTAGACTACTTTTTGGGGAGCTATAAAAGCCTCCTGTCCATAGGAATAAGCCAACAACAATTGACTCACTAGAAGGCAAAAAAAAATTGCAAAATACTGGCCGATTTGTTGAAGAGAGTATACCAATTTTCAGCCCAGAGTATGATACAATTGAGGCGTAGCATCGTTCAACATTTCCATGAAATAATCTTTAAATATTGAATTATATAGATCGTTCGATCGATTCTCTTAATTAATATAGAACAAATAAAAGTGCTATATTCGGTTGAGCAGAAACCAATGAACGTCCAAATTATTTAAAATATTTTGACACTTGATACACATTTTTTTAAAAGTACAACAAATCATCAACTGATGAACTGCAAATAAAGTTTTATTAATAAAATGATCTAGAAGCATTTTTTGGATGGAGAAAATAGTTAAAAAGTGTTCATTAAAATATTTACTAGCTAATCCTTTTGTTTGCTTTACGGGAACATTGATTAGATTTCCATTTCAATGAGATAGCAACCACGACGCCACCGTTATGTTTTTAATTTAGCCAATTTCATTTTCCTACCAAAAAATAAAAATGTTACATTGATAAGATTTTATAGCTGTTGGCTCTTCTAATAATAATCACTTTGATATTGTTGCTGTTTACAACAACAAAATCTCTCTATATAAGATAATTTCCAGCCACTTGAATTTTCATCATCATCATTCTGCATTGTTGAAATTTTATCTACCAAAAAGAACCCATCATCGCACCTGAGTTGAACAATACCAGCACAAAAATATTTTTTCACCGAATACTCGTGCATGCAGACTGCTGCTGCGGCGGACACAGGGAAGAACAGAGAGATGAAGAAGTAAATAATAAAGTACGTTGCAATAATCACATAAAAGTTGTGCTGGCAATTTGGGATGGGGAGGGGGGACAGTGGAGGTCACTGCAAATAAGGTTTTCTTTATAAAGTGTAACAACTTAAATGACAAGTAAACCAAAAAGCAAAAAAAAGAGAAACTGAAATTAAAGAAATTCTTGCCAAAGTTTAGTCATCATCAGTCTCTAAATCCATCTGCTGGCTCGTCGCCACCACAAGCAGTGCTAATGTTGACACACTACCTCTTCGAATTGTGGCAAATACTGCCTGCCGCAATATGTTTTCATGCGAGAAAAGTGCTGGATTATAGAGCATTTCAGAAGCGGGGAGGACAACAACCAACAAATTGCAAGAATTTGAGATAAAGCTGGGGAGGAAACACAGTAAAAAGTTGTCATTATTTAAAATTCATTTAAAACGTTTTTTCTCTCTTCATTTTTTCCAGTGGGTACCATAAGTTTAGGTTTAATATCTAAAATGTGCAAATTAACGTGAAAATTTTTCATTTATGCTTATTAGGGCAGTTGAAGGGAGAAAAAAGTGCAGGAATGAGCAGCAAAAAAAAAAGAGGGGGGAATAAAAGTTTCTGTTGCATATTTCGCGATTTTCTTTCTTCTTTATTTAAAATAATTCAATTTGTGCTAAAATAAGCATCATTTTCAAACGTTTCAATGGTTTTCATTAATTAAAAAAGTTATACGCAAACTGCTAATATTGAAATAAAAAAATAAAAAATGTAATCAGACATGAATCCAGAGGCAATTATTTTTAAATAATTCGTTGTTTTTTTTAGTTCGCAGCAAAAAATGTTATTTGTGGGCACATGTGTTCAATTAATCCTGATTTTTTTTCTTTTCATTTATGTAAAGGCTATTTCAGTGCATAGCAAATGTTTACACATGGAAGAGGAGGGATGTTTAGAAAGTTTAGGAAGTAATACAAATATTGAAAATCTAAGTTAAATACTTTAAAAATTCACATATGTATGTAAAGTCATAAGGGGTGACAAACAAAACGCACATGAGTACTGATGATGATGAAAGTGTAGCGGCTTTCGAAAACAGCTGTTCTGCTCTACTGTATAAGTTCAATAATTAAAACTCTGATGTTGCCGTTTCTTTGCGTCTTAGAATATTTACCACATCTTTTTGAATTTAAACAAATTTTCGAACAATTCGCCTATTAGTTTTAATTAAATTTAATATTTATACACATACGTCATCCCCTTCCTTTCCCCAAAGCACAAAGAATTTTTTGCCCATCTAGGCGAACCGAGTTTTTATACCCTCTATATTGGAGGGCATATTCACTTTGTCATTCCGTGTGTAACGCAGCGAAATATCCCAATAAAGCCCCAAAAAGTATATATATTTTTGATCAGCGATGAAATCTAAGACGATCTGGCCATCGGGTGGATGGCCGTCTGTGGAAATTACAATTCAATCCAAACAAAGTGAAAGGCTCAGAAATTTGGTATAAATATATCTTGAAGCATAGCACAGGTCAAGTTCGTAAATGGGCTGAATAGGGGTAGAGGGAAAAAGTTCCCCTGAGAAAAACTAAACCAACCTCTAAAAAAACAGCATAATTTTTAAAGTTCGTTTTTTGTAATTTTGTTAAGCAAATGAACTATTTGTATGCCAAAGAAGATCCAGAAAATCAGAAAAATCCATATTTGAACCCCGCGTAAATGTTTAACAAATTGTATAATTTAAAAAATGAAATTTTAAAGCTTTTATGCCAAAGCTGACATGTTCTCTGATCTGCCTCTGCTCTTATGGGCATAGGAAATTTTATTTTGAAACATTCTTTTTTTAATTTTGAGTTATAGCTCTTTATAATTCAATATTTAATTTACGCATAAATCAGGATATTCCTATTACAATCACATAAAAATAATTTTTTATATAGACACAACCTTTCGATCAACCTACGCATCTTCATTTTAAAAATATTTTGCAAATATTTACTACTCTAAGGTAATAAATTGACTTTTTTGTATCCTGCTTGCTTTTCCAAACAAAAACAAAAAAAAAAACAACTTTTTTGTTTACATTTTATGTATGACTTTGAGTTTTTGTTGCATTGTTTTCAATAAAACAATGCAATATCCTGTGTAGATGAAAATGGATACACAACGACGACATCGAGAATGCAACACACTAACACATTTTATTGTTCGCCATTTTGGTTATTGTATTATTTGGTTAGTTTTCCTGGTTTGTTATGAGTAAATATGAGAATTATTAATTGTTGCATAAAATGTATGCAATACCAGAAACTATAGTATAAATCGAATTACAACAGTTTGAATTTTGTCACACAATTATTATTATTAACCCGACTGCCAAATATTATTACATACTAAAACTTTTGGCAAAACTACACATTCACAAACTTGGAGATATAAAAAAAAATGTTCTGTATTAGATTGTTAAATTTAAATTTGATGAAGATGATATTACAGTACGTTTAATTAAGTGGTTTGGATTTTGAAGACACTTTAAAATACGAGTACCTTTCGTATTATTTAAAGAAATATTCGAGTTTGAACATGTTCTGAGCTACCAAAATATCAATTCAAATGAGAAACACGAGACGCGCTCAAGGAAAAAAAATCCTTCTCAATAAATCCATAAAATATAGCTTAAGGAATGGTGATGAAGCACGTAGCAGATGAGATGTAAAGGGTGGGAAAATTTGAGGTTAGGAAGTAAATTGGCTCAAAAACACACTTTTTTTTGACAAATTCAGTTTTATTGGTACGAATGACTGAATACTCTAATGAAACTGAAAATTGGAATCACCTACCACCGATTGCCATGAAAATTGGAATGAAAAATGGGCTTCAAAATATTATAAAGAAAGGATTTTTTTCAAAAAGAATTTAATTTTCTAGCACTGATTCTCTGTAGTTCACATTTCTTTAAACAACATTCAGCTACATTCAAAAATCTCGATGCATGTTAAAGAAAAAGTACAAGTGTTTTTATAGCCACTGCAATATGTTTAACAACGATAACAATTGCAACACTTAGAAGAATAAAAACAACCAGAAAAATTACACGAAAATGTATGAATGTATGGTAATAGTTTGTGTTTTGAATCCACAAGGACGCACTGTTTGTGTGTGCAACTTTTAATTCATGAAAAAATCCTAACAGACAGGCATCAGTGGGTGTATAGTCATTCCGCCACTACAGTATTTCTTTAAGGTGTTTTTTTTATAATTATCAAGTCAAAAACAGTTTTAAAAGTTCCAAAGATGTGAACACTCTTTATACGTAAAGGGTGATTTTGTAGCAATTTTCTTTTTGGCAACACTGTTTTTGGCTGGTGAGCTGTTTTCGAGTATCTTGTTACTGTCAAACATGTTCAGTTTGGTATGTAATTTACAGGCATACCTAAATACGGGCGGAAAGCGGAACGTTTTTTTCCGCTGAGCTTTAACGCTGAAATGCCATACCTAAACAAAAGCGGCAACGTTATGTCAAAAAACAGGGTTATCAAACAAACAAATTAATCAACCCTGATTATATTAATAGCTGGACGGACGACATTTGTGATTTTGATATTGAAATTTTGTACAAATTACAAACGTGCATAGATATTTATGTACATATATAATCATATTGTAAATATTTTCTTATCTCCATTTTCTAATACGAAGTGCACAAATTTTTTCTTTTATTATTTATTTCACTTTTGTAAATATTTGCTTTTTTTCTCTGGTTACAATTGTTTTCTTTTTCAACTAACTTCATTACAAAACGCTCTGTCAAAATCGGATTTTCCAACAGCAAAGCGTTGCCGCCGCGTTATTTCGGTATGCTCCATACAAAATGTATGGACATGACAACTTTTGACAGCTAAAAAACGCTTGTCGCCCGTATTTAGGTATGGCTGTTAAACATGAATCGATATATATTTTTATGCTCTCCAAAAGAGAATTGGCGGATGTATTCATTTTATTGTATGTAACGACATATCCCTCTACGACACCATAAAGTAAATATTGACCCTGCGGGTCAAACATTTTTAACTTATCTCAGTCCTTTTTTTGCCCATTGATATAAAATATGAATACGTAATTTTTTATACTGACGGAAGGGTGTCTCAGTCATGCTGCTCCTAACACATTGGAAACGACCGTATTAAAATTTATTTGTTTCTTGTTTACTTAAGCCAAATACCATAAAAATTTAAATTTTAATATATATGAATATAGAGTTTTTAATTATCTAAATATTTGGAGGATATTTAAGATTCGACCTGGTCGAATATAACGTCTTTACTTGTCATCATCATTATTCTATACACTGATTTGAAAATTTATTGTAAGAGATATACTATTAAATTGATCCCATTGCTTAAAATTTCTTATTTTAAACTTGGTCTTTGTTCGCCTGTCTGTCTGTCTGTCTGCCTCCAAAAGCTCCTACATTGAGTGAAAAATAAAATTCTGTGAATAAAGTTGGGTATCACAACGGATAACATTTAAAAAAAATAGAAATTATTATGTTAACGTCACGTCAAGACAATATAAAAAATTTGACATTTGAGTACTCTTTTTCCTCGGCGTTTAATTATTTTTAACAGTCTGTTATTCACCCCTATCATGAACAAATTTCCCTCGAAATTTTTCCCTTTTGCAGTCATGAAAACATTCCCCGTGAATGATTTCTTATTAAAATTAAATTCCCCTTATTGTGAATGATTTTTCTCGCGCGAGTTTTTTCACTTTTTTTCTTTAATTTATTCACTTAGTTTTTGGTGGGGAATAGTGTAGAAAATGTAGGTATTTTAGAATATTAGAGTTTATGAATTTTATTTTAGGTGCAAGATCCGTTAATAAGACACAAACTGATATTTCTGCAACAAATCGATTGCCCGTGTATTTGTAAAAGTTGTTTCCAAAATATATCCAAATTATTTCACTACTAAATGTTAAACCATACCTTTTTTAATTTTTAAAATTATTACATAAATGTAAATTTTTCAACACAAATTTCTTTTATATTTCATGTTGATCTTGATCATCTTCTCTTTTTTACATTCACAGAAAACTGATAGAGGGAATAATTTCTCACGGTAGATTCACAATACAATTTTTCCCTTCGAGTGGAGTAAAAATTTCACGTGAACAAATATTCCACTTGTTATTCACGATAGAAGTGATTATATTTTAGGCCTTGGAGAATAGTCAGAGGCTGTTAGCAGTAATCCGTTGTTGCGCATATTCTGGTAACTGCCCTATTTTTGATATTGTATTGAATAATTACAATTACTTTTTCAAATCACTCAATTCAAAAGTAACACAATTTAAATAACCGAAAATTCTCCCAACAAAAATATTCAATTGCTCATTTCAACTTAATTAGCAAATCCAAATAAGTCTTTAAAGTGCAAATAAAGAAGGAAACAAAACAAAAGCAAGAAAAAATTTATTTGCAGTCTTCTTACGCTTTATTTTTAGTTGTTTAAAAGCAATTACAGACTCTTGGCTTTTTCATTTTAGTGTAAAATTTCTACTGCTTTCTTTAATGACTAATTAGCGAATTTGTCAGTAACACTCTCTACCTGCGAACAGGATTATATACTACATAGCACACAATAAATACTACAATCCATGTACAATTGTGTGCACATATATACTTACGTGTGTACATATTGATGTGTAAATGTTTTTAATGGAAAATTCATTGTACGAACGTGTATTATTTTGAAGGGAATTTTCTATGGGTTTTAATTTTAAGGTATTTATGGTTAAAGGTAGACCTTTGCCTTTTAACTAAATACACATACTATGTACTAGAATGTATGTGTGTGCATTTATTTATGCACAAGCATTTAGAAACAACAAAACCAGGATAGTATACAACTTTATCGCGAAACAACAAACCAAAAAAGATATTTTCATGAAATGAAAAGAAATAATAAAAACTAAAGCGTGATTTATTCAGTATAGAGAAAAATTTAACATGTTAACTTTACTTTTATTTTGTACAAAAGAAAATAAGCTGGAATACTAAAAATAGCTTTTCATTTCAATTCTTTTTTCCAGATATTTCTTTGAAATGTAGGAAAGAAGAACCGAGCCAGGTTTGAAAACTGTAGGCAAAAAACCATGATCACTATCTTATATATACACACATATATTTTTCACAAGAGCTCAGCAAATTTAAAAGTTTGTCAAAGAAATATTATACACTACGTTAGCCTGACAATGATATAGCCAAAATGGCATTTGAGTGGAACCCGCACATTTCGAGATGTCAAGGAAGACCCAAAAGTACATGGATCAAATCTACACATGCAGAATGTAGAACCATAGGCAATAGGTAACAGTGGACTGATTTTGTTTCTGCCCTATGCTCCGACTAGGAGTTTTAATGTATTTTAGATGTGAATTGTATTTAATTTAAGTATTTTATAAAATTTATATTTAAAGTAATTATAAAAGGAATTAAAAAGTATATCACAGTTTCGTATTCGTGCCTTTTTCATGAAACCCAAATATCCTAAAATATCGGCCATTTCACAGAGTTTAATTCCGTCCGGAAACGCAATTGATTTGGTATTTTGTTCCTCAGAAAATAATCAACGAAAAAATATTTCGGAATGAAATCATTTTTAATATCATCAACGAAATCAACTAGTGAAATGAAAAGACTTCATTCCGAAAAATTGTTTCCTTCTTTGTTTTCTGAGGAATCAAAAAACAGAATCAATTTATTAAACTCATTTAAATTAAATTGGTTTAATAATAGGTTCTTGTCAAAGATGAAAGAGTAAGTGTAGTTACGAATCAACATATTTAGCTGTGAAGTTAAATATTTTATGACATAGCGAAATGGCAATCATTGGAATTTTTTGTGTTTAAATCCATATGGGCATTTCCTCCGGATAGTGAAAAAAAAATTTCATATATATTGTTAAAATTTCATTATTTCACATTAAATAAACTAGTATATTTCTTGTTATAAGTTGCTATACACTATAAATTGAGTATTAAGTTTTTTTTTAGGTGATTTGAAGATATTTATGGGAAAATGCATGGTGATAATAATAAAAATATGGAAAAATCGTACGTTCACTACCGGTACTTAAGCCAATTAAACAAAAACCAATAGATATATTTTATAGTCTAAATACTGCATAGAGGCCTACATTAACACATTTTTAAAATAAATTAATCACTCTTGAATATTCCATTCTATTTCGCAGATTTTTATATTTCACTATTGTCAGCCAAAGTTGGCTTCTATTTTGCGTACGTTCGTGACCACATGTTTATTATTATGAAAACTTAAATTCGATGAAATCCATCTTTTGTACTAAACATAGAGGTACCAAAATGCTATCGAATCGCAAAAAAATTCTAGGAAAAGTTCCGTTTTCTATATTCTTTGTACATCAAAAACGTACGTTCGTGACCCCTAAAAATGCCCATATTTAATAAATTTTTGTAGCATTTATAATAAAATTATATTAAATATGATTATAATTCATAAACTAAAGTTCCAAAACACTGCATATTAACTGCTAGTGCATTTTATATTCCCCCTTATTCCGTAAGTATTTGTCGCCGTTATATTATAGAAAAAAGTAGGACAATTATTCAGTTTTTCTTCATCCATTGTGTATTTCTAACAGCCTCTTGCTGCTTTCTAGCCGTTAGAGATAAATCTAAGGACGTCAGCAGCATTCAAATGATCGCCATAACGAATACTTAAGTATCCCATTTTTAATATCGTCTTGACGTTGACGTCGACAAATAGTTACAGAATAAGGGGTATTATTTATCATATTGTATATGAGCTTTGAGGATTTTTGGCCCAAGTGGCCAAATAAGCAGTTGGCATGGATTGCCAGTATAGGTATAAAAAATGACGTATGTGATAGAAGACACTCCCATAATGAGTTTGTATATACTGGCAGCTTTCTTATTTGGCCACTTGGTCCAAAGTCTCTCCAAGATCATATAAAAGATGATAAATAATATAAAATGCACGAAGAGAAGGGGTTTTTACTAATCACAACGCGAAAACTCTTTTATTCCGTTTTTCTTAGCAGCTAAAGAAGCATGTAAAAAGAGAAGATGGACAAACTTATTATTAAAGTTTCCATTTGTTTTGATTTGATGAAGAAAGAAAAATATTAATAATAGTTAGAAAAAGTAGATGAAATTGGCTCTCCTCTTCATTACTTTTCTATACCATTTGTCATGGTTCATAAAGAATAGATATTTTATAGAACAACAAAAACTAAAGCACCAATAACTTAATTGAAATAGCAACAGCTGTAGGTTTCTCAATAATACAAAAAAAAAACGAAGTTTATAAATTATTTAGTGTATTGATGTTGTTGTACTAGTTGGTCTTGCTACTGATACCAACACAATATGACTGGCAAGTGATTACGTGTAAATTTTGTTTTTTAATATTTTTGCCAATTGGCAAAAGTTAAAATTAAACCGAAATGAAATATATATACAAAGTGCAGATGTATGTATGTATATAAAGCAAAAGAAACTTACTATTGTTAATATGGCCAAAAGTGGGTAAAATTTTTTAAGTTTTCAAACAATCAGTTCATTGATTTTCAGCAAACAGTATGTGCCGTCATAAGTTTTTTAATTTTGCGGACAATTTACAGCACAAGTAAATAATATTTTAGTATGCAAATGAAAGCTTCTGACTGCATCAAGGTTATTTTAAACCTTGTTTAAAATACGTACACACATACCAATTTTTTGTTTAGGACCAGCCCTCAGGTGATAACACCTGCATACGCAATACATTATGCCAGAACTAGAAATGGGGGGGATAGTGTTAAGCCGACAAATGAAGAAAGATTTGAAGATAGGGAATTATTGAAGCTTTTCCAAACTTTACTTCGCTTTCGAAATACCTCACTATAGAGGCCGACAAAGGAAAGTGCTGTTGCTGTGCTCTTTAGTACATGATAGTGTCAATCGCTGCCAGTAATTGTTCAGTGCCTTCGTCACTGAAACAATCCGACAACAACTAACACACTCGGTTCTTTCGGCTTCAATCTCGTGTTAAGTAATTCAGCCAACAGAACCCTCGTCTTAACTACTTGAGTCAAGAGATGGTTTTTTTCTTATCTCTCCGTTTATATAAACAATTTCCATCCAGTCTGAACTGTAATTAGAACTTTGGTCTACAGACATTTTTTTACCTTAAAGATTTGAATGTCTATAGACCTAAATAAATAAATCCTGTTTTTTTAATTTAAATAAAATTTTGCTCGTGATTGAAAACTTTTATTTTGCCAACAAATAATTGCATAAAATTTTCGATTACTTGGCAAACATTAAGCCTGTAAAAACTAACCTAAAGGACGTTTTTTATAGAGTGACAAAATTTTAAATCATAATAAAACAAGGAAATATATTTTTAATATCAATGAAGCTGGACTTAATGGAAAGAAAATTTTGTGGGATTAATGTTTAAATATGATTTCTGCTATTTGGAACAACCAATTTTCAACAACTAAAAAAATCCTCCATAAAGTGGGAGGACACAACCCTAGTCGCTGACAACGGCGACAAATTGATTGATTAGGATCATATTCAATGCTTTCCTGTACAGCGACAGCAGTCTCTTCAATATGCACTGTCCGTCATCTCACGGGATGCACGTTATCAGTAAGAATAAATGAGGACCGAATGTTCTTCGAATTAGCCGCTCTGCAGCACGATTACGTACGCCATAAAATGGAAGTGGTGTACGATGAGTTCATATAATAGAACAATTTTTTTGATTAAAAAACTCACCAATTTGCATGCGTTACTCTGGTGTTGTGACACTCTAAAAGAACACGCTATATTTACAATGAAATAAATACTTTTTTAATATTCTTGTGTGACTGTTCCTTTATCTGCACTCGGTTCTGGAACCAATGACACATAAGGAATACATTTATAGGCGGCAAACGGCGCAATTAAATGTAACTGTATCTGTGAAGCGGAAGTTGTTAATTTAAAAAAATTTTACTGTTATTAATACTTAGTCCAAGAGAGTCTAACTCATCGATAATGGATAATACAACTTCCGGCTGATGATATTAAAAAGTGCGATGTTGTTTTGAAATGACTCCGCAACACCAAACTTTTAATTTATGCGTGTTATTAGGTATTTTTTTAGGACACTAGGCTGGCTTCTTGATCTAGTTAATAGTTCTGTCTTAATCAAAAAATGCTTAAAAAATTGCAATATCACATTCTGTCAGTACTTTTCGTGCGACAAACTACATTACTTTATATAAACTGCACCGGAAAATGCACATAATTCTATTAATAAAATTTAATTGAAAATTATTTATAAACATTATATAGGCAGCCACCTACAGCCACTCTTACATCTGTGCAATGAGGGTAGCAAATTAAGTTGATGATCAGTGGTGAGTGGGCAATAAAATCAGAAATAATGTGTGGTCACCACATTGTATAAATTGGCCACTGTAAACGTACACAAACACATTTGCGCGATCTTAAAATAAATGTGGAATAGCAATGGAAGCATTGAATATTGTACTTACTTCATGTGTTATATCCAATTCGTGTTTTGCATTGTCATACAAAGTTTCCAATTCTTCGAGTCTCTGTTCCAGGCTCGATTTTTCTTCCAACAATGAGAGACCGTATTGGGCGGATTGAGCACGTTCACTGGTGGCCTGATCTAGTTCGCGTGTTAAACGTTCGACTTCCATATTTAGTTCCACTATAGTTTTTGGTGTAGCGATAGAACCGCTAACGCCGCCAGCACCTGAATCCAAAGACATGTTGTCAAAGACTGCAGCTGTAACAACTAATTGTTTATGGGGTCTATAATATTGCTGCGTTGTCAGGATTTGTGTCTGACAGTATGTGTTTTGATACAATTCCGGAGTTTCTTTTCTCGTGTTTGTTTTGACTTGGATGGACAAGAACGCAAAATAAATAGTATGGCGAATATGATGAGGGTGGATGCTTTTTATATCGGAATTTGTTTCTGTGTCCTTCTTCCTCAAAATTTATATGCTTTTTTGGACGGGTTTAGAAATTAAAGGGAAGGATGGATTTGTTGTGTAGTTTCACGAAAAGATTCGTTTTAAACAAAATTTTTATTTTTGCAATACTTTCGTAGTGCTCTAAAATGGTTTTAAAATATTTTTTATATTGTGGGCGGAATAGTGATGCTATCAGATATATTTCTTGGCTGCAAGTTTTTTGCTATTTTATTTTTTTACTCGTTGTTATGATTGGAGGGTTTTTATAAAACTTTATTATTTAAATTTCCACTTTTTAATGATGTTTTATATCATATTTTATGTTTTTTGGACGTATTCTTTAAATTCTTCTTTTACAAATGTTTTTGCTCTTTTTTTAGCAAGAGCTTTGCTTACTCTTTGAAATGTATTTTACACACTCTTTCTACTTTTTGATTTATTAAGCGCTCTCTTCTGGCCGTTCCTTTTGTTGCCTTGCTTTTGTTCTTCAAATAGAGGAGTAAAATAAAATTAATTTTTCTTGTCTTTTTTAACCCTTTTTTATTTGTAAATTTAGTTGAATTTTTTAAAGTAATATTAGCAGATCAGTTTTATTTTCTTTAACAATTACAAGAAAACAAGTAGAAAAAGCCAATTTTCATTGCATTTGTGAACACAAGAACAAAATAACTAAAAGTATAACTTTATTGAAGCAGTAGAAGTAGTGACATCACGATTTCCTCACTAGTTGGAATTTTTACACTACAGACTTTTTTTTCATCAACACTTTCTTTTTTAATTAAATTTTTGCACACTCATCCACAATTTTCGCTATATTTAGTAAGACGATTTTGCAACTTAATTGTCAATTTCAAAGCATAAAAAAATTAAATACTGTTCCAAAGTCTATATTCCTTGATTCAAATTAATAATTCTTTGATTTAATTTCCATTAAACATTAACTAACTTTACTTCTTCCACACAGCCACGTCTCTTCACAACGAGTAGAGTTGTACGGCTCCTGAATGAATTAATTCAATTGAATCATTCATTCAACTGAGCGAGGTGAATCTTTCACTTTACTGAGCGTTTTTAGCTCTTTTCTTTCATTTGTTTCAGTAGCTCCTTTCTTTCATTTGTTTCAGTAGCTCTTTTCTTTCATTTGTTTCAGTAGCTCTTTTCTTTCATTTGTTTCAGTAGCTCTTTTCTTTCATTTGTTTCAGTAGCTCTTGTCTTTCATTTGTTTCAGTAGCTCTTTTCTTTCACTTCTTTCAGTTGTTTCAATTGCGTCATTGAATCTGTCTCTTTCAGTAGCTCTTTTCAATGCTTGTATGTCAAAATCTATATGAAAAAAAGGAATTAATTCACTCAATGCAGATACACACTTGGTGTGGCGCTTTATATTATCAGAGCTGCCAGATGAAAATTTTTAAACAGCACTGCCATGATAAATATTTCAGTACTTATTAACTTGGTGCGTAAATATACATATATAAACATATACGTAAATTAACTGAGAAAAATCTACAACATACAAGGTTAAATGGAATATATTACTTTATTAAAATAGGTTCGAAAGCAAAATATTTAAAATCACTTAAATATTTATCAAGTTATTACTTATGTTCAATAAATGTGTTTTATATAACATATTAAAGAAAAAATTAAAAGGCATAAGTGGTTGTTGTATTAGCTAGTCTGATTCTTTCATGACATTTTCATTTCATGAATTATGGCTGAGCTAAGGAATCAACTGAGCTAGTGAAAGACATGAATGAATTAATTCAGTAAAGTGAGCGGAGCGGAAAGGAGCGCTCACTCAAAAGAGCTGTTTTGTACAACTCTAACAACGAGAGTGAGTGACGGAATGCGCACAAAAAAGAATCAAAAATGTCAATACTGAGTATGTATCAAGGATGGTAAATTTAGTACTTGTGTAATATGACAACAATATTCAAAGCGAATTAATATGTAGCGTAACAAGGCGAATTAATATTGTGCCGTTATATAGAATGAGAATACGTAATGAAAAACATATGTGATACCAAACATGTGTTGGGATATAGTTACAACAATTGATATAAAGAACAATCAAATGAAAACGCACTTTTACACCATATGGCACAGATATTTTCCCGTATAATAGTCATTATTAGTCATTTACGATCAACTTTTGCTATAAAGCAGTAATAATATTTTAATTATTTATATATAGTTAATCCCATCAACTTTCTTTTTATTATATAATGGCAGGTCATATATGAAGCTAATTGTTCTTACATGAGCTTAGAAGTCGACCTGTTTTTATTTCGCCTGTTTTTAGTTCACCTTTACAAATATGTGGCAAAAAATTAAATTACTATTTACCCCACATTTTTTGTTTGTTTGTTTGATTTTATAGCTTATATTATTATTAGAAGTGTGACAAAAATGCCAAAAAGTTTTAAATATTCATGTTCAATTTTATATACGTCACCAAGTTCCTTTTTGTATTGACAGAACATATATAAGAAGAATTGTACTCACTTGGGTTTTTGAGACGTCTTGATTCTACCATGTACTAACCATTGTGTCGTTGTTGGAAATTTCTAGTAGTCAACGGTCTTTTCTGCGGAGGCGTATTAATAATAATATTAATATGTCCTGCATCCAAGGCGAATTAATATTAGTTCACATTGTGTTGCGTCCTATAAAAACAATGAAGGGAACACACGATGATATTTCTGCCAAAGATCACTTATAAATTACAACGTATGCTGTTGTTATAGATTTTATTATTGATAGATCTTAGTAAAACTAACTAACAATATTCATATATGTATGTAACCATAATGATCCAATAGGTAGGTTTATCATATATATAAGATTTTCATATGATACAACAAAACATTGTAAAATTCATATGTGGTCTTTTAGAAAGGCAGCGACTGCATGCTGTTTTTATGCATAGCGTTTGACATAAATAGCCGATATATGTATATAGAATCCATCTAGATACTCTGACCATGTAATTTAGATTTCATGAAACTCAATTAGATTATCATTTTAGTATTGGGGATACCTGCTTGTTACAAATAATATTAGTATAATATGATAAATTAAAACTTTCAATTGTTGAATTTTGAATACGAAAAAACATTTTGTATTTCTCATTCGCTTATAGCCGTCGATTAATCTATATTTATCCTAGTTGCACTAAAAGAAACCGTCTTTTTGTTTATATATATATATATATATATATATATATATATATATATATATATATATATATATATATATATTTTCTTAAGCATATATGTTAATTTTTTCACATATTCTTCAAAAAAATAAGCAAAGGCATGAAGAAATATTAAAAAAAAATTAAATGAAATTTATATATAATAAAAGACATAAAACTTAAATTTATATGTAAAAATTAAATACGGGTCCGAAATAACTGTTATTATTTTTTACATATGGAATAACTTATGGAAAAAATTGGCCTTGTGATAATAATTATAAATTACGCAGAATATTGTAGTCCTGCCATAAGTGTTATAAAAAATTATAATTTTTATATTTTTGGTATTTGGAAAATCATTATGAAAGATTTTTATTCTTATTGGTCTTCTTTTCTGTCTTCTATAACCTCGCTACAGTTCGAAAATCGTAAGATATTTTTGTAAAATCTTGCACAATGTCTTAAATGAGTCCTTATAAACCAACTATGTTTCCAAAAATATATACGGATAGGGAAGACCGAAAAATATAAAAATCGTCCATAACAGTTATGGAAGACAAAAATATATATAAATAAATAAAAATCTTTTGTAATGGTTATCGGCGCCCAATTATAATTTACTATAATGGTTATCACAGACCATATATATATTCGTTAATGGTAACTATTATTCACATATCAGGTCTGTGTGATAAATTGTACTTTCAGCATATTTTCATATATTGGTTATAACAATGATGTGTCTGACATAAAATGGTTTCATATAAATTCCAACTGTGGATAGAAGGGTTAAATATGTGCTCGTGTAAAGCGCCCTTCAATGTTTTTTTTCAATATTTACTTATATATTTATTTTCCATTGCGAACAGCTGTGTTTTTTGTTTGTTTTATATTCTTCCGTCTAGAAAAGGAATCAGTCAAATAACTAATAGTTGAAAATTAACTAACATGCTGTTTGATTGCAAATAAAAATAAACAAGTATTGACATTAAAACATTAGATTGCTTAAAACGTATCCCAACAGAAACTTTTTACATCACGAAATTCCATTGCGTCATTGACAAAAAAGAAGCAGACTAACAAACAAATTTGAAGCAGTCGTGCGGGGAAAACAGAAAGGTGTGACTCCAAAAGGACATACAAAGAATTACCTTTTACAAAGTTCATTTGATATTAACTATTACGTTTATTTAAGGTTATTTTGTTGCATTCGGTTCGTTGAAGTTTTCCAATCTACAGTAATTTCAGTAATAATTAGTTTAAAATATTACAGGTGCTATTGCAAAAACAGAAAGAGTGGGAGTTAAGTGACTAATATTTGTATCATCTTCACGCTTTTTTTCTCAACTGCAGCTAAAGTCGCACCTATTGTTCTGCAATGGAAATGAAAGAAGTGTTTGGTCGCGAGGGAAGAGATGCTAAAAATTTATTAGTGTATCAAATACGTGACGACAAACCGCTGGCTTTGGGTGCTAATTATGAAAGTAAGTTCAATAAATAGTACTTTGAGTGTTTCTTTCGCTATAAAATCATGTATTTATATAAATGAAGAAGTTCCGGGACACTCTTCCAGTTTGAGCCCAGTTCTGCCTGAATTTCACTGACTCTTACATAAAATCATCCTTAGACTTTCCTTTCATATGTAAAAGCATAGTAAGCAATTATTTAAAATATGTATTAATTGAGAATTGTATGTATCTGAAACAAATAGGCTGAAGAAGCTTAAACCAAAGATACTAATAAATAAATTTCAAAGAGTGTGTACATTGAACTACTTCTGTTCACTAGCCGATTTTAAAATACGATTTTTCGGAAATGCGCGTATATTGTTTCAATAGGTCGCAAAAAGGTGTTTGAATAAAACTCTTCTCATATTGTTTTATTAAATATTTTGGATCACATTCAAAATATACATATATAGGACGAAACGCGTAGTTTTCGAGTTATTAAGCTCTAATATATTCTTAAAAATTTTTCACTGGCCAATCCTGCCAATATGATTTATAACGAATTAGGTTTGGAAAAATTAAAAGCAAAATTTTTAAATAAAGTTGTTATAAATTCTATGCACTCAAAGCTAAATGTAAAGCAAAATTAAAACTTATGCTGTAAAACAGACTTTCTTGCCTTAAAGCCCATATATTAAAAAATACCTTCTTGTAGTTTGTGTAGACTGTAGATTCATATCCTAAAAATTACAAAAAATATATATTTTGGACAATATTCTTTGTAATACCAATGCCTCTTTCAGAATCTGTGTCTTCAACTTTGCCAAATCGCAAGCCACCAAAATCACCTAATGCATTAGTGCCTCCCACATCATTGACTCTCAAGAAGTCACATTCGCCATCACGGCACTCCAGCAAACAATCGACTGGCCCTCGAGTACGAAGTGCCTCTACAGGTCGTGATAAAAAGTCTGAACTGCAGGCTCGTTACTGGGCTCTACTCTTTGGAAATTTGCAACGTGCAGTCAATGAAATTTATCAAACAGTAGAATGCTACGAAAATATATCATCGTGCCAAGAAGCGATATTAGTTTTAGAAAACTATGTACGAGATTTTAAGGCCTTAAGCGAATGGTTCAAAGTGTCCTGGGACTATGATTCGCGACCATTGCAGCAGAGACCCAATTCTTTGGCGTGGGAAGTACGCAAAAGCAATCCTGTGCCTAGGGTACGAGCCAAGTCACTGTCAAGTCCTACGATGTCGGGAAAATCTAGCCCTTGTCCCTGCAACTCTGGCAAAAGTTCTCCATGTTTGGGTAATTTAGAGCAACATTCCCCACGGAAAGGATACCGCGTAAATGTTCGAGAACTATTTGCTTCGTCCAAGCGTCATCAAAACGATGCTGCAAAAGAGTCCGAACAACAGTCCAACCAAAGCTCACCACGTTCTCAGAACCAAGAAGAAGACGAAGCACCACATTTGATTTTAGAAAATCGCAGCCATCAATACGCTCAAACCGATTTGGAAGATGATCATTTAACTTTAGCTGGCATACGAGAAAAAATCCAAAGAGAGCAGGAAGAGAGAGAGGCTCAGCTTAGGCTAGAGGAGGAATTAGAAAAGCAACAAGAACTAGAAAAAGAAAGACTAGAAGAAGAGGAAAGGCAAGCCAAAGCTAAAGAACTAGCAGAAGCAGAAGAAAAAGCCCAGCAAATTACTGAAGAACCATCGGCTGTGGAAATAACGGTGCAAAAACTCAATGACATGGAAAATGTTTATCTCTCTAACAACACAAAAAAAGATCCTACTCCACCCGAAACTGTTTTGAAAAAGCTACAACCTTTGGAAGAGAAAGCAATAAAATCAGAAAATATCAAGACAGATGGAAATAAAAAGGCAACTACATTTCCGACGGCAACGCAAAGCAGTCCCTTAAAATACTCCAGTGTTTTAAATAGGCCAGCAACTGCATCGAACAATAATTCGAACCCCGTAAGGAGTACAATTGCCTCGAACTCCGCTAGTAATCAAAATGCCATTAAACCATTTGCCAATACTAAGACCTCTGCCTTAAGGGCATCGGCTGTTAAACCCAATACTTCGATCGCAGCAGCCAAAATTGGTAGCAATACCACTTTAAAGCGATCGGCCACAACTGCTTCTGTCACTGGACAAAAACCACCGTTTTCAGGCGGAAAAGCTTTACCAAAAAATACCCGAAATTCTTTGCCACCACGTTCGGCAAATAGCAAAAGCGATAACTATGGGCCCCCAAATAACGTGGCTTCACGACTGTCGGCTAGATCGAGAACAATGATTGAAATGCATCAAAATGAAGGGGCACAGAAGACGACAAACAACCTAAAACGGCAAACCTCTATAACTTCAAGAACTATTAACAACGTGAACAATTTAACTTCGCACAAATCCTCCAAAGATGATATTGGCAGCTCCACTTCAACCTTAAAGGCAAGCAATGAAAAAATCTCTTCCTCGCGGTCCAACATCAATCAGAATCCTCCAAAAGTTGATGATCGCAAATCCGAACCCAAACAAATGCCCAGCAACAATAATGACAGCAACGATGGCTGGTTGACGGTGAAGAATAGAAGACGTTCAAGTATGCACTGGTCTTCCAGATTCAATCAGCCCACAGGTTATGCCAGTTTACCCACTCTGGCCTTGCTGGATGAGAAGCAGAGTGATGAGGAACAGGAGGACAAAACTGTAGAGGATAAACCCAAAGCACAAACTAATGGCCATGCCAACAAATCCTCGAAAGTGTTAAAACAAACGCAAAAGATGGCTCCAGATAAAAGCAATAAAATTTCTTCCTCAACCTCGAGGCCGGAGATAAAAAATGCTAAAGCCAAAGTCAATTCTTTGCCACCGCAAAAGAAACCTCCTGCCGCTCCGTTAAGCAGTCAAGCCAAAAAGGAAACTACTCCTCCCTTGAGTAATAAAAACACCCCGGCAGTACTTCCCAATAGACAAACTAACATCAAGCGTCAAAAATCTGATCTGACAGGACTTAAAATGACCTCGTTACACAAGGAATACATGCGGAGTGAAAAGTTGGCACTACGCAAGCAAAACAACAGTTTGAATGGTGCCGCCAAATCATCTGAGCTATTAAGTCACTATCACTTGGGCTCGGGCGACTGTTCCGATATCAACTCCTCGGCCGAAACCATAGTTGAAGCCCAGAACAGCCTCTCACCGGAATTAACGGGCTCCGACTTAAGCTACTGTGATCACAATAAAATCGATATAAAAATACAAACCAACCGAGATTTCTCGAAAACCATAGGCGACCTTTACAAAAGTATAGCAAACAGAGCAGAGAACGCCCTAACTGCTGCATCAACCTCGGGCCCGGGGGCACTTTCTAGTTGTGACGAAACCGATGAGTGCGACGAACACCAGCGTCTACTGGTGGAGGAACAGGAGTCCTTGGAGAGGCAAATCCGTGAATTGGAATCAACAGAAATCGACGTTGATACCGAAACAGATGAAACAGACTGCGAAGTGGGCATTCTGGAAACAGATCGTGATGATGAAGAAGACCATGGCTACCACGATAATTTAGACACTTCCTCTGTGGTCTTTGTGCCCATCAATGGCCAGGAAGACGATTCGAATCTTAGCCTGGAGATGCGCTATCAAGCCTTGTTGTCTGAAATGTCTTGGGGCGAAAGAGAAGAAGCTTTGGCAACATTGCAGGCCTATGTTTCCCGGCATCCGGGCCGGGCTCAAGAACTACACCAAAAACTGTCATCCCCGTCCAGACGACGCTCATTGCAGGAAACGTTGAAGAAATATCAGGCCAAACAGGCGAGAGCACAACAGACACGGGAAAATCTGAAAAAGGAAAAGGCCATAAAGATACAACAGCTCTTAGCCCGCGTTGAAGATGTCAAGGCTGCCAAAAGGCAGCTCATTGAGGATAAGCGCCTGAAGATGGAGGGCAGGCTGCAACGTGCTGCTGAAAACCGTGAACAGTATTTAAGACAAATTATTGAAAAGGCCCATGATGAGGAAAAGAAACTCAAAGAAATTAATTTTATCAAAAACATAGAGGCACAAAATAAGAGGTTGGATCTTATAGAGTCTTCCAAAGAAACCGAGGGACGTTTGCAGGACCTGGAACAGGAGAGACAAAAACGTTTAGAGGAGAAGGCAGCTAAAGAGGCGGCAGTTGAAAGGCGGCGTCAAGAGCTGGAAAAAGAAAGACAACGGAAATTGGAAAAAATGAATGAGAGTCGTTTGGAGAAGGAACAACGCATTGGTAAAATGCAGGAGCAAAAAGAGAAACAACGCCAGGCGTTGGCACGTGAAAAGGCCCGCGATCGTGAAGAACGTTTGCTAGCGCTGCAAGTGCAGCAGCAGCAGACCACCGAAGAACTGCAAAGAAAAATACTATTAAAGCAGAAAGAGTCGGCTAGACGACATGAAGAAAACATGGAACATATTAGACAAAGAGCTCTGGAACTGACAATACCCTCACGCAATGTGGAAGAGAATGGTCTTGTACGTGCCGAAAGCGATGAGAAACAACCAGAAGATTGCGATCTATCGTCAACCGTTTCAGATGTTGGTAGTCGAGAGCACACCCGTGGCTACAAAAAGAAAATGAAGAAACTTAAGCAAAGAATGTCGCAAGCGTGAGTACATTTTATTTCGAATTTTGCAAGAATTTGTTAACAATTGCGTTGTGTTTTTAGATCCGAAGAGTACATAAAAGAACTACAACCCGTCCCTCTGCATATGAAACGAGAATCTCAGGTTCCCAAATATCTGAATTTAGTTAATAAAGGTGGTGGCACCCAGGGTCTGGAGCGAGCCTTGGGCCAGTTATTGCGCATTATGGCTAAAGCTCAAGTATTTGATTTTCAATGTTTTCTTCTTATGGATGGCCTGGGAACGATTTCATCCAATGTTATTACCAAAGGCATGTCAGAAGATGCCGAAGTTTCCAAGAAGTTTGTTCTTTGCTTTAACAAAATTGCGTGATGGAAATATTAATGCCATGAAAACGTTTTATTTTTCAGAGCTGTGGTTCTTGCAGTCCAGTTGTATCGCAACGCCTGCACATTATGTCCTCAAATAGCACGTCACGCGATTTTGGGCAATTCTTTGGTCGTTTTATTCGATGCCCTATTCCAAAGTTTGCAGGTAAGTCTACTTTAATTTCAACTCCTGTGTGTTCCAAAATTTTATTAAACCACTTGCTATTTTTAAATGACCTTATTTTTATTTTTAAAAAGAATTTTTCATACTTGACCACGTGCCATAAATATAATTTTGGCTTTTTGGGCAAAGCATTGATCCAAAGAAGGCAGATGCCATTATAAAAACAAAGAAAATTCACGTTTCATAGTAATAAATCTTAGCATAAAATAATAAACTTACAGAGTCCACTAATCGCTAATTCTAAAATTTGATTCTTGTGCCTGTTGTACATATTAGCCAATTCTGTAAAAGCAATTATTTAAAACAGTATCGTAGCCACGGTTGCCACTGTGTAAAAAATTTTTTTACCAAAATTTTCCGAAAAAGTTACCAAAATTTTTTTATAAAAACAAAAATCTTTATTTTTATTATAATAAAAACAACAACTTTTATTAATAAAAAACATAATATAAAACGTTTTAATTCATTTTAGAACATAAATAAATATTTCAATTCATTATACCTACGAATTCCGTATTTAATTTAAATAAATTATTTAATATTGCAGTCATTTAAAATAATCTTTTGCTGACCAAATGACATTTGCATATTACGCCGTTGAACAATTTGGCGCACATTCACACAGTTGTTTTTAATGATTTTTTTTCTCAGTGTTGAGTAATGCGGAAAAATGATAAAAGAAAAGCAATAATTTTATAGTTTGTCAAGCCTTAAAAACAAAGTTACCAAGTTACCAACCCTAAAAAAAATTACCAATTTTGGTAGAATGTTACCAACTGTGGCAACTGTGATCGTAGCCCTTTAAGATATTCAGAAAATGATAGCCCACCTTATGGGTTATATTTTAATTTTAACTCAACTGATTATATTGTTTTGAAACGCAGTAGGCGAAACGAAAAAGTTTTTTCTGTCAGAAAATCATACTTTGTGAATCATTTCAGAACGAACATTTTTCATATTTTTTCATCAGGAACGGATGTGTCTCCTTATGAAATTCGTTTAGAATTATATTTTCTTCAATTGACTTTAAATTAAATTTGAAAAATTTTATTGAAATTGTAAAAATCGAAAAAATCCATAATATCTGATTGTATTTCGGAGAAAACCGTTTAAATGTAAATTGCAGTGCATTATTTACATTCCCAAAAATTTTTTTGGATACTGGCCCAGGTTTTTAATCGCATATTCATACATTTGGATCTTGCATATTGCTCTTGCTCGTGTTTTATTCTTGTTTAAACATTTGACAATTCCTCCTTTAAATTTTATTCTATTTTCTGCGGTGCAAAAGAGCGGACCAGTTACAATCAACAGCGTTGCGAGGTTTTAATAAATAAAATCTATAACCATTATTCCAAGGATTTTTTACAGTCACCTCTACTTCTTAAAAAAAAAAGAGGTGAGTGGAATGGATTTGGATGCGTTGTGCCTCCAAAAGCAGTTTAGAAACCTTTGCTTTTCGCTGGGCACATTCAAATTAACAGTTTGCAGTCTTATGAAATTATCCAATTTGCACGAGACGCCTATTTTAATTTAATTTTTACTTACAGCATTTCGATATTAATTAACGCTATGCAGGTTTTTTTCGCTTAGCTTTCGAAAAATCTTCATAATACATTTTCACTGAGTCTTCAAGAGCCACTGATCGATCAGAGAAGAAAATATCAACAGCGCAAAGAACAAATCGTAAGCCAGACCAGTATCCAAGATTAAAATGCTTGAACATGCAAAAAATTAGGCCACTATCCGGAAAATTTGCTGGGAATGGAAATATTACGCTGCAATTTACAACGCAACCATTTTCTCTGATATAGAAACAGATCTTTTGAACTTTTTTCTATTTTTACAATTTCTATACACATAAACTGAAAGATAGAACTATTTTTTCATATCTAATTTGAAGTTTATTCTTGAAAATTAAATTTAAAGCAATTTCCCAACGAAACACATCCATTCCGGATCAAAAAATATGAAAAATGTTCGTTCCAAAATGATTCAGAAAGTAGGATTTTCTGACAGGAAATTTTTTTTAATTTGGCCTACTGCGTTTAAAAAGAATACAATTAAATGAAAATTAAAGTACAAATGTAACCCATAAGGTGCGCTATCATTTTCGGAATATCTGAAAGTGCTCAAAATAATTGTTTTTATAAAAATGACTAATTTATACAAAAGGAATTCTCTGTATCACTCAATTCACACGATTAGTTTTATGACGGTCTAATTTTATTAAATCCCTTTTGAAATTGGTTCCAAAAACTCTATGCGTTCATACGACGAATTTGGTTTTCATGCCTATTTTTATTATTGTTTGTTATTGTTTCACATGTAAAATAAAAACAGAACAAAACGTAACAGAGAGAATAGATATTAATTTAAAGAGAAATATAAAAAAAACATCAAATCAGAAATCAAGTCATTTTTTCTATCCCTCTTTCTTCTCTACACCGTTCACTATGAAAACAAAAACGACGCCGAAAATTGGACGTCATAAAATTCATCGTGTGAATTGGGTGTAAGTTTTTACCAAAAACGGCTAAGAGAAAAAACGTAAATTTGTCTTCTTATTCTCAATTTCCACAATATTAATATGCTGCCCCCCAACCCCAGAGTAAATATGTATATGCTGGTTCCTTATGAATAGGAAAGTCGAATGAACGACGTTCTACCCAGCGCCTTCGGTTGTAGACTGATGATATTGGGAATAGTCCTAAATCGCTTGTTCATATTTTCCAGCCCCTGAAACCATATTTAAGATTTTGCTGATTTTCAATAGCAACCTGTTTCGGATTATGTCCACTACATCAGTCTACAACCGAAGTCTCTAGTTTTTATAGAGTTTCGGACGTCATTTATTCAACTTCCCTATTTATACGGATCTAAAATATATTTGCATATTCGTATTAACTATTTTTGGTAAAGGGTACAACAATGAACTTACAGGGAATTCACGAACCGCTCATTCAATAATTTTTTAAAAATTTTACGATTGCAGTGAGTTTTTCTATTGATATGGTATATTTTTTATACTTTAACTAGTATTTAAAAGACTTCAAGATATTCCGAAAATGATAGTGCACCTTATGGGTTATATTTTCATTTTAACTTTCAATTAATTATATTCTTTTTAAACACAGTAGGCCAAATGAAAAATTTTTTTCTGTCAGAAGCAGGGTATACTGATACAGGTAGGAGCGGTTTTACAAAAATAAAAACCTATATGTATTTTGTTTTTGTGAATTCTAATTCAAACGTCACAATTAATTGTGTAGAGCAAAGCAAAACGAAAAAGTACAAAAACAAAATATACATGTTTGTTTCCAAAGTATATCTATATCAAGTATATGCAAGAGCCCAGCTGACTAAAATTTTTTTCAGTTTTTACATGAACGTATGTCAAAATTTGTTTACTTTTGTAGCGAGCCATATTTGTTTATTCGTTGAAAAAATAATTTTGTAAAATTGTGAAAAACATTATGAATTCAACAAAAGTAGCAAAAACGAATTGTTGTGGAAAAGATTTTTGTGAAAAAGTGTATTGTTTAAGAAAAGTAACAAAAAGAAATTGTTTTAAAAAAGTTCTATGCGAAAAGTATTTAAATTTTTGGAAATAATTGTGAACAAAGCAAAATAAAATAAAAGAAAATTTCTGACATAAAATATTAATTTTACACAAACAAAATGTACGGTGGTTTTTGTAATTTTATGTTGTTGTACTCTTGCGACTACTTGATATAGATATACTTTGTTTGTTTCTACATTTGCCAGGGCACACTGATACAGGTAGGAGCGATAGCCCATACGGTTATTTTGTTTTTGGGAGAAATTCTAATACAAACGTCAAAATTTCTTTACATATTTACATACATACAAAATATGTAAAAACAAACATGTATATTTTGTTTTTGTACTTTTTCGTTTTGCTTTGCTCTACACAATTAATTGTGACGTTTAAATTAGAATTCACAAAAACAAAATACATGTAGGTTTTTATTTTTGTAAAACCGCTCCTACCTGTATCAGTATGCCCTGACATTTGCTTTTAAATTTTGTATGTATGTAAATATGTAAAGAAATTTTGACGTTTGTATTAGAATTTCTCCCAAAAACAAAATAACCGTATGGGCTATCGCTCCTACCTGTATCAGTGTGCCCTGGTCAGAAGAATCTTACTTTGTAAATCATTTTGGAACGAACATTTTTCATATTTTTTCATTCTGAATGGATGTGTTTTTTATCAAATTCTTTTAAAATTATATTTTCAACAATTGTCTTCCAATTAAATGTGAAAATGTTTTATTTTTCAGTTCATGTGTATAGAATTGTAAATTTCGGTGTAACATTTCCATTTACAACAAATTTCCCGGATAATGATCTACGATTTGTTCGCATATTCATACATTTGGATCCTGGATGCTGCTCTTGGTCTTTCATTTCATTTTTTTCTCTTGCATTGAAAAAGAGCTGAACAGTTGGATTTAATAAGTTATCACTACATCCTAAAACGAATGATTGTGGGTGGAATGACGTTGTGCATCCAAAACGAGTACAGAAACCTTTCCTTTTCGCTGCGCACATATATATTAAAAATTTTCTGGCCTATATTTGCACACAACATTCATTTTTACTTACAGCACTTCTATAGTAGTTGGCGATATTTCAGTTTTTGCAGAGCTTTCGAAAAATCTCCGTGGTACATTTTCACTATGTCTTCGGAGCCATCATTAGAACAGGAACAAAATATCATCAGGGCAATTGTCAAATGTTTATAGAACAACAAATCATGAACAATATCCAAATGTATGAATAGACGAACAAGAACTAGCCCATTATCCAGGAAATTTGCTTAGATTTTTTCTCCGACATAGAATCAAATATTTTGATTTTTTTTTTCATTTTTACAATTTCTGTACTAATTTTTTATATATAATTTGAAGTCAATTGTAGAAAATATAATTCTAAAAGAATTTCATAACAAAACCCGTCCATCCATTCAGAATGAAAAAATATGAAAAATGTTCGTTCTGAAATGATTTACAAAGTAAGATATTCTGACAGAAAAAATATTTTTCATTTGGCCTACTGCGTTTAAAAAAAGTATAATCAACTTAAAGTTAATATTAAAATATAACCCATAAGCTGCGCTATCATTTTCAGAAGTCCTAAAATACTCGTTAAAGTTAGAAAATGTCCCTGCAATCGTAAAATTTTTCAAATTTTAGAATTAGCGGTTAGTGAATTCTGTAAGTTTATTGTTATACCCTTTACTAAAAATGGTTCATAGATTTATCATTCTATGATCAATTGCCACAATATTAATAGGCGATCCCATAAAGTAAATATATTCTGGGTCCATATGAATAGGGAAGTCGAATAAACGACGTCAGTATGTCTGTCTGTACGCCAAAACGGTCTTCCAAAGAGCAAAAAAATGCTACAGACTTTGGTTTTGGACTGCAGTATTGCAAATAGCCCTAAATAGATTGCTATTTAAAAATAGCAAAAGCAATGGTTTTGGTATATAAAAGTAAGCAGATAAAATTGTATTCTATTTTTTTGTTCATCAAACTTATTTTACACTTCAGGAAGAATTAAATTGATATTCAAAATCAAGCAAAATCAAAATACGATTCCAGGGTTGCACAATTGCAACTTTTTCGGTACATAAAAGCAGAGTTGTAAATGAATCATTCTTTTTTTGATTTCAATTCATTACGAATTAGCTAAATTTTGAATTAATTCTTTTCACCAAAAAACAGAACTGAATGAAATTTGTATCAATTCAAATAAATTTGCAAAAAGGAATTGTAATTCATTTCCAATTCAAATGAATTGGGCAAAATGAATTGCAATTCATTTTTAATTCAAATTCATTTCCAATTCATTTGAATTGAATTGACTTTGAATTAATTCAAATGAGTTAGAAGAAATGAATTGCAATTCAAATGAATTCATTTCCAATTCATTTCAATTGAATTGACTTTGAATTAATTCAAATGAGTTAGAAGAAATGAATTGCAATTCATTTCCAATTGATTTGAATTAATTAAAATGAACTCGAAAAATTAATTTGTTGTTCATTTCCAATTTATTTGAATTGAATTGATTTTGAAAAAAGACTACTGTAAGTAAATGTAAAGAAGCATTACTGCCGTTTTGTTATCCAACTCATTTTATTATATCAGACAGCATTACTCTCATTTCGGATATCACCTACAATGAGATAATCGTCGAAAGGCATAGAAAATAATAAGAATAGAAATTCCAATGATGTACTGTAATTAGCAGGTAACGGCAGAGTATGACTTGAATTAGTAGGAAGCTGCGAAAATCCTATCAGCATGAGCATTAATTCATAATTGTTTATTTATTGTACATTTACTTACAGTAGTCTTTTTTCAAAATCAATTCAATTCAAATAAATTGGAAATGAATAACAAATTCATTTTTCGAGTTCATTTGAATTAATTCAAATGAATTGGAAATGAATTGCAATTCATTTTTCCAACTCATTTGAATTAATTCAAAATGAATTCAAAAGAATTGGAAATGAATTGCAATTCATTTTTTCTAACTCATTTGAATTAATTCAAAGTCAATTCAATTCAAATGAATTGGAAATGTAATGCAATTCACTTTACCAATTCATTTGAATTAAAAATGAATTGCAATTCATTTTGCCCAATTCATTTGAATTGAAATTGAATTGCAATTCATGTTTAAAAATTTAAAATGACTTGATTCAAATTTCATTCAATTCGTTTTTTGGCGAAAAGAATTAATTCAAAATTTTACTAATTCAGTGCATGAATGATTCGTGAATTAATTAAAAAATGAATGATTCGTTTACAACTCTGCATAAAAGTAAACAACAACTCAAAATTTTGTCACTTTATATGTTAATCATATATGACATTTTTTAAATTAATTCATTGTTACTGGATAAGAGAAAAGCCAATGAGACAGTTCCAGAGCTGGAAAATTTTCTTTGGTATATTAAACTAATAATAATAATACTATATATAAATAAAGTTCTTTGGTAATCAAACCTATTTTCTATTTTTAAAAAGAAATAATTTAGTATTGAAAATCAGAAAGATCAAAAAGATGTTACCAGGGTTGGGGTAAATGTGTGTATACAAGATTCGGCACAACAGTTTTACTTGTGTTATAAGATACTTCTATCCCTGAAACTGATTTAACATCTGACGTCAATAAATTTAATGTTTTTCCATATAAGTTTTGTAAAAATTAAAGCACAAAATTTTCCACCTCAATCCGTGTCACCTTATATTTTCCGATTATAAAAAAAAATCACATCGAAATTGAAAGAAATATTTTTATAAATATTTTTTTCAAAATGAACGAAGTAGTTTTTTTATAATTCTCTTCGAGAATGGCTTATAATTCTTGGCATTAATACTTGGCCCTATTCTTCTAAATTAGCCATTCAAATCATTATATTTTTTAAATAAAACCGTATATCTATTTATTTATTTTCAATATCTATAAGTACATATGTATGTGTATATGTACATATGTACTATTATTATTTAAATATTTACATGATAACAGATATTAAATAATTTAAGTGTCATCGATGTTCGACTGCCTCAACAACTTCCATTCATTTCTGTAAAATGTAATCAAGTGTGAATAGTTAATTATTTAAAAACAAATCATTTAATTTATGCGAGATATCACAAATTAATGCTTTAGGCATATTTATTTTTAATCTCTGTATACATTTAAAGACCAAATAAATATTTTTGAGTCGGAAATTCCTGACAACATGTGGAATAAATTTCATAAATCAATAGTTCTAAATACACATAAAAATTAATCGCCATATTTATTTTTAACGTCGTTAATACTTAATGGTATTTCTAAATTTAAATTTTAATAATTTTTATTTACATATGTAAGTTTAATTTAAATTAACATTTTTTAATTCTTTGATCTTGATAATCTTTATCAATGAGAAATTAAAATTTAAATGTTAAAAATCGAATGAAATTTTCAGGTTCTGTTTCATTGCTGCCATTTCAAAATTTTTTTGTTGTTTATCGCTGAAAGGGTACTATTGGATATTTTTTCTATAAATTCTCTTCTTAGATCAATACTTCTAGTCCAGCGCTTTTCCATTTTTTTTCATTCCTTCGAAATAATTCCCCTTATTCTGTATTTATTTGTCAACCTCACATCAAGACAATGTCAAAAGTAGATCACTTGAGTATTAATTTTCTTCAGCAATTGACAATTTTGAACAGCATTTTGGCAAAGACAAGGCCTTACCGAATATCTACGGCTTGTCAGAAGTAATTAATAAATTCATTTAGTCTGTGTTCATACGAGTCATGTCTTATTGACAAGATTCTTACTTTTTCTTCTTTGAACTTGCATTCCTGTTCACACAATTCATGTCTTGTTGACGACATGTACATATAGTTGTATTCATGTACATATGCTTGTGTGCTTTACGAATGAGAAAGCAAAACGTACTGACAGTACATGCGCATGAGTACTCGTTACTTCCCTTCCCTTCTCCCCTCTCGCCTACAAAGTCGCAATCATGGCAGTAAAACATGTCAGTATGAACACAGACTTAAGGCTGGTTGTCGCATACAGCTGAAACTGAAACTAAAACTGAAACTGAATTTTTTTAAGTTTCAGTTCTTACTTTTTCAGTTCTAAAACAGCAACTGAATGTTGCGTGGGTTGCAACATACAGCTGAAACTGAATCAAAGCAAATGTAATTTGTCGGCTTTGTTTACTTTTTTTTTCAACTATTTATACGCGCTATTTAAATTTTACAAAAAAATGCAAGGTGAATATTCATTCAAACAAAATAAAGTGATAGTTTTCAAATTTGACATGTCAAAAATTACATTTCAGTCGGACAGCGACTGAAAATAAGTCAAAAGTACTTTTTTTCAGTTCGGTTGCTAATGTACTGAATTCAGTTCCTGTCAACAGCAACTGAAAAATCGGATTCAGCTGCTAAATTCAGTTGCTATTAAGTTTCAGTCGCAAACGTATGGAATTCAGTTTGAGTTTCAGTTTCAGCTGTATGCGACAACCAGCCTTTATTAAATAAAAATAAAAAAATACAAAAAAATAATTCGCAGTTTCGCAGATTTGAACTTGAGCCCGTTGAATAAATTAACATCCTGTGATGTAATTAATTGTTGTTTACAAGGAGTAGGTAAGTGTCCAGTTAAGTGTCCAGTCTGATATTCAGCCTTATTACCGCTGGCGTTTTTCGCCTTTAAGTTCGACAAATTGTAATAGATTAAAGACAAAAAGTTGAATTTTTCTTTAATCTATTACAAACTGTCGAATCTGAAGGCGAAAATCGCCAACCGTAATCAGGCTGATTGTCTTGACGTGACGTTGACAATTAGTTACGGAAAAAGGAGGAATATTGTGAAGACCCTCAAAATGGGCGTGTGTGTCCTTTTCATTCGTCTCAAATCTTATTCTGGTTTCGAAAAAAAATATAGTCTCAGGGGATAAATCTGGAGAATATGCTGCATGGGGCTGCAGTTCATATCCCAATTTATGGATTTTTGCCATACTGATTTCACACGTGAGCACTCGCGTATTGTACTGATCGCCTCACTTATCTCTCGGCCAAATATTCATGGGAAATGTGATGTACTCGGTCAGCCTCTGCCATCTCGTGTATTTTCATTTGGCGTCCTTCGCTTTCAAAATCGACAAATTGTAATATCTTGAATGTAAAAAGCTAACTTTTTCTTCGTTGGCGCTCACCATTCACCGGCATAGCAGCTCCGTGCTCATTTCGAAAAAAAACGACCAATGACATCGCCAGCAAATTTCCTCGCCCTGCTGATGGTTTTGAATTGAGAAGAGTAAAATTAGTGAGAGAATGATCAGTAACTTTTCGAATTGCTCACTCACTAATCCTATTATGTTGACAGTTAAAATTGGTGAAGCTCAAGAATTTCGCGAACAGACTTATTGTTTTTTAAGTAAATTTATACAATTTGAAAGCGTTGTTCTAACGTTAAACGATTCATGTTGAGTTGCCATATCTTAATGAGTTTACCCTGTACCTCCCAGAATTTTATCTCGAAACACACCGGAATAAAAAACTTGATTAATTTAAAAGAAATACAGTTAACTCGCGAAAACGTGAACACTCGAAAGTGTGAACGTCCCAGAAACGTGAACGAATTTATTTTTCCATAGGGTATTCTAAAACGTGAACAAAATCTGAAGGCTCTAAAACGTGAACACTTTTTATTTACATATTCCCCCTTATTCTTTAACTGTTTGTCGACGTCAACGTCAAGACAATATCAAATGGGATACTCGTTGGTGGACTACAAAGTAACAAGAGGCTGTTACAAAACAGACAATTGGTTCAGAAAAAGTGCAAATAATTGACTTGTTTTAGGTATTGACGTTGACGTCGACAAATAGTTACAGAATAAGATGCATTGTTTTTTAATCTGTTTTGAAATTGGGAAATCCTCTGAATAACAGGTTATCTCTTTCTTTACTTATGCTAAATCAGTTTTTCTCCTCTATTTATGCGTTGACCTGTTATATGACTTTTGACATTGCTACGTAGATTTTGCAACGAAAAACAAATGTTCCTACTTGTTTTAGTGTATTTTTTGTTATTCCTGTTTATTGAAAATGAATTTCGTATGTCCTTTATTTTAAATATATTATTTTGTTATTTATCGAATGCAAAGTGAACTGAATATATTGCATTTTATAGAAATTAATAAAACAATTAATTTAAAATAGTGTTGAGCATTTCTTCTTGCTAAAATATATATTTTTTATGTAAAACACGGTATTTTTTTTCATTTGGGTACTCGATAACGTGAACAAACTCGAATATGTGAACTGCCTTGGAAAAAATTAGTTCACGTTTTCGCGAGTTCACTGTACATTTGAATTATTTAATTAGTCGAACATTGAGAAATTCAATTAAAATAAAACCATAAAGAAAATCAAATAAATGCAATATCTTCAATAAGTCAAAAAATGCCAAATAAAGAATATGACGCAGTTCAAGTATCAGGGGAAATAAATTCGAATGGAGAGACGAAACGACAAGTTTTAAATATATAATTTTTATTTAAATTGCCGAATTCCAAAGAATTCAACAATATTTTATGGCAAAAATTCGATAGAAATAAAATTTGGAATAATTGCCTGCGAGGTGTGAAGTAACTTTTCTTTCGCCTAAACATCTTTCAACAAATTTTAATACTCAATTCCTTTGGCACTTGAGTGTTTGCGGCAGAATTGAAAAAAGTATTATCTACAAAACAGTGACAAACACGATGAAGCCAACAATGGGAAACAATAAAAGTTACAATCACTTTCAGAACTACTTGAAGGTAATAAATTCTTTAGCTGTTCAATTTACTCCTTTTCTTTTAATTTTAAACTGTCAAATACGAAAATATCTGATTTAAGTTTGATTTGGCTTAAGTGTGACTCACATACACAATTTGGCATTTCATTAAAAAAAAACATATGGGTTAAAGAGAGCACATAATACAAAAAAATGTATCAATATAATTTGAAAAACTTCTTGAAGTCTGTTAAAGTAACAAACGTACGTCAAAAGTGAAAAGTTGGCCAACTTTCGTGCTTTGCGTTGACGCAGAAGTGCTGAATGTGACAAATCACTTAAGAAAGCAAGTATTTCAAATCAGTTGTCAGTTGAAAAAGGCGACGTAACGTATGACGGATTGTATGTGTCTCGGCCTTAATTATTTGTTTACGTGACGTCAAGACAAGATCAGAAAGAGAATACTTAACTTCTCCTTGTGGAAAACAATTAATTTTTCTCTAATTTCTTGGATAGAGCAACAGATTGTTAGGAACTGGAAATTGATGAAGATAAGGAATATGGAATGTATTATTTTTGATATTGTCTTGACGTGACGTCGACAGATATTTACAGAATAAGGAGAAATATATTTGGAGAAAAATAAAAATTAAATTTAATTGTTGCACGGGCCAATTGAATTCAATGGGGTTTGCACATATTGTGTTTGAATGAAAAGCTCACTGAAACATTATCTATTCTAGTCTATTTCGTGGTTTTTTCTCTTCAAGTGCATTTGCTGGATGTTGCAAGGCGCTGTAAATGACTTGCCATTTTAAATGTTAGTGTTTCATCGGTTGAGAAATCTTGTTGGCCTTTTTTCTACCAGCATTTTTATTATTAGCCTGATTCGTTGTACACACACACACACACATTTCAAACAGTTTAATTTACAGAGCTCACAAATTCCAAGTTTATTTCATTCGGTGTTGTTTTTATTAAAGTTTTGGCTTTTAACTTTGGCATTTTGATGGTGAGTTTCTTCGTTGTTGCTTCCTTCATTTTATTTCGTTATTTTTGTTTGTTTGTAATCATGTACAATACGAGTGTATAAGACTGCGACATTTATCGCAGTCGATTTGTAAATAAGAAGAAGAGTTGCGTAAGTAAGCTGGCGCCATCAGTGACACTTTTATTGTGCGTTAATTTGTTCAGCGACAAAACAATTATTTCTAAATTAAATTCTCCTGAAAGAAATGCACACAATGGGTAAACACTTTTAGATACAAGAAATATTCTATGGAAAATAAAATTGCTTTAAATCTGGATATAGAAGAAAGAGCAGGCAGGCTTTAAAGTCTCTATAAAAGACAAATCTCACATATTTTAGTTTAAGTTTTCTATTATATTGTATATTTCTATGGAGGTCATGGGTACGATTTCCGCCAAAGATCTTGAATGTTTTGGGACATTTTCGAGGAACACAATGGGTCCTTTTAAGACCCAAGTGTGCTGGATTTGTTAATAAAAAATTACAAATTATTTTTTAACAAAAAAATAACGTTCTACCACACAAGTCGTTTTGTGATAATATTTTTGATTAAATTATAAAATCATCTCTGTCAAGACAAAAGGATTTCTTTCGAAAGAAACCGTTTTGTCGAAAGAGAATTGGTGAAGAAAACGTGTTAGAAACACTAACCACAAACAATAATAATTTTGCAAATTTAAGCTAAAGGGTGTTTTTTATAGAGTGCTACAACTCTGAGTTGGCATCACTGCTTTATTTGACCTCCCATTTAACAGCTGATAGTTGCTTTTTGTTTAGTTTGCTTTGACATTTCATTGTGGATCGACTTATACCAGATCAACGCGAGCAAATTGTGGAAATTTTTAATCAAAATAATGGTTCTGTTCGTCAAACTTATCGTGCACTTCATCCATTTTATGGCGTACATAATCGTTCTTCAGAGCTGCTAATTCGAAGAACAATAGATCGTTTTCGGACCACATTTACTGTTACTGATAATGTGCATCCCATGAGACGCCGAAAAGTGCGCACTGAAGAATCTATAGCCGCTGTACAGGAAACCATTGAAGATGATCCTAATCAATCAATTCGTCGCCGTTCTCAGCAACTGGGGAGGTTGTTCCACTTTATGGAAGATTTTACGCAAAGACCTTGGCTTAAAAGCTTTCAAGATTCAACTTGTGCAGGAATTAAAGCCAAACGACCATCGTAGGCGCCGCCAATTCGGCGAATGTGCTGAAGCACAAATTAATACTGATTTTGAATTTCCATTCAAAATTTTAATTTCCGATGAAGCTCATTTTTTGTTGAATGGATACGTAAATAAACAGAATTGTCGCATTTGGAGTAAGGAGAATCCACAAGCTTTTGTCGAAACACCATTACATCCACAAAAAATTCCTGTTTGGTGCGCTTTATGAGCTGGCGGAGTCATTGGCCCATATGTCTTCAAAAACGATGATGGTCAGAATGTTACTGTCAATGGTGAACGGTATAGGAACATGGTTCGAAGTTTTTTCGTACCTCAGTTAGCTGGCGTTAATCTTGCTGATATGTGGTTCCAACAGGACGGAGCCACATGCCACACAGCGGGCGCTACAATTAACTTACTCCAGGAAACTTTTGACGAAAAAATAATTTCACGAAATTGCCCAATTAATTTTCCCCCAAGATCGTCTGATTTAGCCCCTTTGGATTATTTTCGTTGGGGGTTATGTAAAGTCACTTGTGTACGTCGATAAGCCACAAACAATTGAACACCTGGAAATCAACATTCGAAGAGTTATCGGCGAGATACGGCCATTACATTAATGTCATAAAATTTTCTATCCAATAAAGACCTTTTCATTGATATCAAAAATATATTACTATGTTTTATTATGATTTAAACATGTATCACTCTATAAAAAACACCCGATAAAATCAATAACTAGCTTTTATTTTCTGAGGAATAAATAAATTTCAAGAAATATCTTTTATTTTATGAGGAACAAGTAAAAATAACAAAATAAGTCTGATTTTATGAGGAATAAATAAAAAAATAACTTTTATTTTCTGAGGAATAAATAAAAATAAGAAAATAGCTTTGATTTTCTAAGGAATAAATAAAAATCAAAAAATAACTAAGAAATAACTTTTATTTTCAAAGCAAAAACTAAAACTTGCAAAATAATCATTAAAATGTAATTTTTAAAATAAAATTTATAGATGGAGACAAGCCGTTCCTTTCATAAGTCGGATCAGGGCTACAAAAGTTCTGTGAGATACAAAACTCCTTCTATTACGCAGCATTACGATATAATTACACTTTTTCTTTTTATTATTATTTAGCAGCCGATTCACACGATGATTTAAAGAATCAAAAAAATTTCATGCCCCTTTCTTCATTGGCGGTCGGTGTAGAGAAAAGAAATGGGTGAAAAACATTACAATTTCTGTTTTTCATGCTCTTTTATTTTCCACTTTTCCTTACATTCATATTAATTCTTGTTATTATATTTTATTCTTTTTCTCCTTTAAAAAATATCGACCAACTACAGGCGATAAACTCGGCCCTGCGAATTAAACACATGACTGAAAAATCATAGTATAAAGGGAATGGGTTTTTGGAAGATGCTTTTAAATATAAAGAAAAAAAATATTATTGTATTCTGATATTTTTAAGCTTAAGGTGTCCTTATTTTAGTTTAATTTTTAATTTCAATATTTCGTCGCTCACTTTATAAAATAAAATAATTAATTTCCTGAAGAAGTCACACAAAGGAGTGACGAAATATTGAAATTAAAAATTAAACTAAAATAAAGAGACCTTAAGCTTAAAAATATCAGAATACAATAATAATTAAAAAGAGGTCAAGAAACCAGAAGAATTTAGAAAAAAAATATTAAACCTTTAAAATAATATTTTTTTATAACTAAATAATTATTAAGAAGTATGAATCGTTGTATGTGAATCCAGGGACTACTGTATTAAAGTGCCGAAATATGCAACAGTTGTGCCAAACAACAAATAAAATGAATGCCAATAAATACTCCCAAAACAAAATAATAAACGCACAAGCCGAAAAATAAAAGACAAAACAATAAATAAAAGTGCAAAAACACGTGAATATAATCATGATTCATGGCGAATGAATACTCAATAGCAAAAAGCAAAACACACAAATACAAAACAAAAACAATGATTTAGGGAGCTTAAATTAATCAAATCCATACACACACGTATCGTAACCATATGGTTACAAAAATACGTGTATCGCATTCTTTGAAGGAAAAAGCGAGACAAAAAGAGACACAATGTTATAAACCTTAAACACCCACACATTATCGTAGACGTGCTTACCCAGCAAACACTTTGGGGTGGCTTCCTTCGGAGAGTTACCGAGTGTATAAGTGAGAATATGTAGAGAACTTCATAATCGGCGTGAAAATCCATCTTAGTATGAAATTAGCAAAACATAATCGTTTTGTTTTTAACATTGAAAAACGGTTTTCGAGCGATTTTGACTTGCTTTTTATTAGACAGATTCCAAATAAAGAATCATATAAAAAAATAAAATATTTTTCGCTGCCGTTCATATCAGAAGAAATATTTAGCCAATTATTATTTGAAAATTAAATAACGCAACATTAGAAATTTGGAATTTTGCTGTGTGATTGATATAGATAAGTTGATATAAAGCGTGTTTTTTTAGAAAAACCAATATGTTGGTAGAGTTCTTTCTTTCGTATAAATATATTTGAAACAAAAACAATTTATAAAATTTAGTTTTTGTTTTAGATATATTTGTATGAAAGAAAGAATTCATTCGACATTGTGAAATAGGCAGTAGGGGTATTGATTTGGATTTTTTTTCTTGTTTTTTTTTATAAAAATTAACCCATAACCAATTGTAAAAAAATAAAAAAAAAAACTTATGTTGTTTTCCACTATAAACGTCAAACGATTTCGTATTAATTAAATAATCAATCAATTTACTTTTAGCGCTTTTATTCGGAATCTTGGAAAATATTAATTATTTGCCTCAACAAATTTTTTTGCGTATCAAATATTTACACAATTTAATTTAAAAGGCCTAATTTATAATAAATTTGTTTGCTTTATAACAATACCCACCCGTTTGACCATTTGGGGTTTGTTTTTTTAATATCTCCTTTAAATTTCCTTCGTTCTAAAAGAAATTTGGACTCGCTGAACAAATTGTGAAGTTCTATAGAATTTTGTGTTCTGCACAAATCCGTTTTTAGCATTTTACACATTCTTGCCATGTATTTCTTTTTGCGAGTAACAAATAATAAAACATTCACTTTCACTTTGATCCATATCTTTCTGAAGATGCATCGACTTTAAATGCAGCATCTTTTCATAAAAAATGATGATCTTATAAATTGACTTTGTTTTAAATCAGACTGAAAAAATACCGTTCACTTCAATAAGAGTGTAATTTTCCACTTATTCTGTTCTCCAAAAAATCCTGCAATGAATATTTTTATTTTAGTATGAAAAAAAATTACAAAATAAAATTATTGAATGTAGAATTTCGTTGTAATATCAGAATTCGTTACACAATACAAAAGAGAAAAAAACGCGTATATTTCATTTCGGCAAAAATTATGTACCTACTGCTATTTTATGTTCATAAACTAAGTAGATTTTATTTTGTTTTACACAAATGCATTAAAAAAATATTCGATTTGGATTTGAATACGGCCGAACTTTCCGAAATTGCTCAGTTTCGATCTGAAAAAGTAAGTCGGTAGGCCACTACTAATCATGTATGTTTAATTTTCACCTTCCGCAATTGTACATAAACAAAATCTTCACTCAGAATAGGTGTAGAGGTATACCCTACAATGAATTGTATACCTAGTTATTTATTATTTTTGATATTTTTATTAAAATTTTGCTTATGTACATACATGTCTACATGTACCTACCATGTACATAAATTGATTTTTTCAAATCTACTGTTGTTATTCCTGCACATACATACATAAATAGGTATAAATTTGGGAATTTGCTCAGTGTGAATACAAATAATAAATTTAAATAAAAATCCTTTTCTAATTTATGTGTAAAATAAGGGTTATGGAAAAACAACAACAAAAGTTCTTTTGCTAGAACAAACAAAATGAAAAAAAAAACGAAAAACTGTTATAAATTCATGACGTGACCAAAATTGTTTTTCAAATTCTGTTTTACTTTTCAATTGTTTAGAAAAAAAAGAATAACTTGTGTAACTATTGAAAAATGGAAATAAAGTTGAAAAAGGAAAAAGTTTAACAAACTCAAACACAATAGATAAAAAACAAACGTTTTCTAATCCCTTCGTTCTTTTTATTCTCTTGCTTTGCTCTCTATAACACTTGTTTTTTATAAATCTTCTTTTTATTTCCATTGTCATTAACTGTACTATATATTCCTATTTGTTGCTTTTTTTGTTTTTTTTTTTTGTTTTAAAGCTTCCCGAAGAAAAATCCCCACAACATCCTGTCGAGTTATCCACCGAGTTAATGCTGGCCTGCACGGTGTCTTTATCGCCATCCTATACAAAAAAGCACACCCACCCCAAAGTCTTGGAACGCCTACCAGATTTAATAAGGTAAGTTTTTGTTGAACTTTAAATTTTTCACATAGATTTCGTTTCCCCATGAAAGAAATATTTTTTTTTTGTGTTTACTTAAATGAGAGGGTTCTCTTAGTGTCTTTGTTTGTTGTTTTTGCCATAACAAACTGAGGGGTAATTTGTAAATTAAGGAGAAATTCGAACGAACTGTTGGAAAGAGATCAATGTGTTGTTTAGGAAATAGTTTGCTTTAAAAGAAAAACAAGGCCAACTAATGCATATGGGTTTTAGGCGTGGTGCACTTTTTTTCTCCTTTAAAGATTGAGTTGAAAGTGTAATAAAGAAATGCAATAATATGTAGGTTTGGCATAACTTTTATTATTCCTGTTTTATAATATTCAAATGCCATAAACTTGCGTTAAAGAAACCACCACCGCCGCCGTCTCTTTTTGATAATCACTGTGTGTTGCCACAAAATATTAATCATGAAATATCACATGCATAACAAACAACATGCATTCCTTTATTTACATCTTCGTCGCTGTCGTTGTCGTCGTCGCTGTAATTCTAATCTACCACAGTATTTATTATTGTAATCGTCGTAGGATTTACAAAATCACTAACAACAACACAAAATTCATTTTTAGTGCTTTTTGTTTTTGGCGTTCGCATTGTTGAGTTTTAGAGGTTTCAAATGTTGGTTGTGGTGTAACCACCTTGAATCATAAACAACGATAAAAGAATAGGTATATTACCTACAATGTTTACTATATACATACATATACCTATATATGTACATACATCTATGTACATATGCATATAGTATATGCTTACATACAAATGCTTGTTTTGTTGTTTATTTTTAATTATTTTTTATGTACGAATTTTTCTGGTGTCAACATTGTGTGTATATTCTTGTCATTGCTGTTCTTGTTTATTTTATTTTTAAAAAAAGTTTCGTTTAACAAAAAGTTTTGTTATTGTTGTTATGTGATGATGACTGCAACCTAAGTTCCTTTATACCTATTATTGTTCTATTTATGATTGTGGAATAAATGGTTACAGTTATGTGCATAAAAATAGGACTAGATGCCTATAAAAGTTAAACAACTGTGGTCTTAAAAAAACTGCAACCTCTGAAGTTTGTGTCGCCGTAAAAAGTGGAATTCTTAAATTTTGTTTCTGGTTTGAAAGTTGTAATTGGGGGAAAAAAAATCATTGTTATTTCGACATCGTGGTGAAGGCTGTAAAAAGTCATGACTTTCTATCGGTTTCATTTTACTTATTTCATTTTAAAATATTTTGTTGCATGAAATTGAAACAAAAAGAAAATCGACATTAATACCGCTCGATAATAACTTTTCATAATGACTTGCATTTTTTATGATGACTTGCACTTTTTATAATGACTTGCACTTTTTATAATGACTTGCACTTTTTATGATGACATGTATTTTTTATGATGACTTGCACTTTTTAATTTGACTTGCACTTTTTATAATGACTTGCACTTTTTATAATGACTTGCACTTTTTATGATAACTTGCACTTTTTATAATGCGTTTTTTTGATGACTTGCACTTTTTATAATGACTTGCACTTTTTACGATGACTTGCACCTTACATAATGACTTGCACTTTTTATGATGACTTGCACTTTCCATAATGACTTGAACTTTTTATGATGACTTGATCTTTTTATGATGTCTTCCACTTTTTATAATGACTTGCACTTTTTATGATGACTTGATCTTTTTATGATGTCTTCCACTTTTTATAATGACTTGCACTTTTTGTAATGATTTGCACTTTTTATGATGACTTGCACTTTTTATAATGTTTTGCACTTTTTATAATGACTTCCACTTTTTATGTTGACTTGCACTTTTTATAATGACTTGCACTTTTTAAGATTACTTGCATTTTTTATAATGACTTGTACTTTTTTCCTTACTAATATAATAAATATGAAGGTAACTCTGTTTGTCTGTCTGTCGGTTTCCTTTTCAAGTTCAAATCACTGAACCTATTTAAACGAAATTTGGCATAGATATATTTTGAGATCCGAGGAATAACATAGGGTGGTTCTTGTTTTTGGAAATAATTCTATAAGTGGTCAAGGGTGGTCCAACATTTTTTTGGATATATGAAATTATTAAACTGATAACTGTGAACACTTTAAACTTTGATACAGTTGATGTATTGATGTATTTGTTTTTGGCAATAACTTTATGAGGGTTCAAGGGTGGGTTTAAGTTCCTAGGGATATAAGAAATTATAAAACTGATAACTGAGAACGTTTTAAACTTTGATACAGTAAAAATACAACACATCGTTGGCATAATATACACATTAGCTGAAATTTCACATATTCTTCGTGAACAAAATCGTGTGTAAAAGCCAGTTAATAATAAAATTAATAAGTTGGAATAATAAAATTTACCATCATATATGTATTAATTTTATATTTTTTTCCAGCTGGTGTGAAAACAACTCATATTTCGATTCTTATGAATTTAAATTCTAAATGAACTCCAGCAGTTCCAATAACTTCTGTTTTATTTGTTTATTGCAAATTGTTTTCTACAAAAACATAACAATTCTTTGCTGTGGAAAACTTTTTCATGAATTGAATTTGTTTTGGCAAAGCTTTCGTTATTATTCTGAGTATCTTAGATACTATTTTGTTGAAAGTTTTTTACAAGATTTTGCTGAATTTTCACTTTTTTCCCATTGAAATTTTGTACAGTTTAATTGGATTTTTTGTGTGTTTGTGTAGAAGTTTTGCTCAAGTGTTTAATATGTAGATGAATTGATTGGTTGATAGATTGATAGATGGATGGAATGTATTTAACTAGTGAAGGGGTTTGTTTCTGATTTTGTTTAGTCTGTAGTTCTATTTATGTTAGGAGCTGTTTGCTTTAAATCAAAATTACTGTCAGGTTCCCTTTAAGACAGTGCACGCATATAGTGATGACAAAAAATATAGATATTAATCGATTAAATGGTCGTAAAAATAATTGAAACGTGAGAAAGTTAAGTTCTAAAAGCTGCAAAACGAATAATGCATTAAACAGATTCACGACAACAGGCTACCGACTACAAGACTACAGAAATAGAATACGTGTGTTTATATGGGAGTAATATTCACCTCCATACGACAGGTTGTTGTCCGTGCTACTTTTCCCAAATGAACAGATGTATTCCATTTCTGTAGTGGCATAGTCGGTAGCCTGCTGTCGTGAATGTGTTTATGCATAAAACAGTAATTGTGTAAATCACACCGCCTTGGTGAAACTTTTCTTTTTGCCTGTCTGTACCAGCACTCAGAGGAAATAAGAAAGCAGGGGCAAATTATGGCACTCGATATCGATCGAAATTTGTATTTAAAATGCATTGAAATTTCTATCGATATCGAATGCGCTAATTTGGTCCCTGGGGATAGAGTTGAGGGGACAGATGGAGAAAGATGTTTAGTTGTAGCCATATTGGGTTGGTAGCATTCTTCACTACAGTGTCGACGAAACAGCGTTATATTGTGCTCTTTGGTAAAGGGTATTTGATTAACTGCTTCCTATCTTTAAATTTGCTGATCAGAAAATGTCGACAACATATTAATGACTGAATGCCGAGTTGAACTCGGTATTTTCGTCTATTTAGTTTCGTCTTTTGTTATTTGCGGTCACTGGAATATTCAATACAAATGAATCGGTTCTTGCCACAAAATAATCGGTGAATATAAATCGTTTCACAAACAAAGGCAGCAGCAAAAATGCATGAAATAAGCCCACTGTGTTGTAATTGCAACAAAATAAGAAGAGAACATAAACTTTTATCCTCAAATGACAATGCAAAATTTCAATTGCATGAAGCTAATCTAATTTTGATGAAAAATTTTGTTGTCTGTTTTTTATTTAACGAACACCATTTGCCTTTATCGCACACATTTTTTCTTTGTTTTAATTTCTATGACTTTGTGTGCGTGTTCTTTTTTGTTGTTACTGTTAATAATTAAAATTTTGTTTATGTTTATTTCGGAAAAAAAGTTTTTTTTGCCATTTTTGTTAATTATTCATTCCCATCCAATGCATTTGACCATTTTTTCCTGCAATTATTTGAAGTATGTTTTTTTTCTGTCATGTTTTCATTCAATTTAATTTATTTTTTGAATCTCAAAAATAATTGCACAAAATCTGAAAAGTAGCTCTTTTTTTTGTTTTTAACAATTAACATAAAACTTTTTAGGTTGCTTTTATTTTTGCGTTAACAATAAAGTATTGCAATGCAATTAATTGAAAGTTGTTGATGGACTTTTGTGCGTTTTTTTGTGTAATTAAAATTTTATAAAAAAAAGGTTGACAATCTGGTCAAATTTTTTAGTGGAATTTTGGTTCTTCTTCTCATAGAATGCCGATTTTAAATATCAACCGCCTATTATTTATAATTGTTCAAAATTGCTTATACATATGTGCTGCACTATGGATTTTTTAAAATTACTGCTATTATTATTTTCTATAAAAGTGTAAATATTTTATGAAGTTAAAGAAATGTGTTCGTATTAAAATTAGAGCGACTGATTATCTGTTTATAGAAAAAGGGGATTCATTTAAATTATTAACTCATTCAAATTGTGCATGAAACCAATTTGTATCAATTTGCATCGAAACTGGAATTAAAAATTAGCTAACAGACCAACCTGAATTAACGATTGATTGAGCGTGGCGAAAACTGCTGGCTAGATATTTAGAGAGGACGTATATTTTTGTACTGGAATGTCCTGTAAATATTTTAAATATTTCTTATAATCATAAATTCTGATGTTTATTAAGAGTAGAATATTTTGATCATAAAAAATATTCAATATATTCAACTATTATTTAATAAAAATTTTAATTTGGCCAAATTCATAAAAAATAATGTGCAGAGCGCAGATTCAAACTTATAGCCTATTAAATAACTTTCTATTTAGAACTTAGTTTTAGTTGCTTACTTTTGTGTTTCAATATCAATCCTGGAATCGTCTCTTTGAATTTTTTTTAATTTATAATACCACTTTAATTTTGAAGTATGCAATAGGTTTGATTAGCAAAAAAAAGCTTGTTTTAGCAAATTGTGATGTGTTCTTTTCTACAAACACGTTACACATTTTTGCCTTTTTTCTGAAAATTTGCACTTAAACTCAGTTTTGAACGAAAAATTTATTTTCTTAAGGAATGGCAGACAAATTATTAATAAATTCACTGTTTTTAAAGGACAAAATATGGTAATTTTTGTTTGAAAAGTATAAAACCTCTTACACTTCTTTTTAGAAAAGAACACAACAACAGTTCTGGAGCCATATTTTAGACTTTGCTGATTTTTAATAGCAATCTATTTAATACTACTGCCAATACATCAATTTAAGACCCAACTTTGGCTTGCTTGTCTGGGAGATTCGGAAAATGGATTTCACAAGGACCCGGAAAATATTTATTCTCTGGGGCCGCATATTAATTTAGTTGAAATTACATATGGAATGACAACCCGAATTCTTTTACCATATATAAAAAGTATCGTAAAATGATTAAAATTAGTGATAAGCACTAAGTTGACAACACTGTTCAAGACTTCGGTATGAAACACTGAGACCCGGTATTGTGTCCTTTTCTTCGTGTTTTAAATTCACAATTTTTCTTACACGATTTCGCTCAATTTATGTAGATTTGATATTTAGCCGCAGGGCATGATAAGCATATAAACAAAATACAATATTAACCATAAAAAAATAATTTTCAAATTTATTTTCCTTAAGCGCTACCGTAAATCTAAACCAACTAATTGTAAACTAAAATTAATTGAAATACTCCGTCCCAAAAATTAAAAAAAAAAATAAACTAAAATTGTAGTTTGAAAGTCTCAATGTGTGATCTCATCAATCTATGAACATCGAATGTTGTAATATAATACTTTTTTAGTAAAAAAAATTTACATAAAAAAACTTAAATAAACTGTCATATTTGCCCTGCAAGAAGAATATATTTTTGTTTTTGTTTTGAAATCTTGTTGTGTTTTGAGGAAAAGGGGAACTAAGAGAAATGTTGAATCAAAACAGGCGCAGAGTTCGCGGTAGGTACTTTGGAACACCCAACAGCAAACTCCGCATATTGAAATTGTGGAATTAATATCCGTACACAGGAGAGCTAAAGAACTATTTAGCGTGTCGTTCATGTGCACACTCACATACACATGCACACTTAGCTGCGCGGATATTGCAATCAGAAATCCTGTCAGGGAATAAATGAGATTTCGTCATGTGTCATGAAATGAAGACGATGATGATTGTCGCTGTATATTTTTCTCTCTTAATATAATTTTATTATTTATTTTTCTTGCTTGTAGTATTTTTCACTTGTCGTTTTGTCTATTCATATCTGTTGTTTTTCTTTTAATTTTAAAATGTTGTTGATGCTAAGAAGAATTCTTGCTTTCTTTGAATAACATTGTGGTTTGTTTTTTTTTTTTTTTTTGCAAAATAGAATTCATTATTTCTTCCATGTACGCCGTTGCCACCCAAAGGGTTGCTCTACTTTAAATTAGATTTAGAAAAGTTTGTGGAATATGAAATACTGATTTTTTTTATCTATTGGAATGGAATGTCCCGAGTTGTGTTGTCTTTGCCTCGAATTGCATGTTATTCTTGCCACCTTCCCGTGTGGTAACCACACAACCAAAATGTTTTATGAGAAATACCTATTGCGATGTTCGCTATGAGGCATTTATCTCTGTTGTAGTCAAACTAGATTTTGCCGTCATTAACAACGCGATATTCATTATTTTAAAAATTTTGGTCTGGCAAGGCTATCAGCTGTTAAAGATTTATCAGCTGATGAGTCATTTATTTAGTGAAATGTTTACCATTTTCTGAAGAACCGAAGAACGCGTTGTACATTTTTAAGAAGCAAAACGGATAAATTTATATAAAATTTTATTTTATATAAATTGAATGTTTTTAAAAGCAGAAAAAACACACGTTTAATTAATGACTCCTTCGGCTATATGTATGTTATGTGAAATGTAAGGAAGAAATATATCAACTCTGATATACCAAATTTTATAAATTTCTAATAGTTTGAAAAAATAATATTCTCTAATATTTTTAATTTTAAGGTGTCTTTATTTTTATGTTAAAATATTATTTGTTTTTCAATATTTCGTCACTCCTGTATGTGACTTCTTCAGTTTGTGTGTCTGTTGCATTACATTAATAAATAAAAGGCAAATAACTGCCCTAAGTCATCATTATAAGTGATGAATATTCTACAAAAATATTTTCCATGCAGGCGAAAACTTAAATTGAGTGACAAAAATAAGTCAAAAGTGAAAATTATTATTATTCAAGAACTGTCTTATTCCTCCATTCCCTAAAACAATATGCAAAGAATTGCTTGCAAAATAAATTCCGGGCACTAACTTTTCAGACGCCGATACACGTGTATTTTTGTTTAGTCTTGAGAATTTTTGTAATTTTTGTGTTGCACTGTGTAATAAAACATGCTCAATCACGTCCACTGGTTTCATAATTTGGACATTTACTATCTTTGGGTGCAGCTCGTTATTGACTTGTGTACCAAAAGATGCATCGAATTAAATTGAAACATTTTATAAAAAATTTCTTGATAAAATTTCTTTATTATTTCAGCACAGAAAATTATTTTAAAGTTTTGCAATTTAAAAGAAAGACAGTTTTCGTGTAATATTTCTGTTGTTGTTTTTAAGCAAAAGTGTTGGCATTAAAAAAGAAAATCACGGTGCTGCTGTTGCCATTTTATCTAACTTTTCTTGCACGGATGTGACTGTTTGTGTGTGTGTGTTTTTTTTTTGGAATTTTTTCTTTTGACTGTCTAGATGACATCTAAATATTCGTTTGCCAAGTTTTCACATCTTGTTTTATTTTATTTTTCTTGCTGCTTTGTTGTTCTTTTTACTCTTTTTATTTTTCATTTAATGTTAAACTCTTATTGTCAAAGTGTTTAGTTTTGATGAATAATGAGACATTTTGACGGCAAGCTCATTGTCAGTTAGTCAGTGTGTGTTTTTTTTTAATTTTTATACCCTCAATGTTGTTTAAAAAATCATGTTTAAAATATGGGCATTTCCATCGAAAAAATCTCTGATAGTTAGATATAAAAACTTCTTGGAAACAATTTGTTTTGTCGTATTTTCATGGAGAAGTTAGATTTAAATAACATTCTAGCCTCATCTGTTAAAAAACGATCCAATCACGCCTCCAGACCAAATAGCGCACCATACAGTGAAACGTTGTGCACATAAAGGCTTCTCAATAATAGCTCTAGCACTGTCAGAAGCCCAAATACGCCAATTTTAGTGGGTGATGTTGGCTGAAGTAGTAGAACATGAGACTATGAAGCGGAGGGTCCTGAGTTCAACGCCACGCTGAGTCATGAAATATTGTGTTGAATTCTTCGGATCAGCATTAATGCATGGTTGCGTTAAGCTGGATTCACCCATTGTTTCGGAACAAACAATTTGTTCCGAAACAATTTTTTTTATATGTAGTTTGACGTCTCTCTTTTTGAGAGAGTGAGCGAAAGAGAGTTAACTTGCTTCGGAACATGAATTGGTTTAATTTTAAAGGCTCATTTAGCCGAACGTTGAAATCGTAAATGTGAGCTAAATGTAAATGTTAGGTAAATGAAAATGTTGCTACACTTATAGAATACTTAAAAATCGTGTCATATGTTTTTGACAAAAACAAACAACATATAATTATTTATAAAAACAAAATCATAAAAAAATTCCCAAAATATTGTGTTTCTTGTAAGCTATATCGATAGAGTGTATTTAATAAGGAAAATAATATAATATAATGGATGTAGAAGATATGTTTATCACAAGAAATCTGATGCTCATCACTTTCAAAAATAAATACAATAAAACTCTATACAACTGTTTAAAACATTGATGGCACTTTAATATGTTAATGTTATTGGCGTTCGTGTTGAAAAAGTACGCAAATTAATTAAATGGTACAAAGAGGTATCAGACCAATATACACAACTAATAGTATAATAAGTCATTCCTTGGCATAAGTTTGATAAAATGGGCACATTTTTTTCCATATTACCATATATATTATATGTTTTGCAATATTGTAAAATGTTTATATATACGTACAAACGAGTGTTTAATACATCTGAAACGAACAACCACATACAGCCATGCGATATTTCATTGTGAATAAAACATTTATTTAGAAAGTTAAACATATAAAATGCATACATATGTATATCATGTAATTATACATATATGTATATCAGCTAAACATATCAAAAGAGAAATAAGTACCAAAAGAGGTCTTTTGTGCCCCATTCTGATTCAACATACATACATCCCATCACTGTCTACAACTGTCACGTAACCTTAGAACAAAATTCTATTTTCTGCAGGTTCCAACGTTACGGCAACATTTTTCTAAAGTCAAGTAAGCGTTTTCATAACTTTGCCATATTACTGTTTGGATCAGCTGACACATTTACCTAACATTTACGATTTCAACGTTCGGCTAAATGAGCCTTAATTTTTGGTCTGAAACATTTCAACTGTGATGCCAGCTACTTTAAATTTTTAAGTAAAGTTGAGCTGAGATGCCACATCATGTTATATGAACATCTACATATATAATACAATACAATCTTAATAAAATTAAATTTTTATTTCATTAAAATTTTTTAATTTACAATTTGTTTATTACACAATAAAATATATGAGTATGACGCCAAGAAAACAAGAAAATTGCATTCATTTGCTACTGTGCTGCCTAATTGAAAAACTAACACGCATCGTTTACAAAAATATCTCATATGGTACCCTTGTTTTTCCAGAACAATTCTTCGAAGTGGGTGAATTGTTTCAGAACAAACTCTCAAAAAACTAAAATTGTTTAGTTTGTAAAAAATGGGTGAATCCAGCTTTAGTTGTTGCCAGCCTGTTTCAATGATGAAGGCATAGTCACTGGTCACTGAACATAATTGGCAACGACTGACACGATCATGTACTAAAAGCAGAGTAACAGCAGCATCCTCCTTCACCGGTCCTGTAGCAAAAATTAGCCGGCGAAGTAAAAATGTTAAAATAGCTACAAAAAAATGTTTTATCTCCTCATCTTGCTTCATCTGTCCCCTCAATACTATTCCCTCCTTTTCAGTTCCGGCGCCATGCATTGCGGTTACCCCCTGGGTGCTGCTGTAAGAAAAAAAATTTGTTTTTGTTTGTTGACAGAAGGTCTCAGAAGGACGATTATATTGTTACTTTAACAGAACCACCATTTTCATACTGGATTTTAATTATTTTAATGCGATTTTGGGGCGAACTTTAATTTTTACATCTTTTTACTTGGACTGGCGGCTCTCCTGAGATGAATCTTACTTAAGTGTAATGTATTGTGCTCGAGCTGTGAGAAGAGGGGATAATGTTAGCCTTGTAATGGTCGCTGGTAGTGTGAGATCATACTTTTTGTTAGTTTTACAGCTGTGGACCGATAATGAAGTGTGTCAGTTTATAGAGCAACACAGACGATAACAACGGAATATAGGCCCTGCACACATTTCTTACAAACATACGACTTGCGTTCAGTGGAGTATTATTCTTAAGACATTTTAGCCAGATTTTCCAGTTAATATCCAAAATTATTAAATCAACAGAATCAGAAATCTTCTTAAATTTCCACTTTATAATAATTTCATTTGAATTTTAATTTTTAACTGGCAATAGACATGCGTAACGCGTTCTTTAACAATTTGTTCCAATTTTGTTGCTCATCACTTCTGCTCCTGTTGCCGGTTATTCTTATTTTGCTGAAATCTTCAGATTTGTTGTAGAACAACCTGGCGGACATGTTGCGCGATTAGACAATGAAAACAGGCATGTAAATAAATCTGAACAAATTTTCAACACAGTAAATCTAGTTTCAATTTAAATTTCTTCTTGCTGTTGTTACTTTTGGGCTAAACGAAAACAACAAAAATTTTCAATAAAACAAGTTTTCAAAGCGCATAAAACCAACGGCTGGCTGACTGTGTGCAGCGTCAGTATAATCTGTTGATACATTGGTGGCATAAACATTAGTGCGTTGCAAAGGCGAGTTATATAAGGAAACAAAGTAAAAACTAAAAAAAGAAGAAGAAAGATTTAGTCAAAGTACCCGTAGTACTCGTAGCAAGTGTCTGGTGGTTAATGTATCTGAGGCGTGTCATGTACTCATCTTGTATAAAATATCTTAATGCATAAATGCAGACAAGTGGTGCTGCTATTGGACGGACACACCAGCTCACACTCCAAACGACTGCTCTTTACTTTTTCGTGGTTAAGCAAATAAAAAGCAACACGTTTAGAAGCCAAAATATAAAAATTACGAAAGTTAAAAGCCATGTTTATCATTGAAACGATTAATGAAGTACAAAATGATGTTTAAATACGAAAATAGATTTAAAACAGTTTTTTTGTTTTTCACTCAAATCATTGGCATTAACAAAGCGAAGATGAAAGATACCAAATAAAAATAGTGAAATGAAAACAATTATTTGTAAGAAATTAAAAAAAAAGCTCAGGTTTATGTTTTAAGTTTTCAATATATTTCAAAATCCAAAGATTTACTTATGATATAATCACACAGAATAAACTGAAATGAGATTACAATCCTTATATGCTTAACTTATTTTGTTGTTGTGCTCGTAGTTAAGCCCAACATCGAAAAAAGTTTATTCAATTCCAATTTATAATTATTTTGTATGTATGTTTTTAAATAAGCATTTTTGAAAAATTATATTTTGGTGGCATAATGGAAGTCTCCATTAAATCGGTTTCCACACCCAAAGTGAATTTAATCAAACTTTCGATATTGAGACTGATGCACAGTGGGACATTTCACTATTTCAGCTGGCCAAAATTAAATTAACTCTCTCTGGGGCACATATAAAAATTAAATTGGATAAACCTTAAAGGAAATATTTATTTTTCGCACTTATTAATTTATTATTAAGATAAGAATTTTTTATTCAGGCTCAAGTTCAAATCTGCAATCTGAAAATATTTTTTTTATCATCCTTTTCCACTCAAAATTGAAATAAGGAAATTTTGACATTTTTTGTGTTTTCATTGTCACACAAGAATTAAAATACCTGACTGTTTGTAAAAACTTGACTGCTTTTGCTATGTCTGCGGCAAGTAGTATACCTTAAAGGAGTACAAAGTTTAATTTTTCAATAGTAGCTAGAGGAGTTCGACGAATTAGGGGTTCACATGTCAACAAAAATCTAATTTTTGAACTCACATATGGACTTCTTTGAAAAACCGTTTGTCAACGGAATCTGATGGACATGGTGAACGTTTTCATCAGGCATGTCTTCCTATTGAAGAACGATATAAATGCAAGAGCATTTTATCTCTGATAACAGATTTGTGTTGGACATTGTTCGATAATGATGTCGAATTGCAATTATCGAAAAAGGAAATAATTTGGAAACCAATAAACTTACTTAGTATTTCGTTTTGTGCAAATGTCATTAAAAGCGTTCTTTTTTCTCAACCCTAAAATATCAATGTTTCTAAGACTTTCTTATACAAACTCTAAATAATAACTACATTAACCCTAAATGAGCAATCTTGAATTTGATTAGTTTTTGGTGTTTGCGTTAAGTTTTGGACTTTGGTGTGTTCTAACATATATACTAAAATTTTATGGCCAACATTTTTGTAGAACATTTCATCCCCGCCTTTCCCCTCTTTCGGGGTGTTTTTTACGATTTGTTAGAATAAAGCCACAAAATGCCATTACACGTGGGAGTTAGATGGTTAATGTGTTGTACAAAAATATTTGCCGTGACATTTTCTACAAAGTTGCTGAACATAACCATACTACCTCAGATGTAAGGAAAACAAAATATTATATCCCAATGTGATGGAAGAAGATGCCAGAGATGGAAAATTTCAACAGCCTATAAAATAAAATTCCGATGTGATCTTTCAAAACGGCGACACATATTTTTTTAGTCTCCTCTACCAGGATCAATCGTCAGAAGGCCGTAATTTGGCAAAAAGTTTGAAATTGTTGTACAGTGTAATAGGTTGCTTAGAAAGGATATGGATTTTTAAACGTCCAGAAGTTGCTCCTCGTTTTGATTTCAGTAGCTGAAATTTTAAAGGCTGAACTATTTTGCTAAGAACTCGGCTTTATTTTCTCATATATGTGTATGGTGTTGTGTAAGTACATTTTTACGTCTTTCCACAGACATTTCCTTACATACAAATAGCCGAGATTACAAACACACATACGGAAGGCGTTAAAGGATTGTCTGATTTATAAACTTAATGATTAATGCGCAACTAATAAATTATAATCTATAAATTTAGACAAAAACAATAATAATAATAAGAACAGCCAAAAATGAAAATAATAAAAGTCATTAACTTTAAGTTAATAAAAATCAAACTCCCTTCACTTAATTCGTAGCGGCAGTCGAATGATGATGATGATGACTATTCCACTGAATGTTGTTGCTGTTAATGGGGTAATAGTTTTATTGTCTATGCGAGAATTACTTCCGCAACATTGAAGGCCATCAAGTACTTATCGTGTTAATTTACCAGCAGGAGAGCCACTCACAGAAGGTATTTTTGTTAAGTGAGAGTTGAAAATTCCCCCGAGTCTCGGTGTCGTGATCATAAAATAATAAAAAAAAAAAACAGAGGGTTGTAAGTACGAGTATAACAGGGTCACGGATTGTTATCATGATTGCAGAAACAGCAGATATAATTGAATGATTTTGCGAATGCGCATCATAAAAGCAAAAGAAGTTCTTGCAGCGAGGGGGATGAAACTGGACAAACTTAATAGGTAGTCAGTGACAGTTGGCCATGGAAAACAGCAGCAACATACTCGTAATGAACCTGATATCAGGGTTTATCGCTGCTTGCATAGAGACAGTAAAACAGTTAAACAGCCTGAGGAGCTGTTTGTTTTTTCTCTCAAATTGAATTTGATATGTGCGTGTGTGTGTGTCTTGTAAACCCCTTAAAATTGTGATTTGATTGACTACTGATCCCTTTTGTTTATACAATTGTTTGTCCGTCTGTCTGGCTATCTGTTTGCTTACCAAGGATGACAACAGCCTTAATAAAGATGATGACGAGCATGAATTAAAACTCTATTCCAGATGCTTTATCTGCTCTTCCCGAATTGTAAAGTGTTTGTTTGGTGGGTGAATGCGTACAATGTGGTAAATTTTTGTTCTTGTGTTTTTCAATGGTGACATTGGTGATGGTTGGTTGGTAGTGTGGGTTGCTTGGCCGTGGTGGCGGTGGTGGTGGTGTTGTGTTGCAACGATGCGAAGTGTAACCATAACGTATTCACTACTTGAACTTTTACAAAGTACCATATGATGAGAATTAAATTATGTTGCCATTTGGATGCATTTCTTTGTTTTGATACACATTTTCCATATGTCAACCTAGAAATATTAAAAGTTGTCCTTTTTTCTTGTTGCTGCAGCATTTTCCTTGAACATGATTTTGAGTGAAGAAAAAAAAAGAGCGAAATATTAAATTATCTGTTTTGGTAGTTTCTTGTCATTATGATAGGTAAAATATTTTGAATTTACTCGTATCTTTGTATGTTTGACAATGAGTGGCTGATTGTTATGCGTGGTAAGACGTATAATTAATTTAAATTGTGTGGTCCGTAGGTTTGGGACAATTATACCAGATTCTAAATAAAAAATCTACCACAGATTTCAACTGTCAGAGATTCTGTATGTAATTTTTAAAGGGAAGTCCGTACACACTTGAACGCAAATCTTGTGCAGTTTCATAATTTTAATGAATTTATTTAACGAAGATTAATTACTGAAGATCTAATTTTTGATGTTTATTTTTTTTGTTCAACCATCAGGGAAAGTAGATCAATCAAATTTCCTTTTTTTTGGTTTTTAATAACATTTTAATTCTTCCTGAAGTTTAAAATGGGTTTAGTTATCTAAAAGAAGCAAAATTATGGATACTTTTAAGCACCAAAAAAATTTAAATTTTCAAACCCTGGAATAGAATTTTTATTTTTTGCTTGTTTTTAATACCAATTTAATTCCTCCTGAAGCATAAAAGATATATAATTCACCATAAAAATAAAAAATAGGAAATTATATGATTACTTTTATGTACCAAAAAATTTCAATTTCCCAACTCTGAAATAAAATTTTTTTTGTTTTGTTTTTAATACCAATTTAATTCTTCCTGAAGTATAAAATGGGGTTAGTTCACTAAAAGAAACAAAATTAGGAACTTGTATGGCTATTTTTATGTACCAAAAAAAATTTCGATTTTCTAACCCTGGAATCGAGTTTAAATTTTTTTTTTTTTGAATTGTAATACCAATTCAATTCTTCCTAAAGCATAAAAAAGCTATAATTCACCATGCCAATCAAAATAGGAATTTTGATGGCTACTTTTTTGTACCTAAAATAATTTAGATTTTCAATCCCTGGAATAATATTTTTATTTTTTTTTTGTGGTTTTTAATACCAATTTAATTCTTCCTGAAATATAAAATGGGTTTAGTTCACTAAAAGAAACAAAATTAGGAACCTGTATGGCTACTTTTATGTACCAAAATAATTTCGATTTTCCAACCCTGGAATCGAATTTTAATTTTTTTTTTTTTTTGAATTTTAATACCAATTTAATTCTTCCTAAAACATAAAAAAGCTATAATTCACCATACCAATCAAAATAGGAATTTTTATGGCTACTTTTATGTACCAAAATAATTTAGATTTTCAAGCCCTGGAATAATATTTTTATTTTTTTTCTTGTCGTTTTTAATACCAATTTAATTCTTCCTGAAGTATAAAATGGGTTTAGTTCATTAAAAGAAACAAAATTAGGAACTTGTATGGCTATTTTTATGTAGTTTTATGTATTAAAAAAACTTAGATTTTCCAGCTCTGGAATCGCTAATATATAAATTCGGTTCGCGAGTTGTAAACTTACGAACGTGGATTAAATTTCTTTTTTATATTGAGTGTTTTTTGGCAGCTTTTAAGGTTGAAGTTATAATATGGGGTGCTCACTAAGAATGTACTTTTTATACCCTCCAAAAATAAATTGGAGGATATATTTACTTTGTCATTTCGTGTGTAACGTAGCGTAATATACCTCTCAGACCCCATAAAGTATGTAAATTCTTGTTCAGTGATGAAATCTAAGGCGATCTAGCCCCGTCTGTCTGTGGAGTCCAAACGGAAAGAGGCAGACGCTTGAAATTTGGTTTAGATAAATTGTGAAGGATAGCACAGGTCATGCTCGTAAATGGTCTGAATCGGATTAGGAGTAAAAAAGTTCCCCTAAGGAGAACTAAAACCAACCTCTAAAGCAATAAAAACAATGTGATTTTTTAAGTTTATTTTTTGGAATTTTGTTAAGCAAATTATATATTTGTATGTCAAAGGGGGTACATAGCGTTGAACTTGAAGCCCGTCCCCGTCCCCGTCCCCTTTAGTGGCCGTTAAAGTAACATATCACGTATGCAAAAATAGTGTAAATATTGAACAAATTGTATTCTTTAAGCCTGCATTCTTTAAAAATAGAATTTTTTAACCTTTTATGACGAAGCTGAGATGTTCTCTGATCTTCCTCTGGCATACCCTCTTCCGTCCCCTTTGCCACCTAAATTACCATATAAAAAATTTTTTTTCTACACTAACTGCCTATTTCTCATTGTCGAACAAATTCTTTCTTTCGTATAAATACATTTGAAACAAAAACAATTTATAAAATTTTGTTTTTGTTTTAAGTATATTTGTAAGAAAGAAAGAATTCGTTCGACAATGAGAAATAGGCAGTTAATTGCCCCAAAAAATTGCTATTTAAGTGTTTAAGGCAAAGGTGAGATATCTCACCCAACGCCCTTCCCGGAGTGACCCTGTCAAAATAGAGTTTTAAAATTGGACACAGAAATGTCTTAAAGGAACTCTGATAAAAATATTTAGATCTTTTATTTACTAAATATGTAGAGGGTATTTAAGATTCGACCCAGTCGAATAACACGTGTATTCTATTTCTGTAGTGGCGTAGTCGGTAGTCTGCAGTCGTGAATGTGTTTAATGCATTTTTTAATCTGTAATTCGCTGGATAATTTTTACTACAAAGCCGACGAAGGCTCCTCTGCTCTATAGTACATAATAGTGTCAATTTCTGCCAGTAATTATCGTGCTATGTCTCCGTCACTGAAACAGGACGACATCTACTGACACAACACTGCACTAATGAAATCTACACCATATTCTTGACTGAGTGCGGAGTCGAACTCGGCATTTTCGGCTACATAATATCGTGTTAACTACTTCAGCTAACAGCACCCTTTGAAGTTGAAGATCATTAATTTTGGGAAAAAAAGTCAGGCTTTAAAAATTGTGTCTTTTAAACTCTTTAGCTGCACCAGGAGTGGAGCCACCGGGGGAAATTGGAACCAGTTCGATACTAATCATATAATTGTACTCTTGTTGCCATAACTATGCCTCTCCACCATCTCAACGTTTTAAGATTCAAATTGCTGGCCAAACTATCCACGCCTCAACTGCATTTACACGACTCAAAGCTATAAAACAACAAAGGAAGCAGGGGGGAAAAAACAAAAAAAGAAAGGAAATAAAAAAAAACCCAAACACAAAATAGCGCAAATATTCCCAACGGTCACAAATCAAAGGTAATTCAATAGTCAAAAAATTCTAAAAAGGAACAAACATTTATTCACAATCATTTTTTCCCTCCTCCACCAACTGGCTAAATGACTGACAACTCGTTGCTGCTGCATCCAGGTTTCCTTTGATTTTCAATTGAAACAACAAACAGGGCCAGGAACTTGTCAAAGAATGATGAGATTTGTTCTCTCTCTCGCTGTCTGTCTGTCTGTTTGTAATTTCTATTTTCCATTTGTATCATGGAAAAGGAAATAATAATTTGAAACGTTGCTTTTATGGAATGGAATTGAAGAATGTAATTTTTAAGGCAAACTTTTTTTTTGCGCAACCTGACATTATCAACACATATGCCATCATAGAAGAAAAAAATAAAACAGAATTTGAGAAACTAGAAACTTTTCTCCTGGTGTTAGTAGAGCGTTTTTCTTTTGAAAAATATTCGGGGAAAAAGTGCATTTAATGCAAAATAATAATAAGTGTCCTTATGCAAGCAGAATTCGATTCAATGGCTGGTTGGGCTGGGCCGACTGGTGGTACAGTCGTTTGCTGAAATTCTTTTTTGATGGTGCTGTTGCTGCCATCTTCTAGTTTTTGTAGCTGCTGGTGTTGCTTTAATTGAAACTGACTTTTTGACAACTGCTGTTGTTGTTGTTGTTGTTGCTGCTGTCGTTTTTCTTTTTGTATCTAGCACATCAACATATTTCGTGTTTGGGTTTCTATGCATTTTGTTTTTGAAAAAAATGTCATATTTGATTTGCTGTTGTTTTTTGTTTGTGACATTTTTGACTTAAATTTAATTTCGTCATTTTATTTGACATGCAATTGACAAAGAAACTATTTTAAGTGAATGAAAGTGGAGTAGGTCTCTCTGTAGAAACAAACAACCATCAGTTTGTTAATGGCAAATATATTATAGAGTGTGGACTTTTTACTATATCAAAACTGCGAGGGAGTCCCATTTGGTCATAATAACTTGTGATGCAAAATTCCTTTTAATACTTTCCTAGAGTTTTTCTTTTTTTTTCAATTATGTATTTCCAACTAACACTGCATAAGATTTGTTTAAGCTTTTGCAAAAGTGGCAATTACTTTTTAAATCGAACATGTCAAACAGAATGGAGATTTACTTAAGCAAAAACTTTTTTAAAGGCAATTTTGTCAGAACAGGCTTAATTTACTGATGAAAATGAAACTGTTTATGAGATCAGGAGATAAAAAATTTTGTTACTAAGTAAAGATGGTGTCTCCTTTGCATTAATGAATGAATGACATCTACTTGGCTTTATTTCTCACCACGAAGGAGCTAAACTGACGTTATTTGTCAGAGAAAGCCGGGGAAATTCATCATACAAAAGTACCTTAATATCTCTGCAGGAAAGGCGAAGAGGACTTTCCTGCAGAAAGTACCTTAATATCTCAGCAGGAAAGGCGAATAGGACTAATGATGTCTATAAGTGAGCCAACTGTATTAACTCAGCTCTTCCCGAGGATTCGAAGATAACTTGGTCAGTGTTTACTTGCAATTTCTATAATTAATAAATTTATGTCTTAGAGAAATCGGCCATTAATCAAACACTAGAAGACACTAGGGAATTTCACCAATCTTTAAAAAACATAAAGATTTAGATAGGTTAGGTTAGGTTAGGTTATCAGGTTGCTGGTGAAAGGAAAAGTAGAGTGCAGTCCACTTGGTTCCAATTAATTTGATTCCTTCGCGCTACCTGTATAGGAAAGGAAGGTGTGTAGGTGAGAGAGGTGAAGAAGAAGAGTTAGGTAGGAAGGATAGTAAGAAGATGCAATAAGTATATAGCCAACAATTTTGGTCGTGCACGCACGCCTCAGGGGAGTCAGCTGCCGAACCAGCCACTGCTCCTAATGAAGAGACTCAGGTTTTTCAGTTCTATACTTGATATCTCCGAAATATCACTAAAACGTGTTTTGCCCAGGCTCTGCTCCTCCAGAGCAGGACAGAGGCAGAGGAAGTGTGCAATGCTTTCCTCCTACTCCTCCTATGGGTCATTATAGGTGAGACCCATGCGCCTGGCATTTACCCCAAAGGTGCAGTGAGGTGTGGCCACTATGGTTGGTTGGTTGGTATACGTGGCTGCCCGCTACACGCAAGCATTCAAGTAGGATCTCTGAGATCCCGTTTTGAAAAACCACTCCACTCGTCAGTGACTACCTATGGAAGCCGTATCCTGATCTCGGGTACGGATGGTTACTAGATCCACCCCGTCGCATTGAGGTATCTAATAAGGTCCCCCAGACCTATACCTGATAACTCCGCGAGGTCGCCTATGATACTATTGCCTAAGAATTTGTGTCTCGTGTTGTGCAAGGCCGGGCATTCGCAAAGGAAGTGATAAACTGTCTCCTCCTTGCTCTGATCCCGGCAGCTCCTACAGAATGCATTGTGGTTGAGACCTAACCTGCCTGCATGTCTGCCTATTACCCAGTGCCCCGTCACAACCGCTACGAGCCTTGAGATGTCCCTGCGATTCCTGTTAATCAATTGTGCCGTTCTATTGTCGTTATAACATGGCCACATGCTTCTAGCCACCCTGCACGTGTTCAGCTTACGCCACCTGTCCGCCGCTTTCTGCCGGAAATGGCTCTGAATGGTGCTCCTTAGGGTGCCAAACGGCATGTCCACCGATACGGCAGTGGAGACGTCCTTAGCAGATCCAGCCTTAGCTAGCTCATCTGCCTGTTCGTTTCCAAAGAAACTGCTGTGAGCGGGTACCCAGATGAGGGTAGCGTCTATCTGACCCCCCAGTCTGGATAGCAGCTCTTTGCATTGGGCTACCAGAGTAGACGACGTAGTGAACGACCTGAGAGATAGGAGTGCCGCCTGGCTATCGACAAAGATACCGACTCTACCCTGAACACCCCTATCAATTAACAGCCTCGCCGCCTCCCTTATAGCCAGTATCTCAGCCTGAAATACGCTGGATTCATCTGGGAGACGGAGCGAGAGTTTTATTCCAAGGTCCCTCGAGAAGACCCCTGCGCCTACACCACAGATCATCCTTGATCCGTCAGTATACACTCTGAAGTTGAATTCCCTTTCTAAGTTACCCCTTCTCCACTCCCGCCTGGATGGTAAGAGGACTTTGAATGAAGTGTTAAAGTCTAAGTGAGGTACTATATAGTCGGTGGGCTTCCTCAGTGTCGGTGGTAGCCGGCCAAGGATTCTTGCGTGGCCATAGTCCCTTGACCTCCACCTCCCTGATGCCGCTAGTCTTGCCGCACTGCTTGAGGATGCCCGGAGTACATAAAGGTCAATCGGAATTAGGTTTAGTATAGCATTCAGCGCCTCTGAAGGACTAGTACGTAGACAACCAGTAATCCCGATGGAAGCAGATCTCTGTATCCTGTATAGTTGATCTACTACATATTTTTTACTTGTGGCGGGCCACCATACTAACGACCCGTAAGTCAGTATAGGGCGTACAATTGCTGTGTACATCCACTTAAGCATTGTGGGTTTTAGGCCCCATCTGGAGCCAAACATTCTCCTACAGGAGTAGTAGGCAACTGTTGCCTTTTTTATTCTATGGTGTATATTTGGTTTCCACGATAGCTTCGTGTCCAGGATAACTCCTAGGTATTTTGCCGTGTCCGAAAGGGACAGTTCCAGATTATTCAGCCGAGGAAGTTTAAAGCTTTGGGTTTTGGTCTTTGTAGTGAATAGTACCAGTTCCGTTTTGCTAGGGTTTACTCCTAGACCGCATCCTGCAGCCCATCTACTGAGCATACCCAAGGCGTTGGACATGATATCGCTAATCACGTCCGTGAACATCCCTGATACCATTATTACTACATCGTCCGCGTAAGCCACAACTTTAACTCCTATAGCATCTAGTCTGAGAAGAATCGTGTTAACAACGAGAAGCCAGAGCAGCGGAGAAATCACCCCACCCTGTGGTGTTCCTCTACATGCCCATCTTGACATTTCGCTATTACCTAACGCAGCAGTGACATTTCTTGCCTTCAACATAGTAATGATCCAGTTGCTGATGTATTCCTCAACGTCTGCATCCCGGAGAGACTGTTGGATGGCTGCCACTGATACATTGTTGAAAGCGCCTTCTATGTCTAAGAAGGCAGCCAAGGTATACTGCTTGTTTTCTAAGGATCTCTCCACGACTCCCACCACCTCATGCAGAGCTGTTTCCGTGGAGCGTCCCTTCAGGTAGGCATGCTGACTATCTGAGAGAATAAGCGATCCTTCAAGTCGATGCCTAATATGGGTGTCTAGTAATCTTTCTAGCGTCTTAACTAAGAAAGATGAAAGGCTGATTGGTCTGAAGTCTTTTGGGTCCTCGTGACTCCTTTTTCCAATCTTGGGAATGAAAACCACTTTTACTTTCCTCCAGCTGGTCGGAACGTAATTGAGTGTAAGACAGAGTTCAAAGAACCTATAAAGCCAGGGAATAACAGAGCCCTTCGCACTCTGTAGCATCTTTGGAATTATGCCGTCCGGACCCGGCGATTTAAACGGTGCGAAGCTGTCAATAGCCCAAGAGATTCTCTCTGGGGATATTAAATCTTTATTGACAGTGTGTTGAATCCCACTAAATGGGAGGATTCCTATGGCCGTGTCAGTACAGCCTGGAAAGTGGGTGTCGAAAAGAATACTTAGGGATTCCGCGGAGGAATCTGTCCATGACCCATCCCCCCTCTTAACGAAGGTTGGACATGTGCGGTTCATGGTCAGAGCCCTACTAAGCCTTGCGGAATCCCTAGTTCTATCTATTGACTCACAGAAATTTCTCCATGAGCTTCTTTTGGCGACCTTTATAGCTTTTTTATACGTTGCTAACTTATCCCGATAAGGCTGCCATGCTTTCTTCTCATAGCATAAATTGAAGGCCCTGCGTGCCTCCTTACGTAACTTTGAGAGTTCCGAGCTCCACCACGGAGGGTAACTTTTCTTAGTCTTTGTTAGGGGGCAGGATACTTCAAAGGCTTTCGTTATAGCCTTATTAAACGCCCCCACATTGTGTTCAAGTCCATCAATCGTATTCTCGATCTCTGGGACTCTTCTTAGTTTTTGCTTCAGGATCCCATTAAACTTATCCCAGTCTGTTCTCCTCGGGTTCCTGAAGCATTGCTTTTCATTGCCTGATGACGCGACTTCGAAGAATATCCAACAGTGATCCGAGAAGGATCTTTTATTGGATACCCTCCATCTATCAATCAAAGGTCTAAATCTATCATTTACAAGAGTTATGTCCAGAACCTCTTCCCACCCGCTAAACCTATCCGAACTCGGAAAGATGAAGGTCGGAGAGGAACCGGAGTTACATATGGTTAATTTATTAAGGTTTATGAAATCAAGGATATGCTCACCTCTGTCGTTGATCTCACTGCTACCCCAAATTGTATGCCTGGCGTTGGCGTCACAACAAAGTATGATGTCCTCATCAGCACCAATAGATGACATGAGAGCTTTCACTTCATCTGGAGGGGCTGCTTTGTCGTGCGCCATGTAGCATGATGCGATAAGGAAGCTGGTTCCATCTGTCAGCTCGACCCTCGCAACTGTAAGGTCCTCAGTACTGAACTGTGAACAGAGAAAGATTTTTATGTGCTTTTTGGCTATTAGACATGATCTGGGCTTACCATTTCCTTTAGCATATAGTACATTGTATGTGGACCTCGGGAACCCCTTGACCTCGGAGTTTGCTACCCATGGTTCCTGCACCATACAAATGTCGATGTTCTCTTCGACTGAGATAACAATTAGGTTATCTGTTGCACACTTCGAGTGCTTCAGATTTATCTGGGCGATTTTTAGAGCCATCGTGCTTATTCTTCAGCTAGCTGCATTCCTCCCAGGAGGTTGTTCGCAGCCTCGACAGCGTCGATATCAGCTTTTGTTGGGCGGGACACCTTTACCTTAGCGTCCCTGACCCCGAAGAATAGCTTGGAGCCTGCTTTCTCGAGCGCTTCCGCTCCAGACTCCGTGATGGAGAGGATTAGGCAGGTACCATTACTGCCATGATCTTCCGTGCGGATGACTGACCAGTCATCCATTGGAATGCTGTGGTTCTGTAGCTTCAGACACTCTAGCATTTTGTTACCATCCTTTCCAAGTTTTGGTAACCAAATCCTTGCCCGCGGTCTCATCGGTATTTCCTCCGCAGGGATGAGTTTAAGGCTTAACCCATCCCAAGTCTCACTAATCTTAGCGATACTTTCGCAGAGGAAGTCCTCAGAAAACGCGTCCAAGCACTTGATCACCCTGTACCCCCGGTGTATCTCACCGGAGTCGAAGCGAGGAGCCGGCTTACCCTTATTGGAGAGGACGTAGTCCATTACGAGCTCAGCCAATTTAGATTCGATAGCCCCCCACTCCGTTGTTACAGGGAGAATCTTCCCATTTTTGGAATTCGCCAAGGCCACAAGAAGGTTATCCTTAACTACCTCGTTAAAGGGCCTTCGAGTGGACGACGAAGATGATGTTGAAGGAGAGGTTGTTTTCTGCACCTTCCTTTTTTTTGCTTCCTGGCCGCCCTCTGTCTGAGAGCGGTTTCTTTTTGAGCTCTTTCCTTCGGCAATTTGCTGGGAGGCCGCTCTGGACGTGCTTGGTAGGGAATCCATAAACTTACGATATTCCTCTACCACGGCCTGGTATCTCACCTTATCCTCAGCATCATGCGGGTGCGTGACTCCTTTCTCCGCATTCTTGGCGATCTTGTCAAGAATAAACACGGCCTTGGAGTATCTGGTTTTAAGGAGCTCTTTCTGGCTCCTTTTTTTTGGTTTTCCCTTCTGCCGGTTATCGGCCTCGATTACCGGTGTTGGGGGCACTTTTTTTGATTGTTGTGCGGATAGCGGAGTACTCTGTCTTTTACCCTCACTATCCGAGAGGTCGACTACTGTCTCCTGGCTGGAGGCAAGAATGTCGTCCTCTGAAGAGATTTCTTCCCTTCTGTTTTGGTTGTTTTTTGTTTTTTTATTGTTTAGTTTCTCCATATATTGTTCCCACGAGTAGGCCAGTAAGGGGATGGACCATCTGCGCAGTGACGGCGTACGCAGACTAGACAATTTATTACAACCGGCCCGTGTCCTGGCGCCGGAGGGGAGCTGTTATCGACTAGTCTTCTTTTACCACTAACTAGCCATTCAGGTCCTCGGCACAGCTACCAATCACCTTGACCTTACAAGTGGGGGAGGGAAGGGATGTATGGGAGGAGGGAAGGGTGGATGAGGGATTATGGGAAATGGGAGGTGGAAGGGGGCGGTTAACCTTTGGTTGAGGAGGCCTTTTTATCTTCGTACTTCACGACAGGCCCTAAACGTACGGGTGTATGTACAGCGCCTGGCCTGAAGTAAGAGACACAGCCTCCCCTTAAGCCACCACATCGCGACAAGATAGTTGATGACCTTTTGCGAAATTCAAAAGATCCTTTGTCCTCCTAGAGTCTAAACGGAGCCACAAAACCCTTGATATCTCGCAAGTGGATTCTCTGAACCACCTGCCCTGAGCTAATTCGAATAGTGCAGCCTCAAAGTGTCTCCAGCAGGATGAGAGTGGAATCCCACTTAGTTGGTCAATGTCGGCCTACTGAAGTGCGGTTCCTCTCTTAGCTAGTTCATCCGCCTTAATGTTGGCTATGGTGGTCCCATGCCCTCGCATCCAATGTAACGACACGTTTTCCGCTAGGTGCTAGGATAGGCTCAGCGGAGTCCAGGGGTCGTTGATTGTTATAGTTAAGGAAAACACCTTTTTTTGATTTGCAATGTTTATTGATACTAAATATTACATAAAGTATCCTTACATCTGTACTTAAATATGGGGATGGAACAGCGAGGAGCCCCCACACGATCCAGCGACGGTGTTGGTGGAGGTCAGTGGCTGGACGACCGATGCCACTGTTCTCAGCCGACACGAGCCGCCTCCAGGATCGAAGATCGCAACGGGAGATCCCTGAATACAATCCTCGTCTCCCCGACCTTTTCAGGAGAGCAAGTGCAAGTAGTTATTAAGACGGTGATCCCTCACTCAATAACTACTCCTGCCCAAAACTTGCCTTGAGAACAAATAGTTATGTAGCCGGGCAAGCCCTCACTCAATAACTAATTCTTTCCAGTAGTTGGAAAAGATTCCTATGTCTATAGGTTTCTCTAGCTACTTTATACCACAAGATGTTTATCAAGTGATCCCTCTACCCAATAAACTAGTTCTTGCCGCTCTTGTAGTGCTGTTGGCTGAAGTAGTAGAACAGGACACTATGAAGCGGAGGATCCTGAGTTCGAGCCCGCGCTGAGTCATGAGATATTGTGTTGAATTCTTCTGATCAGCATCAGTGCGTGGTTGTGTTAGTTGTTGCCAGCCTGTTTCATTGATGAAGGCATAGCACTGGTCACTGAACATAATTGGCAGCGACTGACACTATCATATACTAAAAGCAGAGTAACAGCACCCACCTTCGTCGGCCCTGTAGCAAAAATTAGCCGGCGAAGTAAAAAAGGTTGAAATAGCTACAAAAAAACTGTCTATCGTCTCATCTTTCCTAATCTGTCCTCTCAATACTATCCCTCGTTTTTAGTTCCGGAGCAAAGCATTGCATATGTAGGGGTCATCCCCTGAGTGCTGATCGTACTCCTAAAAAGAAAGGTGATGCGTGAATGTCCAAGAGCAAGTCCATCAAGGGCTTTGCGGCATTCTTGGACAAGTTGAGATGTGCTATACACCCCCGTAAGGGACCTTATTGCATGTCGCGGTTTGATATCCATACCTTTCCTCCGCATCCATAGACCTTTCCTCCCCGTTTAGAGCCGTTCTTAAAAATCTGTATGGATCCGTGCAATGAGGAGAACCCTTCTGCCAGAGAAAACATAAATTTCCTACTGTAGTAGGGTAAATTAGATTTAGATACCTAATATTTAAAATGTTTTCTCGAAATTCGCCACATCTTTTTTTTTTTGTGGTACACTTTTAAGTTTCTTTTTGTCAAAAAATTTTAATAAAATATATGTGGTTCAAAAGGTAATTTTATGTAAATATGCACAATGTAATATTCCAAATTCGTAACCTAAAAATTTTAAAAAACGTTTCAAATTTACTAGAAATCAACACTTTTGGAGTTTTATTAAAAAAAAATCAAATCTGTACAAATCTGTAATTAATTTGAATAATAAATAACAAGAGCTACAAAATTGATAAATCGTTCTTCTTGTGAGCATTTCTTAATTTTTGGGCTACCAGCCTAATATTTAAGAACTTGTTTATTTTTATATGTTTATACGACGTCTTTTTCTCTCTGATCTCTCTATAAAAATATGCTGAAGAATGAGAAGTGAAATTAATGGTCACCGTACATATTATAGCCCATATAACAATAATGAACCATTTAGTTTTAACCACCTAGGCAGCCAGCCAGTCAGTCAGCCAACAAAACAGCAGCCATTATTATTGATGGAACTCTAAAAGACGCCCCATATTAAAGTACAGAACAAAAAGTGTAATATTTTACGTCCCTGCTGTATAATGCAATTTATTGTTATTAAAAGCAGTTATGATTTCTTGATGTGTCTTAATAAATTCTAATTTCATTTTACACCCAAGTGCCATGAAACAAAAGGGAAAACATTAATGTACGTTGACTACTGTTCGAACAACTAACAACATGAGTACTTTGTGACCGAAAAAAAAAGAAAAAAAGGCAACAATTATTAAGTCGAGGAAACAGCGTAAAGCTTATGTTAATAAATACTTTTGAAGTAAAAAATTGGAGTTATTACGGAAATATAACGGTGGCATTTACTGTGTGTCATATAATAATTCCACAATGATCAATTTGTAACGAAGGAAATTAGGTGTAATTGAGCGGTATTGGCCCAACCAACATCATTTCCGAACCGCAACCCAACATCATTGACACGCAAAATAGTGTTAACAAATCTGATCCGATTATAGAATGACGGACATGAAATAGTCAGACGGTATTTCCAGACTCCTATTACATATTTTTGGTTAAAGGAATTTGAATATAAATACATTTGCCTAATAAATTAACTGCATATTTCTTATTGCCGAATGAATTCTTTCTTTCGTATAAATACATTTGAAACAAAAACAATTTATAAAATTTTGTTCTTGTTTTAAATATATTTGTACGAAAGAAAGAATTCATTCGACAATGAGAAATAGGCAGTTAAGGCGGATTCATTCATGTTTTCCGAACAAAAGTTTTGTCCGGACAAAATTTATTTTACTGAGAGTTTCCTGCAGCACGATTCACTCATTTCGATAAATTTGTCCTGAAAATCAAAGTTGCCATACATATAAAAAATGAGTTTTGCAAAATGGTAGTACTGCAGCGATTTTTTATGTTTTGCTTTGTTTTCTTGATATTTTAGATATTTGGATATTAAATATTTTAAATTATTTTTCAAGAATTTGTGATAATAATAATGGACGAGAAAAGTAAATTGCTTTACCTTATGGCCATTGAATTGCATAAATCATTGTTATTAGCAAAATACATATAAAAAAAGAAACAAATAGATAATATTAGTTCTCAAAATTTATTTTTTTAATTTCACACACAATTTAATATATCAAACACAAAATGACACCTCAACTTTATATGAAAAAGTTTAACGTATTGGCAACTCAGTTCAATTTTGTCCGGACAAAATATAAAATTAAACCTATTCAAGCTGAGAGTTGTTCGTGAAAAAGTATTTTCTCTCTCAAGAAGAGAGACGTCAAACTACATATAAAAAAAATTTGTCCGGACAAAAATTTTGTTCGGACAACATGGGTGAATCCGCCTTATGCTAGGAATACAACTGCGACGAACGACGAATTTTTGGTCGCGAATATTCGTCACCAAAAATAAAACACCTTGATGAATATGAAAATGCACACAATCGTGGCGTTGGTCGAAGTTCGTCATACTCAGCGAAAGTTGAAATACATTTATTTCTAATTGTTTCGTCAACGAACGACGAACAAATCAATATAAAGTGACCAGGTTTCATATAATCAAACTGGTTTTTTGTAGAAAAACATAGTTCACTACTGTATTGTTGCATGTAGCACTAAAATTTTCAGTACATACTAAAAATGCATTCACAAATTCACAAAAATGTATCATTCCGACGACTTTTTATTAATTTTGAACACTTTTTATAATATAGTTTTTCTTTCTATTTCCCACTTTTTCATAAGGTCACCCCATCAGCTGTTAAATGAAAATAATAATTTATTTACAGACAACAAATTTTTCAGAAAATAATTACAAAAAGGAATTTCAATAATTATCCCGGTGGACAACACAGGGATAATTATTGAGTGTGTAAACAATCTGGCTGGCATCAGAGGTTACAATGATTTAAAAAACAAATATTAAAATTTTGTTTGCTTATTATTTTAATTTATTCGTCGTTATTGTGTTTCATACGACGAATTTATAGAGCGATTTTTTACCAACGAATTCGTCGTACTAAGCGAAATTCGTCGTTCGTCCCAGTTGTGTTCCTAGCATTAAGTTGTTTGTTTGTCGAAGTTCTGAATATAAACAGAACTTCGAAACAATCATTTTGTCCATCTCTTATAGTTAAAAAATTTTCATTTGAATTTCGATATCTTTCATTATCTTTCTTCTAACGCTATTATATTTTGACAAAATATAAAGAGAGTATTCATTAGTGCCCGCCAGAAAGTCTGGATTCGGCATCGGCGTTCGGCAAAAATTATGGTCGATCAGAGTTCGGTGTTTGGAATTTTTGCTTAACTTTACCGAAATTATATATTTATTATCGTGTGTGTGTGAATATTTTTATTAGCAACTCTTAACTCTAACTCTTCATTAGAGCGTTCCAATTATTGTTCCCTTGCCATTTTTGTAAAGACAATTTTTGTAACAGGAGAATTACTGAGTAATTCCATTTAACTAGAAAACTGTTCGAATTGCAATTCGTAAGCATTTTCTTTCGAATTGAATTATACAGTAAGTAATCCGCCAGTATTTTTGACATTTAAGACATTTTGAAACTGTTAGCGCACCTCATGGGTTATATTTTTACTTTAACTTTCAATTGATTTTATTTTTTTTAACACAGTAGGCTAAATGAAATTTATATTTTCTGTCAGAAAATCTTACTTTGTAAATCATTTCAGAACGAACATTTTTCATATTTTTTCGTAAAGAATGGGTGTGTTTGGTGATGAAATTCTTTTAAAATTATATTTTCTACAAATAATTTCAAATTATATCTAAAAAAATTAATACAGAAATTTTAAAAAATAGAAAAAAAATCCCAAAGATCTGATTCTATATTGGAGAGAATAGTTTCAATGGAAAGTGTGATGTAATTCCATTTCCAACAAGTTTCCCGGTTAATGGAATTAATTTTTGCTCAAATTTTTTTACATTTCGATCTTGGATATTGATCTTGGTCATGTTTTGTTCCATAAACATTTGACATTCGCCCTGATGATATTTTGTTCCAGTTTTAATGATGGCTCCGAAGACGCAGTGAAAATGTATCTTGAAAAGCCCCGCAAAAAAGTGAAATATTGTCCACTAATAACGACATGCTGTAAGTAAAAATTGTGTGCAAATTGAATAAATTCATTAGCCACAAAATTTTTAATACTCCTCCTTTTGGATGCGCAACGCCATTCCACTCTCATTATTTTTAGGATGTAGTGATTGATTAACTTATTAAATGCAATTGTTCAGCTCTGCAAGAAAAAGAAAAATATCAGTCTAGAGCAATTGTCATATGTTTAAAAAAGAACGAAACCAGAGCCAGGGCATCATCCAGGATCCAAATGTGTGAATATGCGAACAGAATTTTGGCCATTATCCGGGATATTTCTTGGGAATGGAAATATTACACTGCAATTTACAATTTTACACACATTTTACAATTTCTATACACATAAACTGAAAGATAAAACAAATTTTCAATTGTAATTTTTTAAAAGAATTTCATAACAAAACACATCCATTCAGAATGAAAAAATGTGAAAAATGTTCGTTCTGAAATGATTTACAAAGTAAGATTTTCTGACCAGGGCATACTGATACAGGTAGGAGCGGTTTTACAAAAATAAAAACCTACATGTATTTTGTTTTTGTGAATTCTAATTTAAACGTCACAATTAATTGTGTAGAGCAAAGCAAAACGAAAAAGTACAAAAACAAAATATACATGTTTGTTTCTACATTTGCTTTTAAATTTTGTATGTATGTAAATATGTACAGAAATTTTGACGTTTGTATTAGAATTTCTCCCAAAAACAAAATAACCGTATGGGCTATCGCTCCTACCTGTATCAGTGTGCCCTGTTTTCTGACAGAAAAAATAGTTTTCATTTGGCCTACTGCGTTTAAAAAAAGTATAATCAACTCAAAGTTAATTTTAAAATATAACCCATAAGGTGCGCTATCATTTTCAGAAGTCCTAAAATACTCGTTAAAGTTAAAAAATCTCCCTGCAATCGTAAAATTTTTAAAATTTTAGAATTAGCGGTTAGTGAATTCTGTATGTTTACCTTTACCAAAAATGGTTCATAGATTTATCATTTTATGATCAATTTCCACAATATTAATAGGCGACCCCATAAAGTGAATATATTCTGGGTCCATATGAATAGGGAAGTCGAATAAACGACGTCAGTATGTCTGTCTGTACGCCAAAGCGGTCTTCCGAAGACCAAAAAAATGCTATAGATTTTGGTTTTGGACAGCAGTATTGAAAATAGTGCTAAATAGATTGCTATTTAAAAATAGCAAAATCCAAAATAAAATGGCCTACTCTGTTTAAAATATAATGAACTGAAAGTTAATTTAAAAATATATAACCCATAAGGTGCGCTAGCATTTTCATAACATCTTAAAGTGCTAAAACATTTGCTAAAATAATTGTCTTTGCACAAATGGCCAATATACATATATAAAAGGCACAGAAATCAAAAACTTAATTCGTGTCTGTGGGTTTGTCTTTTTATGTTCAATTTGCACAATCACCCTTATCATGAATAATTTTTCCCTCGAAATTTTTCCCTATTCCCTAAAATTGCAATCATGAAAAAATTCCCCGTGAATGATTTCATGCTTAAATTAAATTCCCCTTATCGTGAATGATTATTTGCCTGCGAGTTTTTTCACTTTTCCCTTTAATTTATTCACTTAGTTTTTGGTGGGGAATAGAGTAGAAAATGTAAGTAGTTTCAATTATAATTCCAATATTAGCGGTTGAAAATTTTATTTTAGGGACAAGATCCGTTAATAAGACACAAACTGATATTTTTGTAACAAATCAATTGCCTGCTGTGCCTTTGTAAAAGTTGTCGCTCCAATTCTAAACATTTAAGGCGGATTCACCCATGTTGTCCGAACAAAATTTTTGTCCAGACAAATTTTTTTTATATATAGTTTGACGTCTCTCTTCTTGAGAGAGAGAAAATATTTTTCACGAACAACTCTCAGCTTGAATTAGTTTAATTTTATATTTTGTCCGGACAAAATTGAACTGAGTTGCCAATAGTTTAGACTTTTTCACACAAAGTTGAGGTGTCATTTTGTGTTTGATATATTAAATTGTGTATGAGATTAAAAATATAAATTAGAAGTAATAATATTATCTATTTGTTTCTTTTTTTATATGTACTTTGCTAATAACAATGCTTTATGCAATTCAATAGCCATAAGGAAGAGCAATTTTCTTTTTTCATCCATTATTATTATCACAAATTCTTGACAAATAATTTAAAATATGTAATATTCAAACATCCAAAATATCAAGAAAACAAAGCAAAACATAAAAAATTGCTGCAGTACTACCATTTTGTAAACGTCCTTTTTTATATGTATGGCAACTTTGATTTTCCGGACAAATTTTTCGAAATGAGTGTGCAGAAAACTCTAAGTAAAAAAATTTTCTCCGGGCAAAAATTTTGTTCGGACAACATGGGTGAATCCGCCTTAAGAAAATATTTTCTTTTCTTCGGTTTCCAAAATGTATCCAAATTATTTTACTACCAAATATTTAGCCATACTTTTAAAAAAAAGTTTTAAATTATTACATAAATGTAAATTTTTGCAACACAAATTTCTTTGATTTAACATGTTGTTTTCAGCTTCTTCGTTTTTTTACATTCACTGAGAAATGATAGCGGGAATAATTTCTCACGGGAGATTCACGATACCATTTTTCGCTTCGAGTGGAATATAAATTTCACTTGAACAAAAATTCCACTTGTTATTCACGATAGGACTTCTGAAAATGATAGCGCACCTTATGGGTTACATTTGTACTTTAATTTTCGTTTCATTATATTATTTTTAAACGCAGTAGGCCAAATGAAAAATTTTTTCCTGTCAGAAAATCTTACTTTGTCGAATATTCCGGAACGAACATTTTTCATATTTTTTCATCAGGAACGGATGTGCCTCGTTATGAAATTCTTTTGAAATCATATTTTCTACAATTTAAATTTAAAAACTTTGTTCTATCTTTCAGTTTATGTGCAAGAAAATTGTAAAAATGGAATAAAATTCAAAATATCTGATTCTATTTCGGAGAAACCAGTTTCAATTTAAATTGCAGTGTAATATTTCCATTCTCAACGAATAATATGCAATTTTTTTCACATATTTATTCATTTGGATCTTGGATATTGTCCTTGCGTATGTTTTGTTCTTGTAGAAACATTTGACAATTGCCCTGATGATATATTTTGTTCCTGTTCTAATGATGGTTCCGAAGACGCGGTGAAAATTTATCATGAAGGTTTGTCAAAACCTTTGCAAAAACCTCTCATATCTTCAACGAATATCGAAATGCTGTAAGTAAAAATTAAATTAAAATGGACGTCTCGTGCAAATTGGAAAATTTCATAAGACAGAAAATTGTTAATATGTATGTATGTGCCCAGCGAAAAGAAAAGGTCTCTGTACTCCTTTTGGATGCACAACGTCTGCTCGCTCCATTCCACGCTCATCTGTTTTTAAGAAGTATAGGTAACATACCAGATGGCTCTTAAAAGGTATTCTAGATAGTGGTTGTGAAAAATTCCTGGAATATTGGTTATCTATTTCCCTTAATAAAATCTCACAACGCTGCTGACTGTAACTGGCCCGCTCCATCTTGCACCGCAAAAATAGAATAAAAATCCACGGAGAAATTGTCAAATGTTTAAACAAGAATAAAACATGAGCAAAAGCAATATCCCAAGATCCAAATGTATGAATATGCGAAAAAGGACTTGGGCCATTATCCGGGAAATTTGTTGGGAATGGAAATATTACACTGCAATTTACATTGCAACTATTTTCTGCGACTTAGAATCCGATCGTTTGAAGTTGTTTCTATTTTCACAATTTCTATACCAATTAACTGAAAGATAGAACAAATTTTTTATATCTAATTTGAAATTTTTTTTAGAAAATATTATAACAAAACACATCCATTCCTGATGAAAAAATATGAAAAATGTTCGTTCCGGAATGTTTGACAAAGTAAGATTTTCTGACAGAAAATTTTTTTAATTTAGCCTACCGAGTTCCAAAACAATTGAAAATTAAAATAGAACTGTAACGCATAAGGTGCGCTATCATTTTCAGAATATCTTACGTTGCGGTTACACACGAAAGCACTTTTATGAACGCTGTATCTTTTATGTTCTTCTGTTCCCTGTTCTATTGTGAAACTAAAACTGCCTTTTTCCATATGATTACAAAAATTCGTTATTATATGCGAAAGTTTTCAATGTACGTGTCATTAGTTTAGCACATACCCAATACATTTGCCGCAACCCCAGCAATCCCACAGAATCTTACAGTCTTTGTATGTTTTTTATTGGATGTCGACAATTTGAAGTCGCTTTACACAACTGCGTACCGGCTCTTTGGAGAAAATGTATAAAGAAAAAAAAACATGAAATGGAAGAAAACTTTTTGTCACCAAAGTGTAGTCCAAATTAAATCTAAACGTAATATTTTTTGTTGCCTTTTAAAAAGGGGGGTATAAAAACCCAATAGCAATAAATTCGTTTATAATGGCAATTTAGTACGAAAATCATATTTAAACATAAAACTTAACGCCATTTGCCAAAACAACCATTTCAAGAAACTCACATGGAGTGTAGAAAAAACATGTACAAAAAAAAAGAAAAAAGAAAAACTTTGTGGTAGCCTGCCTGGGCTAATATGTGATTAAGTTCGTTTTTATGGTAACCACATGTCCTGCTTTTTTTTTTTTTTTTTTTGTAAACTATTTACATTTCTGTGTTTTGAAAATGGCGCCAGTTTTATAGACTCATTTCTTTTCAACAATTTTAAACGGCATTTATTTTGCAACGACAACTAAAATGAGAAGGAATGTTCTTCTAAGTCTGCAATTGAACTTCTTTCACAGCATTTTCCTTTCTACAGCTAAAGCACACACACACACACACACACTGTTTTTTATGTTATTTTAGTATTGAGAAATAAAAAGAATTGAATTTGTTGGAACTTTTATATAAATAAATTAGTGTTCATAACTGAATATTATTTTTTTTTTGTGTTTTTTATTCTAAAAGTCTTTGATAAAGCTATAAAATAAAATAAAATTCGATTAAAACATAAAAGCCTCTTCTAATATTCAATAACACAACAAGATCTTAAACTTCCGTTACACGGCAAGAAATTTATTATTGCTTTCTTTACTCAAAAAATTAAGCTGGCAATCATTTTGACATACATACATACTAGTGACGTGCGAATATTCGTATTCGAATTACCGAATATTTGGCAATTTATATGCCCTCCAAAGAGGAATTGCAGGGTATATTCACTTTGTCCTTCCGTGTGTAATGCAGCGAAATATACCTCTAAGACCTCATAAAGCAGGGAAAGGTAACCTATACTATTACATTTTGCGATTGTATTACTTATATACTCTCTGCGCTCTCACCACGAATCGGTCTTGCCAATCAACTTTCGTCACTTCTCCCCAATTAAAACTTTAAAATCTCCAAAAGCTAACTTAATTTTATTATGGGTATTTGCAATATATTAGAAAATTAGTATCGGCATGGCATTGGAGCAAAATGATGTTTGTGGCTCTGTATGCAGTGATGGTGTGTAAAAAAGAATGTTTTGTAGGACATCTGACAAAGAGTAATGCAAATACACATATGTATATGTTCATTGCATTATTCACCAACAGGCATTATTTGCAAAAAGTTTGAATATAATGAACACAATGAATTGTGTTCAAATTGTTAACAAAACACGAGGTGGTTATAAGGGAATGTTATTTATAATTTTCCGCATCTCTTCATACATTTCGCCAAAGCATGAGATGTTTACACATCTCCACTGTGATCGGACTCACATTGCTTTGTGGCAACGCTGATTCTTAAAGTATGCGATAAACACAACCTGCCTGTTTGAATACTGAAACTAGACTGATTAAAGTTGTTTACAGCTCTACAATGCGTGTACACACGTACGTAACAGAAGAGTAAATGAAAAGGCGCCGCGCCCTACATTTGCCTTTCCCTGCCATAAAGTATATATATTCTTGATCAGTGATGAAATCTAAGAAGATTTTTTCATGATCTTCTGTCCCACTGTAGCAATCACGATACAGTAAATGCGAAAAGAATTTTGGTATAGATAATTGTTGGAGGATAGTACAGGTCAAGTTCGTAAATGGACTGAATCGGGCCAAAGGGAAAAAGTTCCCCTAAGAAGAACTAAGTCAACCTCTAAAAACGACATAATCTTTCAAGTTTTATTGTAATTTTGTTAAGCAAATGATAAATTTTGATGTCAAAGAAATTCCAAAGCGTTGAACTTGTAGCCAGAAAATCATAAAAATGCATTTTTGGACACCGCCGCCTTAAGTGGGCGTTGACGTAAGACATTATATGCATAAATAGTGGCAAGTGCTCTTCTGAAATTAGGGAACTTGTTCCTGAAACCCATTCTTTCTTACGCTCAACGCGGTTTTCATCCAGAGCGCTTGCGTTTGTGGTCGATAATTCAACGAATCGCACTACGCATTTCAGAGAAAATTCGTTTTTTAGCCGAACACTCCGTATGTGGAACAAACTACCTGCAGAGGTCTTTATCCTCCTTGCCAAAATCTATTTTCCTAGTTCCAGCGCAATGCACTGCACAAGTAGGGAAGTGCTGTTCCTACTCATAAAAAAAAAATTGTATAACTTAAGCCTAAATTCCTTAAAAATAAAATTGTTTAACTTTTATGACGAAGCTGAGATGTTCTCTGATCTTTCTCTGACCTCTCCCCTAGCCTTTGCCCTCTAAATGACCATATAAAAATTTTTTTTTACACTTAATAACCCCAGAAATTTATTTTTTAGTGTTTTATGGCGAAGGCGAGATGTCTCCCCACGACCCTTCCCTGCAAGACTCTGTCAAAATAATTTTAAATTATGTATGAATTTTTATTAGTCGAACTTTCTTATGTAAATTGTTAATTTTTTCAACGGGCTTAAGTTCGAATCTGCATGACTGCAAATGATTTTTTTATTATTTTTATTAATAAATGAATTTTGTTCAAATTCTATTTATTATTTTTTATATTAAGATTGGAATATTAAGAATATTTTCAATAATCATCAAACCAGCAGAACGGATCAGTACTGATTTCGAGGCCGCTACGCCATCTCGTCAGCGTTCTTTGTTCAATTTTTCCACTTTTGCAAGTGGTGCTAGTTAGTAGGAATATCAACTATTTAACGAATGTTTTTAACGAAAATTGAATATGAGAAGTTCCCACATTCATATTTTTTAAGTTATTACCTTTATGGTTAGTACGAAATTCCCCAACCCTGACGATTAATATTCCCAATATTCCATGTATTTCTTTCGCTTTTTCCAGAGCCATCGGCTGCTGATATCTAAAGCTTCTTTGTTATTTATGTTCAAGTAATTGAATTTAGTTGTCAATTTACAATGAACAAGTGCGCGTGCCCCCCCAATTGTCTTAAGGAATTGTGACCCAGCAGGTTAAACATTTATGTATTTACCAAATATTCGTAGGGTATTTAAGATCCGATCGGTCAAATATAATGTAATTAAGTGTAGAAAATTATTTGTAGGGTCATTTGGACGGCAAGGGTTGGTGGAGGAGTAGGGCAGGGGAAGATCAGAGAACATCTTACTTTCGTAGTAAAAGTTAAAAATTTCATTTTTAAGGAACGTAGACTTAAGGCATACAATTTGTTAAATGTTTAAATTATTTTTCCATGTAATATGTTACTTCAACGCCTGCAAAAGGAGGCGGAGTCCAAAACTCGATTTTTCTGATTTCCTGGCTCCACGCTCAACGCTTGGGACCTTCTTTGACGTACAAATATATCATTTGCTTAACAATATTACAAAAACAACTTAAAAAATTATGTTGTTTTTTTGGAAGTTGCTTTAGTTCTTCTTAGGGGAATTTTTTCCCCCTGGTCCGATTCAGCCCATTTACGAACTTGACCTGTGCTATTCTTCAAGATTTATATATACAACCAAATTTCAATAGTGTGGCTCTTTTCGTTTGGGTTGAGTCGTGATTTCCAAGACGGACGGATGGACGTGGCTAGATCGTCTTAGATTCCATCACTGATCAAGAATATATATATATATATATATATATATATATATATATATATATATATATATATATATATATATATATATTGGGTGTTTTTTATTGAGGTATAGAACTTTAAGTTGGCATCACTTTTTTAACTGGCGGCCATTTTGTCAGCTGTCATGTGATTAATATTTAGTTTGGTTTGCCATTTCATCATGAACAGGTTGACAAAAGAACAACGCTTGCTAATCGTGCAAATTTATTTCGAAAGTAATGGTTCAGTTCGCGAAGTTTACCGCAAGCTCCGTCCATTTTATGGTCGACATAATCGTCCATCAGAGCAATTAATTCGGTTAACCATGGATCGTTTTCGCACTACGTTTACTCTATGTGATAATACGCATCCGCAGAGAAGTCGAACAGTGCGCACCGAAGAAACAATTGCCGCTGTAGAGCAAAGTGTTGAAGAGGACCCGAATGAATCGATTCGCCACCGTGCACAGCAATTGGAGCTTTGTCCATCAACTTTATGGAAGATTTTGCGCAAATGAATGTGGATGAGTTGTGGTTCCAACAAGACGGCGCTACATGCCACACAGCGCACGTCACAATCGATTTATTGAAGGAAACATTCGATGAGCGCATAATTTCGCGGAATGGACCTGTCAATTGGGCACCAAGATCGTGTGATTTGACACCATTGGATTATTTTCTTTGGGGATATGTGAAGTCGCTCGTCTACGCCAACAAACCAGAAACGTTAGGGGACTTGGAAGCCAACATTCATGGCGCTATTGCCAACATACGGCCCCATATGCTTGAAAAAGTGGTTGAAAATTGGACCTGTAGAATTGGCTTTATTCGAGCCAGCCGCGGCGCCCACATGCCCGAAATCATATTTAAACATTAATGGCATAAAATTATCCTTCCAATAAAGCCAAATTGATGGACATTAAAACGATTTTCTTGTGTTTTATTTCAATTCGAAGTTCTATACCTTTAAAAAAACACCCTATATATATATATATATATATATATATATATATATATATATATATACTTTATGCGGTCTTAGAGGAATATTTCGCTGCTTTGCACATGGAATGACTCTGAGTGAATTTTTTTTGGAGGGTATAAACACTGAAGTGCGTGAAAAAATACTTTTAAATCACTTAGGCCAAGTAAATACCATCTTTTCTCTCAGTGTAAAAATATGTGTGCAGATAGATATCTTGCAACTTGCTACAGTGAAAAAAAGAAAATAAAACAGCAACTTATTGAAAAGAAAAAAAAAAATTAATATGTATATATTTTTGGATACCTGCTTGTTGCAGGTTTCAAAAACGATGTCAGAGTGGTTACGGTGTTGACATGCCACTAAACTGTCTGCTGACTCTACGAGCACAATATTCGTTGGCAATTGAATTAAAAGGTAGAGAAAACAAGAATTATAAAGACAATATTATATTAAAAGGAATCTTTATTAAATCAAAGAAAGAAAATTTCTCAAAGATGCACAAGCAACAAGAATTCTTTCACAGAAGAGGTCGTAAAACTGATTCATGTTTTTTTTTCTACATGTATTTTGTGTATAAAGAAAATATTTTAAGAAAATATACAATTTAATGCAAAATTATTGTTTTGGCAAAAACTCAATGAGAAATATATTGCAGTTTTCTTTCTGATTGGCTTAGAAAAAGTCCTTAATAAAATAACACAGAAAAAATATGAGATAAATTTTAAAATCCCTTTAGACATTTAAGCACAAACTTTAAATTGACTTTACTAAATCAACTACAAATGATCATTAAAGCTTATAGGAGCAATAAATTGCTATAGTATCCTGTTTTCCTTTTATTGTTCTTAAGATGTTTTGCTATTGTTGCTATTGTCCTTTCGATAATAATGACTATTAAGGAAAAAAATTGTTGGTTGCTTGTTCCCTGAGAGAACAAATTGCAAGGAAAGGACATTCAGCCATCCATCCATCCATCCATTCATCCATCTATACAAAATGATGGAACAAAAGGAAACTGAATGATATCTCTTATTATCCTTGTTGTTTGTTATAGCTAACATTTGTTGTTTTAGTTGTTATTTATTTCGCTGCTCTTGTTAATATTGTCATAGCAGTTGCAGTTGTAGTTGCAGCAATACACCACACATTCCAAGCCATTCAAAAATATTTTGTTTCGTTTGTAAAAAAAAAAAATCGTTAAATTTTTCTTTTTGTTCAGCTTTTGTTTGCTGAAAAAAATAACAAAACGAAAAATATAGAGAATGAATTAGGAAAACTAATACTTTATTTTTCTTATTATTGTTCATTGGCAAGCACACAAAGTCATATATTTTACATGCACATATATGCTATAGATACAGATCTACATATCGCCACCTACAATCCACAAGTCGGACATAATAGCCAAAAAATTCAAAATAGCATTTTTTCATTGATTATTTTGTGTATTTGGTAATTTACGTTATAATCAATCCAAAAGTCTAGTTTGGCTTTGTTGTTTAGTTATGCCCTGCTGGATTTCAGGTGACGATATGTAAAATATTTGAATACAGTGGGACTAAATGCATGTGCTGCAGCCATATTCCGTAACTCGCTAAAACTTCAGTTTCATCGCCAAAAATCTAAACCACATATTTTCGGCATATATAGTTGTAAGAAAGCTCTGCATATTTTTAGGGGCTCATTTTATATTTATCTAATTGCTGCACTCGTATTATGTAACTCGCCCCCAAAAATATGCAATGTTTCTTACAAAATTATATACTTTTTAGATTGCAGTTGTAGTTTTAGCGAGTTACGGAATATGGCTGCTGGACAGACGAAATTTATGCTTTAAATGAAGAGTGTCCAAGGTCTATGCGCTTGGTGCTCATTTGTTTTTATCAGAGCTCAAATTTACTAGATTTTACTCGCGAGTGAAAAATACTCGCGAAGAAGAGTACTCGAAGATTACGAGTGTTACAAATAGCTTACTCTCCACTCGTTTGTTTTAGGTGGGAGTACTCGCGAGTACTCTTTTTTAAAAAGTAAGAGTGGGAGTAAAAATCTTCGAAAGAGAGTGAGAGTTTACTCTTAAGAGTAAAATCGAGTGGAAAAATAGAAACTGTTTGTCTCTGATCACTTGTGTGTGAGTGTGGTTTTTGTGTACTCTTTCAGTCTTTCTATACAGTGCGCGTGTGCGGAGCAATCAGTCCAAACGAAATCAGCTAGACTCTTGAAATTTGCTATAAATATATCTTGAAGGATAGCACAGGCTAACTTCGTAGATGGGCTAAATCGGGCAAGAGGGAAAAAAGTTCCCCTAAGAAGAACTAAAACAAACCTCTAAAAAACAACATAAGTTTTAAAGTTTTTTTGTAATTTTGTTAAACAAATGATATATTTTTATGTCAAAGAAGGTCCAACGCGTTAAACTTGGAGCCATAAAATAAAATAAAAAAAAAATTGTTGGACTCCGTCCCCTTTAGTGGGCGTTATTATATGCAAAAATAGTGTAAAAATTTAACAAATTGTTTTACTTAAGCCTACATTTCTTAAAAATAACATTTTTAAGCTTTAATGACGAAGCTGAGACGAAACCTGGTACTACTCTGCCCTACCACCTCCTCCCCCTTTGCCCCCTAAATGACCCTATAAAAAAAATTTTTTTTTTACATTTTGTATATAATTATCCCCAACATATATTTTTATAACAAAGGTGAAATGCGTCCACCACAGCCCTTGCCAGAGCAACCCCGCCGAAATACAGTTTTAATACCCTCCAAAGAGAATTGGACCCCATAAAGTATATATATTCTTGATCAGTGATGAAGTCTAAGACGGTCTAGCCATGCCATACGTTCGTCTGTGGAAAACATGATGTGGTATTTTTTTTTTGACCCCGCCCCCTTTAGTGGAAGTTGACGTACGATATTATATAAAGGAACTCTGTTCTACCAAGTTAAACATTTTAAATTTACTTGGATGGATATTTGGATGTTATTTAAGATTTGAGCCGGTCGAATATAACGTTTTTACTTGTTTTTTATTCTTGTTCTTCATTGTATAAAAGCAAGTGGAAAGCAACAGCACAACTACGTAAGGTTTGCCGGTAAACATTGACGACAGCGATCATCCGTGAAGATCTTGTTTTTGTTTAGCGTATAATATCGTTTTGTATGTATTTGTTTTTACAACAACAAATATTGAATAAAAATTTGTTTTTCTTTCAATGTATTGGTGTTTACTCTTCCATAAGGAACTTTTGGGCATCCTTGCTTTAAATAAAATGCCAACAACATATTCTGAAAGCTGTTGCCTGAAGTAGTCACTTAGGTTAGGTTAGGTTAGGTTGAAAAAGAGGGGCATAAGCATCCCAATCCGTCATGGATTACACTTAGGCCTCATAGGCCTGTTGTGCGCTCTATAATAAGGAGTTCCCATTCCACTGTAGGGAGCCTCCACCGATACCATGGAAACCTCTGAGTTTGATTACGTCAAGAACCTAGTTTCTTCAATGTACTTCCTTAAGTCTTTCCAATTAGAGCCCCTAAGGAATTCCATCTCCTGTATAATCTCCTGATTAAATGTTTGTCTTCTGACTTGACTAAAAGCTGGACAGTAGCACCAGTAGTGCTCCAGTGTCTCGTCCTCTTCCTGGCAGGCCCTGCATGTTATATCGCCAACGATACCCATTCGTGCCAGGTGAGTCCTTAACTCTGTATGTCCTGTTATTAAATGAACCAACCTCCGTAGTGTTGGCCTACTCAATGTTAGGACCTCCTTTGTCCTACTACCATCTGGGTCCCCCCATAGAATTCGAGTCACCCTACCTACGGTAGAGTGCTCCCAATCTCTTGTATGTAATTCTATAGCCCATCGCTTTAGTTCCTTCTTAAAAACCTGAAATGGCTTCGGACTATCTAGCGTGATGTTCGCCATTAATGCTGCCATTTATGCTAGCCCATCTGCCTCAATATTTCCAGTTATCCCCTGATGTCCTGGAATCCATATTATCTCTATGCTCCCACATTGCATGTATGAGTTAATCTCATCCTTGCACTGTAGTACACACCGAGATTGAACTAGAAGCCGAATTTACAGTTTCTGCCTGTTTGGTGATGTTGCAAGATATCGTTCGATACAATGAATAACATTGCCCTGCAGGAAATTGCCTCCAAGGTATCCACTCTACGACTAGTGAATATGGGAACGATACAAAATCTTCATAGTCGTGGCTATAAAAACAAAATTCACAGTCTCTGTACCATATCGTTAGATTTACATATATTTTTGCATTCTTTTCAAATAAATTTTTTGTCTAAAGTTTATTTAGGAAGCCTATTCTAGAGGGAAGAGGCGACATTACAAGGCAAGTGGCGTGACTGGTTCCCAGGAACAAGGCAAATGATTCGACTTCTGCGACGATAGTTTTTCTAAATATTAATAGTCTGCAATTTGTATATCGATATATTTTTTCAAACTATCGAAATATCTCGATAGTTTTCCATTTCGACTGCCATGCATATCATTCACGTTGTTTATGTGTGTTGTGATTGATAATCTTAGTTCCTTAAATATTTGCCCCGTGTGCCAGCAACTTGTTAATTTATGTATATATTTTTAACATTTTTATTACCACTGTGCCGTTAATAGTAGCCGTAGTGCCATTTAGTTTTCCCAGCCAACAGCGACCAAACACACGCTGCACATGACAACAATACTTTGTCCTCGTTGTTTGCATTTTCGCCAACAATATTTTCCATTTGTTGTTGCTGCTGCTGTTTATATAGTTCTATTCATCGTTCCCAAAGAATGAACACTGGTGGCAGTCAACACAGCCAACACTCGATATCATTGTATAAACATTAACGTTGTTGGGCTTTTGTTTTCTTGTTTAATCAGTCGGTTGTTGTATGTGTATTGGTGAATGTCCTTAAAAAAAGACACACACACACACACACACATACACACACGTTTGTGTACTTGCAATAGAAACTGAAGAAAGCCAAAGACTGTTTGCCAAATCGCACCCTATTTTTGTTGTTTATATCAACACAATAAGGACGATGCATTCATTTCTTGCTTGAAATTTGTATTTACAACACAAAAGGCTTTCTCGCTATTGGTTTTATACAGTCTGTCGTTGTGTTGTCTTTGTCAACGTTGTTGTAGCCGATTTGCACTAAATATTGGCTTTAGTTTTTCTATATTTTCTCTTAATAAAATATCAAATTGCATTGCTTTAAAAATTAAAACACGAAAGACAATATCTGCGCAGTGGCCACAACAATAATTATTGAACAATTTATTTATTATGATCAGGTGTAAGCGAAAGACTAGAGGAGTGTGTTGCTGCTGCACAAAGTTTGTAATTCAATATGATTGGAGTTTGTATATATTGTTTTTAATTTTCCTCAAACAATACAAATAAATATAATTTCCGTTTCCTTTTTGTTCTATTGCGTCCTTCCGCAAGAAAAAAATGCCAGTGTGATAATCGTGATATTTTCATAAATGCATTTGCAAAGTGATTTTATTTTTATTAAAAATTTTTACTGGGAAATTTTTGTCTTTAAACTAATTCAAGCAGTTCAAATTTAAGCAACTAAAGGGTGGGCAAATTTAAGGTAAATTGGATTAAAAACACACTTTTTTGTGGTAAATTTTGTGGCTTCTCTTCTTCCTTCATCTGCCCCTCAATACTATTACCTCCTTTCTAGTTCCGGCGCAATGCACCGCATATGTAGGGGTTATTCCTGAGTGCTGGTCCAAGATAAAAATAAAATAAATAAAAAATTCAGTTTCATTGACTCCAGCGTAAAGCAGGAATATGGGAATTAGTAACGGAATATAATGTCGGGTAAATGTTCTTCACTGATCAAGAATATATACACTAGGGTGGGTCGATTTTTTTAGTGAACAATCGTATAGTAAAATCGAAATCTGCACCTGATTCTAAGAAAGTTTCCCTAAGAAACCAGGTGTCTAAAATGAAATTCTAGCTAGCGCCGCGAGGCCTGAAAATATTCACTTCCTACACATTGAATAAAAAGAGACCATATGTTAAAAGATATGATGCAATTAATTTCGCTATGGTGTGTGACAGATTCGGTATTTCGGACAGAGTTGCTTCTTGTTTGGCTACAGCATTGTTTAAAGATATTGGTTTTTTGGATGAAAACGGGGAACCAGTTGTCATGGATAAGTGTAAGGTAGCTATTCAATGTGTAGGAAGTGAATATTTTCAGGCCTCGCGGCGCTAGCTAGGATTTCATTTTAGACACCTGGTTTCTTAGGGAAACTTTCTTAGAATCAGGTGCAGATTTCGATTTTGCTATACGATTGTTGCGTTTTTTGGCTCCCATACAAATCGACCCACCCTAATATACACCCACCATATGGGGTCCAATTCTTTTCTATTTGGTCGGCGTTGCTCTGGCTAAGGCCATGGGACATCTCACCTTTCGTCATAAAACACTAAAACTTAAATTTTAGGGGTAATTAAGTGTAAACAATTTTTTTTGATAGGGTCATTTAATGGGAAAAGAGGGGGAGGTTAGGGCAGAAGACAACCGGGTAACGTCTCAGCTTTATCATAAAAGCTGGAAAATTTTATTTTTAAGGAATTTCGCCTTAAGTAATAAAATTTTTAAAATTTTTGCACTATTTTTGCGTATAATATCCTACATCAATGTCCACTAAAGGGGGCGGGGTCGAAAAATAGATTTTTCTGATTTTATGGCTCTAAGTGTAACGTTTTGGATCTTCTTTGATATAAAAATATAAGATTTGCTTAACCAAATTATAAAAAACAAGTAACAACGTTATATTCGACCGGGTCGAATCTTAAATACCCTCCAAATATTTAGTAAGTAAATTTAAAATGTTAACTGGCTGGGACAGAGTTGCTTTAAGACATTTCTGTACCCAATTCTAAATCTCTATTTGGAGAGAGCCATTCCGGGAAGGGCCGTGCAAGATCAGACAACATCTCAGCTTCTTATAGGCTTAAGGAATACAAATTGTTCAATATTTACACTATTTTTGCATATAATATCGTACGTCAACGCCCACTAAAGGGGGCGGAGTCCAAAAATAGACTATATCATGTTTTCCACAGACGAACGTATGGGCATTGCTAGACCGTCTCAGACTTCATCACTGATCAAGAATATATATATTTTATTTGGTCCAATTCTCTTTGGAGGGTATTAAAACTGTATTTCGGCGGGGTCGCTCTGGCAAGGGCTGTGGGGGAGACATTTCACCTTTGTCATAAAACTCTAAAAATAAATGTTTGGGATAATTATATACAAAATTAATTTTTTTTTTTTTTTTGATAGGGTCCTTTAAAGGGCAAAGGTAGGGGAGGGGATAGGGCAGAATAGTACCAGATTACGTCTCAGCTTCGTCATTAAAGCTTAAAAATTTTATTTTTAAAGAATGTAGGCTTAAGTAACACAATTTGTTAATTTTTTACACTATTTTTGCATGTAATAGCGCCCACTAAAGTGGGCGGGGTTCAAAAATAATTTTTTTTTATTTAATGGCTCCAAGTTTAACGCGTTGGACCTTCTTTGACATAAAAATATATCATTTGCTTAACAAAATTACAAAAAAACTTTAAAAATTATGTTGTTTTTTAGAGGTTTGTTTTAGTTCTTGTTAGGGGAACTTTTTTCCCTCTTTCCCGATTTAGCCCATCTCCGAACTTAATCTGTGCTATCCTTCAAGATATATTTATAGCAAATTTCAAGAGTCTAGCTCATTTCGTTTGGACTGAATCGAGATTTCCACAGACGGACGGAAGGACATGCTCAGATCGTCTTAGAATTCATCACTGATCAAGAATATACTATATACTTGAAGAGGTTATAGAGGGATAATTCGCTGTGTTACACACGGAATGACAAAGTGAATATACCTCCCAATTCTGTTTTGGAGGGCATAATAATATTTTAGAAAAAAAACCTAATATGACGAATGCTAATTTTTGTTTTAATTGTCTTGCAAGACAAAAATTTCGGGAAAAAATATATATGGAAATCTAATTAACAGATCACGATTTAAGTATACGGTTCGTAACAGCAATAATCATAATGATAATGATGATGATGATGATGATTACATTGATTTCAATGTTAGTTTTTTAATGTATGACTATAATAATGGCAATGCAATTGTGTAGAGCATTTAAACGAGGGTTTATATGCCGGTAGTGTGTTGTTGATGCATCACAGCAGGAGTTATAATTTATTTTAACGCGCCCTAAAACAACATGACATGCCACGAATAAAGAAGATTTGTTTAAAAAACTGTTAGACACACCGTTCGGTTTGTTTTTTTAAGGTCATCACTTCATAATTTTTGTGTTGCTATTTTTTTTTGTAGTAGATTTCTGAAATACTCGTACATTTGAAAAAAATGGACAATAGGTAAGAAAACCTCCACCCAACAGTTCACAATAATAAATTGTAGCCAAATACAAGAACGAAGAAGAAGAAGAAGTTGCTTGTTGAAGTCAACTCATAAATTTCATTTTAATTTCCTTCTTCCTCTTCATTATTCATTTTATGTGTGCCCTTTTTTTATCCTGCGGATGTTTGTGTTTGTGGTTGTTTTTATGTTTTGGTTTCGCTTTCTTAATTTTATGCAGAGTAAAGTTTTAAATATATATATTTTTTTCTTTCTATATTTATAGCGCGTCATTTGTTCGCGCGCCTTATCGCGTGTCAAATCATCGTTATTTGTTATTTATTTAATATTAATGATCGTCGAATGATATAAAATTATTTCTTCATTGATAATCATCATAAAAAATGTTAACAAAAAATTAATAAAACAGCACAACCGTAAGATATTCATTTCATGGTGAAAAGTAATTGAACATGAATTGGAAATTATTTGAATTTCAATAAATATGATAGATAACTTAAATTGCATTGCGTGTAGAATAGCTACTTTTTTTATAGTAAAATATTTAAATAATAGGAATATTATTATATTATTTAGCAAATTAAAAAAATTGTAAATACGGTGGCAGATCAGAAAAATTTCAAATTATTTTTGGTAGATAAAAGTAACTGGATGAAACTAATCTTAGTTTTTTTAATTAAACCAATTTTATACTCTAAGAAGAATTAAAATTGGTATTAAAAATCAAGATCAAAAGATCAAAAAAACGATTCCACGGTTGGACAATTGAAACCAGCTAAAACAAGTAAAAGTGCTATATTCGGCTGTGCCGAATCTTAAATACCCTTCACCGATGTAATTCTTCTTTCTTTCTTGCTAAAACAGGAAGTAGGTTTAATTAAAAGATGTAACATAGTTTTATTTGACAAAAAATTTAAACTTTTTGGTCACTTTCATGTACCATAAAATATTTTATTTGTTCAACCCCGGAGTCGAAATTTTGATTTTTTAAGATTTTAATACCAATTTTGTTCTTCCTGAATTATAAAATAGTTTTAATTAGCAAAAACAATAACGTCAATTGCCTATTTGTTTACTTTTATATATTTCAATTTCCCAACCCTGGAAACGAAATTTAAATTGTTTTAATTTTTAATGAGGCATGAAATAGTTTTATTTAAAAAAAACTTAATATTTGTAACCATTTTGGTCACTTTCATGTACTTTTAATTTTTTTTTAATTTTTGATACCAATTTAGTTTTTTCTGAACTAAAAAATAGTTTTAATTAGTAAAAAACCGACGTTTTTGGTTACTTTTATGTATAAAAAAGTTTCAATTTCCCATCCCTGGGAGCGAAATTAAAATTTTTTTTTAACAATCCTAGAAAACTTAAAATATGCAACCATTTACACTTTCATGTACTAGAATATATTGCATGTAGCAAAAAAACTTTAAACTTCCCAACCCTGGAAGTGAAATTTTAATTTTTGTTGTTTTATTTTTAACAAATGCAACTCTTCATGAGGTATAAAGTAGTATTATTTAAGAAAAATTTACAATTTTCAACCATTTTGGTCACTTTCATGCACTATTAAATGTTGCACTTGTCCAGCCCTGGATTCGAAATTTAATTTTTGAATTTTTGATACCAATTTTGTTCTTCCTAAATTATAAGACAGTTTTAGTTAGCAAAAAACAAACAACATCAGTTGCCTGTTTGATTACTTTCATGTATAAAAAAATTCAATTTCCCACCCCTGGAAGCAAAATTTGAATTTAATTTTTTTTTTTTGCCAATGCAAATCTTCATGACGTATAAAGTGGTTTTGTTAAAGAAAAACTTGAAATTTTTAAAAATTTTAGTTACTACATGTACTACAAAATACGGAATAGGCCAAAAATATGGTGTAAGCTTCACAGCTCTGGCACGATACTTCGGATCTTTCTGAATTTCAACGGCACTCTATTTAAGTTCATTTCCAACGGTCCAAGAACGAAGTCTCTAGCTCTTCTGGGGGCTTGGGAAAACCGTACACGAATTTCACGTACAGACGCACGGACAGACGGACATCGCTCAATCGTCATCGCTATTCATAAGGATCCAGGATATATATACTTTATGGGGTCCCATGTGCATATCGAAGAAATTACACACGGAATGACAAACCTACATATTGTATATACCCTTTCACTTTTTTGTGAAGGGTATAATAATGCAACATTTTTTGCACTTTTCAATGGAAAATGGTAACATTTATGGCGTTTAAAAATAGTGAATTTATTGGAAATTCATCTACCATCCCTTATGAAAATGACGAAATTTTACGTTTTTTGACAGTTTTGCTGTTTTGAGTAAGATGTTGTTTTTTTTTTTTTTTCTCAAGGCAAAATTTTTAGATCTAATTAAAAGGTAAAAATTGGCTGAAGAGAGAAAAGCAATATTTCGAATAGTTCACGAGATATAGACTTAGGAATCAGTACATACTTTTTGAAAATTGTACTCCCAGTCCGAAACTTCAAAAATGAATTAAAAAAAACCTTAACTAATAATTCAAAACCCAGCTACTAGGGTTTTTCTTCTACCATAATAAGCTTTCAGATTTTGTGGGTCTCAATTGGTTCAAGATTTTGAAGTTGAAAAATATGCTACTGTGTAATTGTTTAAATATTTACACTACTTTTCCATGTAAAATGTTACTTCAACGCCCACTAAAGGGGTCGGAGTCCAAAGATGCAATTTTCTGAGTTTCTTGTTCCGAGTTTATCGCTTTTGCCTAACAAAATTACAAAAATCTTTAAAAATTATGTTGTTTTTTTAGAGGTTGGTTCAGTTCTTTTTAAATGAACTTTTTCCTTCTGGCCCGATTCAGCTCATTTACGAACTTGACCTGTGCTATCCTTCAAAATTTATCTGTAATAAATTCCAAGGTTCAGGCTTTTTTTCATTTGGACTATACCGTAATTTCTACTGACCGACGGACGGACAAGGATAGTGCGTCTTAGATTTTATCATTGATCAGGAATATATATACTTTATCTGGTACTTTGCTGCATTACACATGGAATGACAAAGTGAATATACCCTCCAATTCTTTTTTGGAGGGTATAAAAATACCTCCATAGCTGGAAAATGCGCACTTTTTTTGGAGTATGAAGAAAACTAAATACATAAAAGTAAATTTTTTTTTGCTAATTAAAAATGTTATATTCAATTAAGATTGATAGGCCAATTGTTCGAAAATTCAATTTATAAATTAAGAATGACATGGTAAATATCGTAGGACAAAAAAAAAGAAGGAAAGATAACATCAGTTTTAATTATCCAACGGGAACACGGATATTAAAATTGATACAGTGGCAAAAATCAAAATACCCATGCGTACTGATGATGAAAGTGTAGCGGCTTTCGAAAACAGCTTTTCTGCTCTCCTGTGTAAGTTGGATAATTAAAAACTGATGTTGACTTTGCTTTGTGCCTTGAAATATTTTTCAGGTCTTTCTGGGTTTAGAAACTATTTTTTGAAAATGAAAAATTCACGGCAACAAACTTTTCACTTGTTCCTAAAGATGGTTTCAGGTTTCGAATGATAGTATTCAGATTTTCGCTCGTGAAGGGCATATAAGATTCGGTACAGCCGAAGATGATACTTTTACTTGTTTTATTCAAAGAATTATAAAATATTTTATATCGTCTTGAATGATGCGCGTTCTTATTGCACCACAGATGCCGAAATAGCACTATCTTTGAATGTTTTGAGGGGGTTTAGGTTACGTTAGGTTGAAAACAGGGGCATAAGCATCCCAAACCGTTCTGGATTACTCTTAGGCCTCATAGGCCTGTTGTGCGCTCTATAATAAGGAGTTCCCATTCCACTGTAGGAAGCCTCCACCGATACCATGGAAACCTCTGAGTTTGATTACGTCAAGAACCTAGTTTCTTCAATGTACTTCCTTAAGTGTTTCCAATCAGAGCCCCTAAGAAATTCCATCTCCTGTATAATCTCCTGATTAAATGTTTGCCTCCTGACTCGGCTAAAAGCTGGACAGTAGCACAAGTAGTGCTCCAGTGTCTCGTCCTCTTCCTGGCAGGCCCTGCATGTTATATCGCCAACGATACCTATTCGTGCCAGGTGAGTCCCTAACTCTGTATGTCCTGTTATTAAATAAACCAACCTCCGTAGTGCTGGCCTACTCAATGTTAGGACCTCCTTTGTCCTCCTACCATCTGGGTCCCCCCATAGAATTCTAGTCACCCTACCTAGAGTGCTGCCAATATCTTGTATGCAATTCTATAGCCCATCGCTTTAGTTCGTTCTTAAAAACCTGAAATGGCTTCGGACTATCTAGTGTGATGTTCGCCATTAATGCTCCCATCTTTGCTAGCCTATCTGCCTCAATATTTCCAGGTATCCCATGATGTCCTGGGATCCATATTATCTCTATGCCCCCACAGTGCGTGAATGAGTTAATCTCATCCTTGCACTGTAGTACACATTGAGATTCAACCACATTGAAGGGGTTTAATAATATTAATCTTCTTGGTTAAAGACGAGTACGTAGGCAATGCAATTTCAAAGACAGTTTCAGTCATGCAGGGAATTTTCATAAAAATTTCCAAATTCTGCTATAACTTTTACCTGTCAGTTGCTTGTGCGACTATTTTGTTATGATGCCAGCCAGCAGCTCCTAGTAAAACGAAAATATTTTTCAGCCACTTTGAAAAATTAGTCGTAAAATTTACATGCTTTTATGCAATTCAACACAAGAGAAAAGATGAACCCATCAAACTGAGATGATGATTAATAAATGATTATCAACTTATTTAAGGCTTAACAGGGATTTTATGGTTGAAATTAGGTAAAACCCCCTGCAGTTATTTTGATTTATTTAATAACAAGCAATTCTATGAATTCAGTGACTTGAAATAAGAAACAAAAATAAAAATGCGGACCGAGTTTAAAGAAAATCAACCACTGAAATGAGCAATCCTGTCTGTTGTATCCAGCAAAATATGGAATGGGCACAGATGTTTGCACATCCTTTTAACAAAAACAACAAGTTTTTGTTTACCTTTTTTTTTATATTTCAATTTTCATTGTTGTTGCATGAACCCTATTTTTACACCAGATCTGTTTAAATGATTGCAGTTGGTTGAATGAATAACTGATTGTTGTACGACTATAAATTTTTTTTCTTTTTAACATTTTAATTTATTCATAAGCAATTCAATTCAACTACTCGTACTTCGGCGAGGGCATAAGCAGGGCTTATGTGTCATGCAACAAACAGCGACGGCAAGATTATTTCTAATATGCAACAGCAAAAAGGGGTGCATGAGGTTTTTGCATACGAAGAACTACTTTCGAGGACGAAATAAAACTATTAGATCATTATTCATGTTGTAACAATGTCATGGGGTTTCGTTCACCTCTTGGCATCCTCATACGTTTCGTTTGAGGCATGACAGGCCGTACATTGCCAAAAGGATGTTTTCATTATAGGCCATCATCTAACCAACTGAAGCAGCAACAAACACAATCATGTTCATGAAAATTTATTTCTTCTGGAATCCTGTAATCCTTGTTGTTGTTTGTGCTGTTGTGTGTGTGTGTGTGTTTGTGTTTAAAATAAAAAATTCTTTAATTTCCAAAAAAAGTCTACAATATTGTTTTTTAATGACTGACTGCTTTGCGTATTTAGTATTTAAGGGATGTTTTCCACAGTGAGTATCCTTGATAGAGTCAAGTTGATTGCAAGATTTTACGTTAAATGCAAAATTTATTTTACGGCAAGCAGACAAATTTGCGTCTGCTCACTTTTTTGTTTCTTCAATTTGAAAATATTTTACGCTCCGCCAATGTTACAATTGCAATTTTTGAATTCTACATCAAATCATCTGTGGTGTAACACCGTTGTGCCAAACCTTAGGTACGGTCGCGAATTTTATAAATATAAAAATTTTTTGAGATCTTTTTAGATGGTAGTTGCATTGTGGCTGAAGATCAGAAATGTATTTTTGCAACAAATTTGTTTTTAACTAGACCAGGACTCGTACAAGAAGTCCAAAAAAAAAAAAATTGGAGGCTTCATTCACTTTGTCATTTGTGTGGAACGCAGCGAAATACCCTCCTAAGACCCCATAAATTGTATATATTTTTGATCAGTGATGAAATCTACAACGACCTTAGCCATGTTCGTCCGTCCGTCTGTGGAAATCACGGTTTAGTCCAAATGAAAGAAGCCACATCCTTGAAATTTGGTATAGATGAATTTTGAGCGCTAGCACAGTTCGTAAATAGGCTGAATGGGGCCAGATGGATAAAAGTCCCCCTAAGAAGAACTATACCAACCTCTAAAAACATCATCATTTTTGAAGTTTTTTATGCCTTCCAAAAAAGAATTTGGAGGGTATATTCACTTTGTCATTCCGTTTGTAACGCATCGAAATATCCATCTCAGACCCCATAAAGTATATATATTCTTGATCAGTGATGAAATCTAAGACGATCTGAGCATGTCCGTCCGCCCGTCCGTCTGTGGAAATCACGATTCAGTCCAAACGAAAAGAGCTGGACTCTTGAAATTTGGTATAAATATATTTTAAAGCTTTGAGCAGGTTAAGTTCGGAACTGGGCTAAATCGGGCAAGGGGGAAAAAAGTTCCCCTAAGAAGAACTAAACCAACCCAGAAAATATAATATAATTTTTGAAGTTTTTTGGATATTTTCTTAAGGAAATAATATATATTTTTATGTCAAATATGGTCCAACGCCTTAAACTGGAGCCATAAAATAAAAAAAAAATTATTTGTGGACCCCGCCCACTTTAGTGGGCGTTGTTATATGCAAAAATAGCACAAAAATTTAAAAAATTGTTTTACTTAAGCCTACATTCCTTAAAAATAAAATTTTAAAGCTTTAATGACGAAGCTGAGACGATACCTGGTACTCCTCTGCCCTACCACCTCCTCCCCCTTTGCCCCCTAAATTTGCTGTTAAGCAAATGATATATTTTTATGTCACACAAGGTGGATACCATTCCACTGGTATCCGGAAAAATCCATTTTTGGATCCTGCCCCATTTAGTGGACGTTGAAGTAACATATTACATGGAAAACTAGTGTAAACATTTAACAAATTGCATACCTTAACTCTGCATTTTTAAAATTTTTAAGTTTTTATGATGCCCTACCCTTCATCACCTTTAACACTTCATTACCTCAAAAATTTACTTTTTAAGGTGAGAAACCTCCTCCACGGGCCTTCCCGATATGACCCTGTCATCATAGAGTTTTAAAATTGGGCGCAGAAATCTCTTAAAGGAACTCTGACCCAGCAGAATAAACTTTTTTAATTTATCTCCATCCCTTTTTGTGTGCGTTGATGGTGCTGCTGGCTAAAGTAGTAGAACGTGAAAATATGAAAAGGAGGGTCCTGAGTTCAACCCAGCGCTGAGTCATTAAATATTGTGTTGAATTATCCTGATCAGCATTAATGCATCGTTGTGTTAGTTGTTGCCAGCCTGTTTTCAATTGTGAAGGCTTAGCACTCGTCACTGAACATAATTGGCAGCGACTGATACGATCATGTACTAAAAAGCAGAGTAACAGCACCCTCCTTCGTCGGTCTTATAGCAAAAAATTGGCGAAGTAAAAAGGTTGAAATAATTACAAAAATTCTCTATCTTCTCATCTTACTTCATCTGTCCCCTCAATACTATCCCCCCCCTTTCTAGTTTCGGCGCAATGCACCGCATATGTAGCGGTCATACCCAGAGTGCTGGTCCAAGATAAAAAATAAAAATAATAATAAAAATAAGAGTTTTTATTCATTAAATTATTTTAGGGTATTTAAGATTCGAAATGGTTACTTGATTCCTCTTGCATGGCCCATTTAAAATGCTTCATATAGGAATTCTCATTAAGGGATTTTCTATTTAAATTTAAATAAAACGGAATAAAGAGAAGTTTTGTTGTAAAATGTGGTTCAAAATTTTGTGAAAAGCCATTTGCCCGACATCATGTTCCATTATTAATTCCCATATTTTTACTTTACACTGGTATCAATAAATCCGGATTTTGGTATAAAAAAGGTAGTTTTTAAGCCAATTTGCTGCCTAACCTCAAATCTGCCCCATCCTCTATTATAAAAGTTTCACTTAAAATAGAATTGTGACAATATGTCAAATAAAAATTTCATAACATTAACAATTCTATTTATTTATATTCAATATCCCTGATGATATTAACAAACTGTCAAGGAAATGTTGGAAAAAAGTTATAAATAGAATTTGTAATAATTTTATAAATTACAACCCATATCTTAATATAAATAATTATTTGTAATTGATATATAAAGGATATACATTTATATAAAGGATCTTCAAAAGAAAAAGTAATAATTGTGTAATATTCATTATTGTCTTTTGCTTGCTGGTGCGGCAGTATGAAATATTTATTACAACAGCAGCGACACCCCGGATAAAAAAGTTTGGCGTGCTCTTCAATAATCAATTAAATAAGTGCTTGATTTACGAATGATAATGTGGTCTGACATGCAAATGGGCACGGGGATATTAATGGAACATTATTTATGTTTTTCATTTTATTTATTTTCATATACATATTTTTTTTCATTTACTCACATTTTTTTTTTGCAACATATGACGGCAATATCTTAATTTGCATTAATAGAACAGAAGAGAGCAATAAAAGGGACTGCAAAGGATAATATTCCTGGATACGATAATAACTTTGACAATGACAATTTTATTAACGCTACAATTGTTGCATATCATTGAATTGACTGACTGAACCCTCTTCTGTGTGTTGTGTGTATTGTCTGTCTGTCTGTCTGTCTGTGTGTCGTTCATTAGGCACGTACCAGGGCGGCTTAATGAGGCGTGCAGCGTAAAACAACTGTTCAGAATTGAAAATGAGGATAAAAAAAAATTAAACAACAAAAAAAAAATCTGTAAAATTGACAACAAATATAAAGAGATTTTACAGTTTTAATGGATTTTAAGGAATTCAAATAAATATTTTTGTATAAAATTTTTTCCGTAGAATCATAAACTTAACTTTTAATTAGCACCTGTATCAGTGTGTTTTAATAATGAGTCAGTGTTTGGCTGCTTGATTTTATTCATTCAACGTGGCTTTGAATCTGCAAATTCATCATCCTTTTATTTAAATTATTTTTATTGCTTGTTTTGGTTATAAAAAAATAAATAAAAATTCAATGAATCATTTTAAATGCAAGATCGTCGAATTAAGTTTCAGATTGTATATAAATTACATCCAACTTATAAATCTCCCAAACTAAATTTAATGTTTTGCATTAATTCTTAAATTAATTTCTCAGTGTTATATTGCACTCTCTATATTTTCTTAAAAATGGTTCAATACTTTGACTCGTTGTCAGGACTGTTTTCAATGAGATTGCCGTATGTCAAGTTTGGATTGAGTTTGGGTCTAAAACCTATCACCTAGTATCTTATAGGGTTTTCTTTTCTCCAAATATGTAAGATATTTTTGCTTTTTTTTCTGAAAATTTCCAGCTAAATTCAGTTTTAAAATATGAATTTATTTTCTTAGGGGATGATAGACAAATTCGTAATAAATCCACTGTTTTCGAAAGACATAATATGGTGATTTTTCTTTGAAAAGTGCAAAAATATTGCCCTTTTTTTAGAAAAGAAGTTAACATTAATTATGACAAATAAACCCCTCCAATGACAGCGCCATGTAAAATTTTAAAGGTCTTCTGCATATAAAGTTGCGGAAATCAAACCAGTTGCTGGTCCCTGGGAACTAGTTACGTGACTTGTCTTGTGGAGGGTACTCCTTCCTCTAGGGATATTTCAGATCTAAGTGTATAATAACCTAAATTCTTATTTAGAATGGATAGAAATGCGACTCATTTATAACCTCCCTCTCACTTGATAAATCATTTGGTTCATTGGATGCAAAGCGAAGATTTCAATGCTGAAAACTAATTTTATACTGTGTTCATGCATCCGTTTTTAATTGAAACAATATTCAATTAATTGATACATACTCAATATTGCTACGACAATTAGCATTTGACAACTGAAAAAAAAATTATTTAAATTTTCACAAAACTTAGAGCGAGGTTGAACTCAGGAAAGTCGTGTTGTACTACTTCAGCCAACAGCATAAGTCAAATTTCAATCAAGTGTATTCAATAAGTACTTTCGTTGTAAAAGCTTTCACTTTTGTAAAAGCTTTTTACTGAACACAATTCTGACAGTGTTGCATTAAAAGCTTTACTCATTATTAAAACAATTATCTCTTTATTGACAATAAGTTAATTGAAATTTGTATATGAAAATTCAGTTTCAATAATGAAAAATATTAAATTTTGGATTCTAATAAAAATGAAAAAAAAAATTTTTAGTTTTATGATCTGGAAAACATTTTGATTGTCCATCGTTTTTTTTTTTTTTGATTTTGTTCGACTTTTAATATAAATTTCCTGAAGTATAAAATAAATTTAATTAGCAATTTTAGCTGGTTACTTTTATTTACCAGAAATCAGTTTAAATTTTCCAACTCTGTACCCGTATTTTTAATTTTGGTGATTTTCAATTGCTGCTGAATCTATTACTGGAAATAATATCTATCCAAATTATCCTCTGCGATCAAAACAAGATCAGCTATATTATATAATCACAAGTTGTTTTCAAGTTTTAAATTGTACATTCGCATGCTATAACCGGTAATTTTTGTTTACAAACAGAATAGTTGCACTCGCACAAGCCAGATTGTCATCAATAACTTTTCACGTTTGATCATGCACCCACTAAAAATAGATTTTACTAACGCCTAATCATGCACACAAATACTTCGTGATCACGCTCATATTCATACATCTTCACTTAATAATGAAAACTTACTCACGTTTGGCTCGAAAGTGTCTGCCGATCAAATTTATCAACCCCGTTTCATGCTGCACTGTTTAAGTGCCTCATTAAAATTTGCATAAATTAAAAAAATACATGATTTTAAAAATAAATATCGAATTAAAATCCGTAACATTTAAATCAATTTAAAATAAACTTTGGCATTTGGGGCTAGAACGTGGAATTTTATACACAATTCGCTTTAATTCGATTTGTTTGAATTGATAACAAACAAAACAAAAAAAAAAAACATCGTAAAAATAATGAAGACAAATTAGTGTTTTTACTAATTAAAAAATATTGTCAACGTGTGGTTAAAATTTTTAACGACGGCTTAAGTATTTATTAAAAATTTATTTTATTTTTTATGAGAAATAACAAACATATTTATTTAGTATGAATTAAGTTATGCCTTAAACACATTCACGACAGCAGGCTACAGACTACAAACTGTCAAAAATAGATTACATGTGTTTATACGGGAATAATTATTTTCACGACTACACGGCAGGTTGTTGTCCGTGCTACTCTTGTAGTTGTAGTGAAAATAAACTAATTTATATTTTCATAGGCGACAATATATAAATTAGTGCTGCCAATGCAGTGAAACATCTTAAATAAATAAGCGTTTAAAAATATGTTCAAACTGGTCAAGAATATGAAAATTGTTAAAAATAAAACATTTAATAGCTCTTTCAAGAATGAAAACTATTTTCTAATATATATTAATTTTTTTGCGATCTCTCGGTTTTATTTCTTATTTATTTTTTTATTTTAATTATATATATGTATGTGACAGCGCATAGAGAAATGGACCTAAAGGTAAAAAAAAATCAATTTTCACATGCCCCAAAAGTGTTCCCTCCCAGGGACATGCGCGTTTTATGAAGTGATGGTACACCAAAGATACACGTATTTAAATCTTGAAAATGGCTCTCCTGAACAAAACCGGTTTTTACCCTTAGGTCCCTTTCTATTTTGCGCGTCACATATATATATTTTTTTGGGTATAACTCTTAGAATATAGGACGCATATAAACGATATGGGTTTTAAAGTACTCCAAAATGTCTTTCTATTGTTAGACATATTTTTTTTTTTTTTTTTTTTTAGGAGTAGGACCAGCACTCAGGGGATGTCCCCTACATATGCAATGCATTGCGCTGGAACTGAAAACGAGGGGATAGTATTGAGGGGACAGATTAGGAAAGATGAGAAGATAGACAGTTTTTTTTTTGTAGCTATTTCAACCTTTTACTTCGCCGGCTAATTTCTTGCTACAGGGCCGACGAAGGTGGGTGCTGTTACTCTGCTTTTAGTACATGATTGGGTCAGTCGCTGCCAGTAATTGTCCAGTGATCAGTACTATGCCTTCATCACTGAAAACAGGCTGGCAACAACTAACACAACCACGCACTAATGCTGATCAGAAGAATTCAACACAATATTTCATGACTCAGCGGGGGCTCGAACTCAGGACTCTCCGCTTCATAGTCTCGTGTTCTACTACTTCAGCCAACAGCACCCACAAATCAAATTTAATTTTGTATCTGACTTTTCAAGAAAATAAAAGACGTGAGTTAAGTCACAAAATAAACTCATTTTTATAGTGCCATAACAAAAAAGGATATCAAAATGTATTTATTACAAATGCAAAAACAATAAAGAGCTATAAAGAAATAAAGTGTTTTTATTATTAATTTTGTTTCGATCTATAAATAGATTTAGAATAAGCGCTTTTATTTTTATATATGAAAGTGGCACCACTAAAATGAGATGTTGACGTTGTAGCTGCCGCGTTCAAAATAATTAAGCAGCTGACTATACGGCGACAAGTGTTGCCAGCGGTACATGCAGCCATGTAGTCGGTAGCCTGCTGTCGTGAATGTGTTTAAAGCATAAGCGTCTAAAAATGGTTTTTAAACTGGGCTAGAATATGAAAATTGTTGAAATAAAAAGTGCAAATATAAAGAGAATTGTGTAATTTATTTTCGGCGATTCGACATTATATTTGATTGGTTGTACCTCCTAGTATAGAAATGATATAGGTCTCATTTCAAAGTTCTCTAAAGTGGCTTTCTATTAGTATATAAATTTTTAAAATTTAATAACCCATTGCGAGTGCTATTAAATTTTGACATTTTTTATCTGAGTTTTCATGTAAAAATTCCATTATTTTGAAAAGTACCTGATGCAACGATACTTAAGCTTTAATCTGTTATATACTTGATAGCCGATATCGATAAACGACGTGCTTTAGGAAACTATGAAAATGCGATAAGAAATAAATTGGCTGATAAACTCATTTAAACAAAACTGTTCAAATCCAATCCAATGGTAAATTTTCCTTATGCGATCACGCTGTTAGTACTCGTACATAAAATTTCGAAAAAATTATATTCTAAAAAATGTTTATAAAGTATTGTATTGACGACTTCTACAAGGATAGTATTTTATCTTAATGTTATTTTAAATGTAAGAAATCGGGAATGCCACTCTAAATTGGAGATTTACGAAAACTCTTTGCAATTTTTTGAACAGACAAATAGTTTTTAGTTTTATATGGCAGCACATTAACTTCCATTTAAATAACATATTTTAGAATCCAATAAATAATCACACATCCTTGCCAGCCATCAGGCTCTCTTTCTCTGTGTATACGCTTTTAGGTAATTATTTTTATTTGAATTCATTATGTACTGAATGGAAAATCGCGGTTGGACACCTCTAAACAATGGCCAATAATGGCATATAACCACAGTTGTAACAACAATAGAACTAATATTTTTAACAATCATACACACACATACATACATCGATTGCGTCACATATTGTGGCAAATATGAGAGACGGCCGATTGCATGTTGTGATGGGTGATTAATTTTCGTAACGGTCATTATGGCTTTTATTGTTTTATAATTTTCAATAAAATTTTTATATATTAAATAAAATCCAATAAAAGTAGTGCTACAGGGATAAAATAGCTGCAACAATCATGACTATTGGGTGCAAATCTCACTGTGACGGTGTGTCAAATCAGGCCAGTAGTTGAGTGTTGCACAGCATCGACTGTTGAAAAGCATGACAGGAACATAAAATAAATAATGTGGGTTTTGTGTTTTGTTTAGGCGTTTGATTTCATTCTGTTGGTGGTTTTGATTTTATACGTTTTGGCCCATCACACATTTGCGATTACCTCTCTGTTATTTTAAAATTTCAAGGATATTAAAAACTTCAAAATTTGGCACTGATGAAGTTATTAAGCGCGTGCCCATTGCTTTCAATTGATATGGGTCATTCAATTTTATTTATTCATTATGCAATTCAAGCAATTGTGGCTTGAGTTTGTGCAAAATATTTTTATTGTAATTCATTATGAGTTTATGTGCCATCCTGCAGAGCAAATTGTTGTTTGGATTTAAAAAAAATTTATTTTTTTGTTAAATGTGGTTATTTTTTACAAATTTGACACGCCCTCAGTGATGTTTTGTGAAATTATTATTAAAATATTTTTTAAATTGCAATAATTATTTTCCTTATACATCTGCTACTAAAAGTAATATCCTTTAACAGCCTGCAAGCAGGCTTACAAGTGACGTTTATTTCCTCTCCCCGTTATAGCCATATGTGTGAGCTGGTTGTAATAGATAAGGGTCCGCCTTCCCAGAACTCTAAAATTTTACAACTCAAAATATGTAATCACGCCTAATAAATCAACAAGATAAAGTAATTTTGTACTGGAAAATATTTTGCGAACGAACATATTTTATAAATTGCGATTCACTCAAAATAAGAGGGCTACCATTTACAAAGAAATCAACATCCCCATAATGAATATTTCTGGGGAATATAAGAGCTTCTAACTGGGGCCAAATTACCGTATTCGATATCGATCGAAATTTCCATGTAATTTAAATACAAATTTCGTTGGATATCGAGTGCCGTAATTTGCTCCCTGAATGTGATGTGGCAGCGAAGTTCGTTCCAAAATTGTTGTATACAAAAACCGTAGCATGTTCTTAATTCCCTTTTTTTGCAAAAACGTCACCATAATCAGGCCTCAGTCAACGTATTCACGGGATTTGGCCCTTTTACTGTCTGAATAGTCCCAGGAAAGGACGCCATTTTGCGATGACTGCAAAGAAAAATTACAAATCACAAGTATACGAAGCACAAAATATTTTAAGTGAGGGGTATTTCTTTGAAAACGACAACATAAAAATTGATGAATAAATATTTTACGAGAAAAATTAAAATTCACCTTATATATTGAACAGACCTCGTATATTGAACAGACCTCGTATATGATAACACAGTACGACAAAATCAAATTTTTTTGAGTACACATGAGTAATGTTAACAGAATATGAAAATAGGCTTAAAGTAAGGAAATACGTGTCTCGGCGTTTTGCTGTAGCACGTCAGAATTTTAAGAAAATCGATTTTAAAGATTTGAAGGACCGTGGAGGTTCACTTTTAACGTAATACTATTATAAAAAGTTTTATATAAATAGAATGGGTGAACCGATTTAAATGCTTGAGCCAGTTTTGAAAAAGGAATTAAATTTGGATTTGTTTTATTACAAAAAAGGGCATGGCGCTTTAATTTTCATGTAAAATTAAAAAATATCCAAAAAATTTAATGTAATTGAAATGTAATGTAAAAATACAAAAATTAATATGATATCTTAACTATTATTTTGTGTCAAAAATGTTGGACTTGTTTTAATTTTTTCTAATTGCAGAATTGTATTTTTAATGAATTTCGTAATTTTTTGTTAATATTTTTTAATTTTACATGAAAATTAAAGCGCCCTCTAGCGGAAAATTGTTTTTTGTAATAAAACAAATCCAAATTTAATTCCTTTTTCAAAACTGGCTCAAGCATTTAAATCGGTTCACCCATTCTATTTATATAAAACTTTTTATAATAGTATTACGTTAAAAGTGAACCTCCACGGTCCTTCAAATCTTTAAAATCGATTTTCTTAAAATTCTGACGTGCTACAGCAAAACGCCGAGACACGTATTTCTTTATTTTAAGCCTATTTTCATATTCTGTTAACATTACTCATGTGTACAAACCACTGTCGTACTGTGTAATAAAGGAGGTGCGTATCAGGACAGCTCCTAGCATGGCATTAAACCAAAATCCGCCACTGTATAGAATCACAATAACTAAAAAATCAGATTCGTTTTTAAAAAATTTTTTTCAATAATTCATTTCTTTATTATATCGGGTGTTTTTTATAGAGTGATACAAGTTTAAATCATAATAAAACATAAGTAATATATTTTTGATATCAATGAAACGATCTTTATTGGATAGAAAATTTTATGACATGAATGTTTTAATATGATTTCTGCCATTTGGATGCCATGGCTGCCACGTAGAAGGCGCAGTCTGGAACATCAATATTCAACAACTAAAAAAATCTTCCATAAAGTGGAAGGATACAACCTCCCCAGTTGCTGAGAACGGCGACGAATTGATGAATTAGAATCATTTTCAATGCTTTCCTGTGCAGCGGCAACAGCTTCTCCAGGCCACATTATTACAGTAACAGTAAATGTGGTGAGAAAACGATTTATTGTTCTTCGAATTAGCCGCGCCGCTCTGAAGGACGATTGTGTGTGCCATAAAATGGAAGAAGTGCACGATGAGTTTGACGAATAAAACAATTATTTTAATTAAAAATTTCCACAATTTGCACGCGTTGCTCTGGTGTAAGTCGATCCATAATGGAATGTCAAAGCAAACTAAAAGCAACTATCAGCTGTTAAATGGGTGGTCAAATAAAGCAGTGCTGCCAACTCAAAGTTGTATCACTCTATAAAAAACACACTTTAGAAAACACTTGTGTATGCATGCCAGCAAATAAGATAATTCTTCACGATTTAAGGCAAGTTTTGAGTAATATTTCAAGACTCGCCTTATAGTTGATGTTCTGTAACTATTTGGCAACGTCATGTCAAGGCAAGACCAAAGATAGAAAACTTCTGTACTCTTAAGGCACAAATCATACTTCATGCTTATAAACTTCTATTTAACAAATATTTTATTTAAATATGATGAATAAGATTGTGGTACATATGAAATATTATTTATGATTTGAAAATTCATTCTGAACAATTGATAAAATCTAACAGCCTCTTACTATAGCGGGATTTCAAATCAACAACTAATTGACCTTTCACAGAGCTTTGCGGCTCAAGGTATTTACTACTTCACTATTGTTTTAAGCCTTTAAGCTGGGAAAAAGTGAAACAATTTTGTTGCTGCTTCATTATATTTTATTTATTGTAAAAATCTCTCTCCCGGGTGCTGTTGAACACTATTTTATGTGTAAAATTAACGATACAAATCCATGTTTTATTTTTGTTCATTCATAGAGCAACATATTTTTATTATAATAAAGACACATGAAAATATTCTAGCGAACATGTGGAAGGGAATAAAAATATCCATGACAAAAAAGCCGTAACAGTCTTCTTGTTATAATAGTTATAATAATAACAATAGTAATAAACATTTCCTATGTCCTCTAGCCATTAGCGCATACCATATGTGGGATTATAACAAAATAATACACACGGTTGGTTGCTGCTTCCACTATTATGGCAAAGAAGCTGTTAAGGAGGTGTCTGAATAAAAAATAAAAAAAAAAAAATATTTAAAACCATAATAGAAAATTAAGTTGGTACGAGCATTACAATCCCAACGAGGAGGGCTCACTTGTACAACATCATCTTCACAGCAGGATGTTTATCACACAAAATAAAGCAAAAACAATTCTATTCGTTTGGAGAATTATAAAGGCTTTTGCAGTGGATATTTTACTTTGTGCTAGAAAAATTACTGCTGTACTTAAGCAGCAATATGCCAAAGTATCTGGGAATGGTGTTTACAATTTTGTATAAACTTATGAGTAAAACTTGTATATTAAGGGACAGCTATTTGGCGAATTCGAGAGACATTCGAGCTCTTAAATCTTTATGAGAAAAATTGCAAACAAAATAGTCAAAATAAAATCCACTCTTTGTGCGGCCCACAAAGAGTGACATATGAAAATGTAATTTTTTTCACACAACAGCATTCTCATTAACGAAAAAAACCAAGTGTTTTCTGTTTAAGAAATTGAAACGTGGCGTCAAAAATTTCAAAATTTCTTATTTCTAGAAATCATGGAATTTCTAGCCGTTACAAAGCTGGGCAAATTTGAGGTTTGGAAGTAAATGAGCTGTCAAATGATGAAATATCAAATATTCAGATGCCATCCTTAGAAAATTTATTGGGAAATTTTAACCAAGGAACGCCGGCCCAACATTGTTTGCTTCTAACATTTATAAATTGGATATTTTAAAAATTTAACGTAAACAACGCATTTTTCAACAACGTAGTCTCTAATGATGAGGTCCATTTTAGGTAAACAAACAAAATCGTCGCTTATGGGGCTCACAAAACCCACAAACAGTCCTCGAAAAACCATTATATCCCAGGAAAGTGACCGTATGATGCAGTTTGGGATCAGGTGGCATGGTCAACCCGTATTTTTTCCACAATGAACAAGAAAACACACCGCCGTGAATTCTCTGCGGTACCAAATCATGGTAACCGATTTTTTGTGGCCACAATTGGCTAATGTTGACTTCAGTTATTCAATTATTTGGCCACACAGCCGGCCAAATAATTGAGTTATTGTATGGAATATTTCCCGGTCTTGGAATTTTTCGATTTGGCGATGTCAATTGGCCGCCTCGTTCTTGTGATTTAGCGTCGCTGTATTATTCTCTCTCACAAATCACAAAAATTTGGGATTCACAATTCAGTGTATCACTAGCTTCCAACCAAGACGGTTGTTTGAGCGCTTGTTGAAAAAAATGATTTAAGGGTGGGGAGAATGCTCGTTTGTTTACAAAATTCCCTGCAGGAGGACAAGCGTTAAATGTCTTTAAGCCACTGGTACGATTACTAGTATAGCAAGCACTAGTTCAAAAGGTGATTGAACATATACAGAAAAGTACTAGTACCTCAAGTAGTTCATTTGTAGATTGATTTGACTTGTAGAATTTCATATTACTTTTTGATCCTGTTTTAAAGCGAATTGCTAATTCGCATTTTCATTTATTTTATTTTTAATTGTTACAATTTTTAAACAAATTCAAATTTGAAACAAAGAATAGTATTAGAAGACTTTGCCCCCTGCATATCAGTTTATTTATTCGATAATTTATGTAAGTAAGCCGCAGTTTTCTTGTGTGTTAAAAAAGTGATATTTTAAAAAATAAATAATATGAAAAGCTAATTTTAAAATTTTTTAAACTTTTTTTAATTAATATTTATGTACATATGTAAAATCAGCGATCTTTTTTACAATAACATAAAGTGATACATGTATTGTATGTTCATCAGTGTTTGTTATATGGTGGAGTACCAAATGTAACTCAAGTTGTACAAGGTGCTAGTGGATTAAGTGTGCCATGAAGGAACTTTCCATTTCCTCTTATAAACTAAGAATTGATGAACCAAAAATTGCTTGTGAAGACAAAGACTTATCAAATTTCATTGGGTTTAAAAAAACAATAAATTTAGGGATTTTTTTATATATAAACCAGTTCTTAATGCAGAACTGAATTGTACTAGTATCCGACTAGAAGAAATTATACTAGTACTCATCTAGTACTAATGGTACTAGTAATTTTCCAAACACACTCAATGTTAATTTGAGCGTTAACATGGTTTAGGAAAGTTCACAGTTGAGAACTAATACTGGTGATTTTCGTACTAGTACAATACTAATTTGATACTAGTCCGATCTCCTGCAGGGTTGTGAGAGACACACATACACTCAAAATGTTGATGTGTTTGTGCCTATATCTGCTTTAAAGCCATTTTAAAGAGCGGCTTTACGTGAACAAAACACAAGCAACTGACGCTCTGAAAGATGAAACTCGGCGCTGCTTTGAAGAGATAAGCGAAGGTTTTTTGCACAATGTGGCGACAGTACCGTGAACTTCGAATTTATCGATTAAATTACACAGAGCGGTCTCAGAAGGACCTTGATTACGAGGAAAAGCTGCTCGAATTTTCTAAAGTGATACAGTAAAATTTTTACTCATTTTGATAGTAAATTTTGATAATTAAAATTCTTTGTTCTTCTTACTAAATAAATGTATAGGGTGTTTTTTATAGAGTGTCACAAGTTCAAATCAAAATGAAACAAGAAAATATATTTTTAATATCAATGACACGGCTTTGAATTAGAAAGAAAATTTTATGAAATTAATGTTTAAATATTATTTCTGCCATGTGGTCGCTACGGCTGGCACTTGGAAGGCGCTATCTCGAACACCAATTTTCAACAACTAAAAAAATCCTCCATAAAGTGGAAGGACACTACTCCAGTTGCTGAGAACGGCGAAGAATTGATTGATCTTCAATGCTTTTCTGTACAGCGGCTACAGCTTCTTCAGTGCGCACTGTTCTTCGTCTCACGGAGTGGATATTATCAGTAACAGTAAATGTGGACCGAAAAGGATCTATTGTTGTTCGAATTAGCCGCTCTGAAGGACGATTATGTGCTCCATAAAATGGAAGAAGTGCATGATGAGTTTGACTAATAGCATAATTACTTTGATTAAAAATTTCAACAATTTGCAGGCGTTGCTCTGGTGTTGTGACACTCTAAAAAAAACTCGCGTTACAATTTCTTGTAAAATTCGCGAAAATATTTGGCAGATTGCAACAGCAGCTCCATCAAAATTGTATTATTTGAAGGAATCAAATTATAGCACGATATATTGTTAGACAGACAGTCAAGGCAATTGTCGTTTTCGACCCGCACTTCCTGTATAATTGAAAATATTGGTATTGTAGAGAATAGTTACCACCCTAATATGAATATATGCATTCTAACTTACATATCTTTGGATATTTTCGCTTTAACATTTATTGTCCTGTCGTAATTGTCCTGCCACGCTGTGCTTTCTCCTCTTAATCCACTTGGTTCCGGTAAAAGTTTATCATATACTCCATAGCCTTTTATATTCCACAATCAAACACAAACTGAGCAATTGTTTGACATGAATCTAGAAATATGAACATATTTTTTTTTTACAAGTACATCATGTGTGTTTATAAATTATTTCTCCAAAGACCATGTGTGGCATTTGGTTGGTGACTCAGTTGTAAATTATATTTCGTATTTGTCTATATTAAAACAAGATTAAATTGTTGCCTGCCACAGGTTACGGATGTTAGACAGGATGAATTATTAAATTGTGTTGGCAAGATTGTTGAGTAAAGGAAATTCGTTTGAAATAATTTCAAGATAATAAAATATAGTTTTATTTATTATTACGAACAAGTTTAAGACAATTTTGAAGTTTTTAATTTTTTCAAAGCGAACATATTTCGTTATTGTTAATTTTTTTTAATTTGAATTAAGAGAAACTTTCCTTGGAAAAATCTGGAAAACAGTTGCCGGAATAGCGCTTCCCGCTATGCTTTTAAGTTCTTCAAGTTCATAAGTCTAATCAGAATTTGTTAAAAAACACTATTATTTTATTTTTTTTAAGTTCTAAAATTTTGGATGAATCGAGTCCCATAAAACAACGAGAATATTAATTGATCATATATACGGGTGGGCAAATTTGAGGTTAGGAAGTAAATTGGCTGTCAAATGATGAAATGTCAAGAATTGAACCTGTCATCATGTGACATTTATTTAGTAGAAACTCGGGAAATTTTAACCATGGAATGCTATACACTTGAACAGAAAATTTTTATAGTAAAAATTTAGTGTTTGAAAAACCGAACGAAAACAATGCATTTTTCAACAAAATCATCTTTTGTAATGAGGCTTATTTTCAATTAGGCCATTATGGAAAAAACCAAATGGGCTCACAAAATCCATAAACAGTCCTTGAAAAACCATTACACCTAAACAAAGTGACCGAATAGTGCGGTTTGTGGTCGGGCAGCAATATCGGCCCGTAGTTTTTCGAAGATAATTAAGCGTGAATTCTCTGTGCTACCAAACCATGATAGCCGATTTTTTTGTGGCCACTATTGGCTAATGTTGACTTCAGTGACTTTTGGTTTCAGCAACACAGCGCCATAAGCTACACAGCTGATGTATCAATTCAGTTATTGCATGAGAAATTTCCCGGTCGCGTAATTTCTCGAAGTGATGTCAATTGGCCGCTGCGTTCTTGTGATTTAACGCCGCTGAATTATTTTCTCTGAGGCCGGGCTTACATGAACAAACTACAAATTCGGCGCTGCGTTGTCGAGATAAGCGGGTGTTTTATTGCAAAATGTGGTTCAAAATTTTGGGAAAAGGGGTGGCGTCTGCCGACGTACTAGAGGTGGAAATTTGCCCGACATCACATTCCATTATTAATTCTCATATTTCTACTTTACTTTGGTGTTTATTGACTGAATTTGTCCAAAAAAATTAGTGTTTTAAAGGCAATTTGCTTCCTAACCTCAAATTTCAAAAATCACTTATTTCGAATATTTTCGTTCACGGTATATCACGAACGCATCAACCGACTTTTACCCGGTTAGTGGCATTAGCGGTATTTTCATGGGCCGAAATCGATTGGTAAAGCCGTTTAAAAGTTATTCCTGAAACACATTTCCAACAAATGTTTTTTCTGGCGTTAGACGATTCATTAGGACTCGGCAAGTCTTTCTGTACAGAAATGTCAACACAATTTGACATTCTCTGACGTTAAAACACGTTGTGGGTGCTGTTGGGTGAAGTAGTAGAACACGAGACTATGAAGCGGAGGGTCCTAAGTTCGAGCCCGCGCTGAGTTATGAAATATTGTGTTGAATTCTTCTGGTCAGCATTAGTGCGTGGTTGTGTTAGTTGTTGCCAGCCTGTTTCAAATGATGAAGGCATAATCACTGGTCACTTAACATAAGTGGCAACGACTGACACTATCATATACTAAAAGCAGAGTAACAGCACCCACCTTCGTCGGCCCTGTAGCAAAAATTAGCCGGCGAAGTAAAATGTTGAAATAGCTGCAAAAAAACTGCCTATCTTCTCATCTTTCCTAATCTGTCTCCTCAATACTATCCCCTCGTTTTCAGTTCCGGCGCAATGCATTGCATATATAGGGGTCATCCCCTGAGTGCTGGTCCAAGATAAAAAAAAAATATCGAAACTTCGTATACGATATTTGCTAGAATATAATAAAGGTGATGTGATTTATTAATTCTTAAGTTTTGAGCAGGATGTGGGGAGCTCAATAACATTCTCTGATTCGCTTAATCTCTAGGGTTTGCTAAGATCGTTGGGAACCAGAATGAGAATATCTAAAAGATAACCTTTACAAAAATCTATTGCATATTCGTATTGTGTATTCTTCGTCATATAATATTTTCTGATTCCCTGTGCAATATTTTTATGTTCGTTTTTTTTTTTTTTTTTTTGGAAACGGCCATCATCAACTTTGGCAGCTAATGTTTTGTGCCAATATTTTCAGTACTACAAATTGGCAGTAAGTTAAAATGGCGCTGATGATGCTCTAAATGCAATGGTTTTTCTAAACAACAGCAACAACGTTATGGCCATAAAGCGTCCTCTGGAAAAGTTAGAGGACAAGTAAAAGTGTGCTTCTTGCTTTAACACAACAAAACTGTTTATTATCATTTTCAATTTCACCGTCATCATCAACAGCATCGTTTCTCCTGGTTCAATTGAACACCTGATGATGGTTAATGATACTTTTCACCGTGTACGGGCTGTCGGGCTTTTGTTTTACCTTTTTCTTTTTGTTTTGTCTTGTTTATTCCTTTATACCGGTCATTATGATTTTATTTTTAGCTCTTGACAGTATAAAGTTAGCTGATGACATTTTATGTTGACTGGTTGCCTGCTGCATAGATGACGAGGACATTTTTAATGCTGCCTTTTTAGCGACTTTAATGACTGCAATAATGATTTCGCCAAATGGTGATGGTTTGCTTAGTTTATCTTAAAGCTCGTAAAAGTTTACGTCTATGCTTTATATCATTTGCTCTGAGTTGTCAAATTATGTGTGTATATTTTAGCAATTTTTACTTTAAATAAGCAACAATAAAAAGTGTTGATGTCATTCGTCAGAGTTAAATGATATAAAGTTTTTGTTGCACCTGAAGAGTCAGAAGAATACAGTCTTTCAGACTTACACCACGACTTTTACGGAAGGTTTTAAATTTCTAGAACTAACTGATAAGAGTCTTAACAATCTCTTTATTTATGGATAACAGGAAAGTCGTTGAAAGCTTAGGAAATTACTTAGTTCAATCTCAAAGTAGCCTCCAATGCAGGAATGATTATATGACATGAGAGTGTAGCTGGAAACGTAGAAGCGGATAAGCTGGAGAAGATGGGATCATCAATGAAAAACATCACACTAAAAAACGCCAAACCATTTAAAGTCTCTAGGGAAATCGAAACAACTATAAGAAAAATGATTTATAAAATTACTTGAAATAAAGAATTAAAAGCAGCTGCCTCGCATGGATGTTGTTGATGATGAACTCGAAGATATATTAAGGATTCAGATTGGAAAGACGTAAGAATATGAAGTGTGGACCATTTAAAAGATGAAATTTAAATATGCACTAAAACAAAAACGGTTTGAAATTTTTCCAAATTAATTTTTTGTTGAGAAGTACAATTGTTCCGGTTAGAGATCCATATGGATGCCATGGTTGGCGTCACAAGACACCATTCGATCGGACCAATTTCCGAGCACTTTTTCGAGGGTATGGGGTCGTATCTTGGCAATAACATCACAAATGCTGTCGTTTAAATGCTCAGTTGTCTTTGATTTGTCGGCATAACACTTGGCTTTAACGGCGCTTAACAGAAAACAGTCCAACGGTGTTAATTTTTTATTTGTCTTGGGCCAGCACTCAGGGGATGACCCCTATATATGCAGTGCATTGCGCCGGAACTGAAAACAAGGGGATAGTATTGAGGGGAGAGATTAGGAATGATGAGGAGATAGAGACTTTTTTGTAGCTACTTCAAACTTTTAACTTCGCCGGCTAATTTTTGCTATAGAACCGACGAAGGAGGGTGCTGTTACCCTGCTTTTAGTACATGATAGTGTCAGTCGCTGCCAATTATGTTCAGTGATCAGTGCTATGCCTTCATCATTGAAAACAGGCTGGCAACAACTAACACAACCACGCACTAAAGCCGATCAGAAGAATTCAACACAATATTTCATGACTCAGCGCGGGGTTGAACTCAGGACCCTCCGCTTCATAGTCTCGTGTTCTACTACTTCAGCACCCATTGCAGCTTCTTGGCGGCCAATTGGCATCACCATTTCGGCTAATTAAACGGCCATCAAACCTTTGACACAATAAATTATTTGTGGCATGAGGTGTGTGGCATGTGGAATCATCCTGTTGAAACCAAACATCGTGTACATCAATACCATGTAGTGCTGCCACAAATTAATCGGTTATCATGATGCAATGGTTGCGCCGTTCTCATTTTTAAAAAAATATGGGCCAATAATGCCTCTGCTCCATCAGCCGCACCAAACAGTCACTCGTAATGGCTGCATTGGCTTCTATACGAGCACGTATGGGTTTCCTGAGCCCGAAATGTGACAATTTTCCTTAAGCCGCTTTCACACTATAAGACTGAGTCGTATGATTTTCATTCGAATTTCTCTTTTGAGAATGCCTGAGATGCAGAAAAATCTAACGTATCATTACAAAACGCTTTTACACTATTACACTTAAAAAAATTCTGTAGTAAGAAAACAGCTAAAAACAACCCTGATAATATGAAATGTCTCAGCTTTTAGAAAAATTTCAAAAAATGGAGAGAGCCATCGGTATGTCGAATTTTACTTCTCAATTTATGAGATTTTACTTAAGATCGCTTTCACACTATAAGACTTTTCATATTATTTCGAATTTTTGACAAATCTTACTACTCAGTCTTATAGTGTGAAAGCCGCTTTAGTAGCGTACCCAATAAAATGAAAATGAGCTTCATCCGAAAATATGATTTTGTTTGTTTGGCAAAGTTGAAGTCTATTTCCGACCAATTGTTTTTGTTTTAAAAATAAATTTGCAATAAATCCCAATGTTGCTCAAGCGTAAAGTGATTCATTTCGTTCATAATATTCTGCATTTTGATAATATTCTGAATTTTGAGACAAAATAGAGTGACATAAGTATTGCCAGCTTCGAAATAACCGCTAGTTCAAATTTCCACCGATAGATGGCCCACCCGATACATGAACTGTGCATCAGCAGGGTTCTATTATGTAAAACGCCACTCTTGGTAGCCTTACAAAAAACAAAAATTAATATACAAATAAAATTAAAAAAAAATCAGTGTTGCATGAAATTGCAAAATTTTTTCAAACATAATTTTGTGTCTTACAATTAGTAAAAAATTAGTTTGGGAAAGTAATTTGATATTAATATATACACATTTTGTTAGAAAAAAAAATAATGGTAATGAAAAAATTATTCAAATAATGAGCATTCGCATGGAAAAAGGGCAACAATGCATTCCAACAATAACATTGCCACTTCATTAAAATACAAAGTTTTTTTTTTATTAAATATTATTTTAAGAATTACAACAATTTTAGCACCGTAGTTGTATGAAATTGCCTTTTGAATGAATGGCTGGTTAAGTGCAACACTCGTCGGCATTTGAGTTGCAACATCAAATTCCGAGTATATTAGGCATGCGCACGAGCGCACATGTCCTTTGTGTCAAAACAATGAAATCTTATACATTTCAATTCAAAACAAGCAACAAAATGTAACATATCCCGGAGGGACGTCTTTTGTATACGAATTAAAAACCCATACGTTCGTATTCAAATCAACCCTAAAAATAAAAATAAAAATGAAAAATGAAAAAATTTTTGCATATTGAGTGCAGACGGTAGCAGTGATTTGCCCGCAAGAGTTGTTGAGATTTTTTCTATTTTCTCTTGTTTTTTGAAATTTGAATCCTTCAAATTGAATTAAAGTTGACAGAGCACAAAACAATATGTTCTACAAATACGAAAATAATACATTGACAATAACATGTCTGTAGATTAAACTCGACCAAACAATTGAACATGGAAATAAGTTCATTTAATGTTTTGCTCTTCGAACAGGAATGAGAGAAAGACAAAAATAGCAACACAATCGTCAAAATTGACAAGGGTTCTTTTCGAAAGTTTGTTTGCTTGTCGGCCGATGACAATGAGTTGGAATTTCCAGATTGTTTTGAAATATTACACCTGGTCAAAATACAAATTCATAGGAATACTTGTTGGTAAAGTGAAATAATACTTTGAAATTATATTGATTGGCAAAATTAGAGATAAAAATTTATTATTATGTGCCAAGGAAATCACGATTCAGTCCAAAAGAAAGCAGTCAGGCTCTTGCCATTTGATATAGATACATTTTGACAGATAGCATAGGTCAAGTTCGTAAATGGGCTGAATCGGGTTAGAGGGAAAAAAGTTTCCCTAAGAAGAAAAAACAACATAATTTCTAAAGTTTTTTTTGTAAGTCTACGTCAGTTTTAATTATTCAACTTATACAGCAGAGTAAAACAGCTGTTTTCAAAAGCCGCTGCACTTTTGTCATCAGTACTCGGGTGTATTTTTAGTTTGTCACCATTTATTAGGTGGCTTAGGTTAGGTTAGGTTAGAGGGCCGTTGTCCCTGGCGGTACAATCCACTTGGGTCCGTCAATTCGGTCCCTTTGTGATGCCCTTAAGCAGAGGACCTGCGAAGGGATGTCCTCCGCCGTTTCAAACCATCCTGTACCCCTGAGGAAGGATGATACCCCTGAAATGGCTGCTTTGCTATCGGTAACAATGAAGATATTATTCGATATCCTATAGTACCTTAGCCATCTCGCTGCCCGAGTAATAGCAGAGATTTCGGCTTGCAAGACAGTACAACCGTCTTGGAGATCTTACATTGAAGTTCTCCACATAGAAGCCTCCGCCCGTTCTTGTTGGGTGGCTTAGTTGAATATGATAACAGTTTTTATTTATACACATTTTTTATACCGTCCAAAAAAGAATTGTCATTCCGTTTGCAACGCAACGAAATATCCATCTGAGACTCCATAAAGTATATATATTCTTGATCAGTGATGAAATCTAAGACGATCTGAGCATGTCCGTCCATCCCCCCGTCCGTCCTTCTGTGGAAATCACGATTCAGTCCAAACGAAAAGAGACAGATTCTTGAAATTTCGTTTAAATATATCTTGAAGGATAGCACAGGTCAAGGTCGTAAATGGGCTGATTCGGGCCAGAGGGAAAAAAGTTCCCCTAAGAAGAGCTTAACCAACCTCTAAAAAAGAACATAATTTTAATTTTTTTTTTTTTTGTAATTTTGTTAAGCAAATAATATATTTTTATGTCAAAGAAGCTCCAAAGCGTTGAACTTGCAGCCAGGAAATTAGAAAAATTCACTTTAAAGGTAAAAGTATCATATTGCATAGCAAAATTGTGTAAATATTTAAGAAATTGTATAATTTTAGTCTAGGTTAAGTTAAAAAGGGCTGCCCGCATTTAGCGAGAAAACAGTCGGAGGCCATAAAGACCCATTGTGATGCCCAGGGGACTACACCCTATGTAATCCTTTCAAAATGAAGTATTGGTTCCTGAGAACCACCTAGAACTTGTCACAAAACCCGCCAGGGCAGCCAGCGGTGCGTCCCTGAGACAGTCCAGATGTCGCAGGAAACGACAGCCTAAGCCTACGCTCTTGCAGGGCCGGCCAGTCACAAAGCAAATGCTGTACTGACTCTTCGTCCTCTTCACCGAAACAGCTCCTGCAGTGACCATCATGGGAAAAGTCCAAACGCTCTGACATGCGCCCAATTCCACAGTGGCCCGTCAAGACCCCTACCAGGACAGCCAACGACCTATTCCCAAAGGTTAGAAGGTGTCTAGTCCTAACTCTGCTAGGCGAGGACCATAGAGTCCTGGAGACCCTACAGGTGGTAATTGTCGACCTCCTACTTGTCACGATCCTCTCTGCAAACTCCTCAATTATGTTCAGCAGCTCAACAGAGATAATGTCAATATCCCTATGTGAGACTGCTTCATCCAATAATTTTAGTCTATAATCCTTAAAAATTTAATTTTCTGACGAAGCTAAAGATGTTCTCCGATCTTTAAGAAAACTGGCACGGTCAACAACCTGCAGTGCAGCCGCGAAAATAATCATTCCCATATCATGTGTTTATGCTATTTTTGTGGTCGTGTAGTCGGTAGCCTGCTGTCGTGAATATGTTTAATGCATGATTTTCTAAATATTTTTGAAATGTTTTTGAGTTCAGTGGGATGCGCTAGGCGCTGCTCTTAAAATGTTTGCTCTACCCATAAAATAGCAAAATACTCGTATATGGTCTGCTAAGTAAAAATCAGATCAGATATAATCAGTTGCACAGGAGCGTGTATAGGATATGAAAATTGGAATATATGCATATAAGAAACGTTTAGAAGCGTCAGGAAAGGCTTGCCTTAACTAAGGCGGATTCACCCATGTTGGCCGAACAAAATTTTTGTCGGGACAAAATTTTTTTTATATGTAGTTTGACGTCTCTCTTCTTGAGAGAGAGAACATATTTTTCACGAACAAGTCTCAGCTTGAATTGGTTTAATTTTATATTTTGTCCGGACAAAATTGAACTGAGTTGCCAATAGGTTAGACTTTTTCACACAAAGTTGAGGTGTCATTTTGTGTTTGATATATTAAATTGTGTATGAGATTAAAAATATAAATTATGAGTAATAATATTATCTATTTGTTTCTTTTTTTATATGTACTTTGCTAATAACAATGCTTTATGTAATTCAATAGCCATAAGAAACAGCAATTTTCTTTTTTCATCCATTATTATTATCACAAATTCTTGAAAAATAATTTAAAATATGTAATATCCAAATATCCAAAATATCAAGAAAACAAAGCAAAACATAAAAAATCGCTGCAGTACTACCATTTTGCAAAACTAATTTTTTATATGTATGGCAACTTTGATTTTCTGGGCAAATTTTTCGAAATGAGTGAATCGTGCTGCAGAAAACTCTCAGTAAAAAAAAATTTTGTCCGGACAAAACTTTTGTTCGGACAACATGGGTGAATCCGCTTTTAAAAATCTGTGGCACAAAAAATAACAATTTTCTTTCATAAGCACAATGGGGAATAAACAAAAGTAGATATGTACGTGTCCCTCAGCTACTTGGAATCTGTAAGGGAATTTTTCATTAACCGCAAACAAAGTTGTGGCAAACAGCAATAGAAGTTTGAATTTTTATAATTCTTAAAGATATCAAAATATCTCTAAGTATTAATTAAATCAAAAACTGTCATTCATTTTTTTTCTTGGTGGTGATGTTTGCGTAGAAAGAGTAAAAATTAAAAGAAAAAATATATTTTGAAATGCTTAAAAGTTTTCCCATAACTGCTTTCCCTCTCTGTTGTTTTCCGCTGAATTTTCTGTAAAATATTTCATATGCTGCGAGTTTGTATATCCGCTAGTGCGTGAATGATTTTCTTTTAAGCAAATACGAGGGGTTGCTTAGGGAAAAAGGGGTTGTAGCGTTTTGTTTTTCTTGCGCGTTTTGTTTGTTTTGTTGATTTGGTTATGTGACTTTCAACAACAACAAAAAAAAAAAACTGAATCTATTTTTCGTTAACACCTTTCGAAATGTTGACATTTCAAACACACAAACGGATTTCTGTGCCACACTATATTTTGTTTTTGTTATTTTAGGTGCACATTGTTATTGCCAGAATATTGAATGGCATTTGGTTTTGTAGTTGTTTGCTTTGCCTATTTGCTCTATTGGAAACGTACCTTATTTCGTTATGTCTTCATTCTAAAATTTTATTTAATAAATATTTTCCAGTTTTTATTCAGAACCCAGCATAAGCATATTGTGCCTTCTTGTATTCATCATTCTTGTATCTACGAAATAATGATTTGTGGCAAGTGTTTCCCTTCGCCATTTCGTGTATGAGAGTTTCAGTTGTTCTTCTTGTTATTGTAGTTATTACTCGTACTTTGTGTTAGCAGATTTTTGTTGTTTCTGTTGTTTTCCAATTGTTTTGTTTTAATTTGCAAATGTTGTTTTAACATCAACAGCCAGCCACATAAATTTTATAGTACTGCTTTATCTCTTTCTGTATTGTTGACTTTAGTTCATCGGATTTATTAACTTTTAAACTTTTCATACTCTCTATTGGATGGTTGTTCATTTCATCGGTTTCGAAAATTAAATGCAAATATTTGATTATCATAGACAAAGTAGCAAGTTGAAGTATAAGCATATGATACAAATGGTGTATTTTTTCTTCATAAATATTATTTCAATTTGATTGGGTAAGTAGTGTGTAAATTGTGTTTATAAACTTTAAGGAAAATTTTTGATAAAATTTTGGAAATACAGCAGAATATCCATAGGAGCTTCGATATTTTATGCGGCAGTTTAAAAAAGCGGGAAGTTAACTCTTTACCTCCTCTCAGTGTTTAGTTCTAGTTCAGTATTTACTTCCTATCACATCGTTAATGCTAAAAGGCTAACCCGATGAGATATCATGCTTTAATAACGTTCTGCACATGTCTTTAATGCAATGATAGATCCAAGTATAAATTATTAAAAATTATTGGCGTTGACGATCATGTTAACATTGGAAGCTCATCATTGACTGGGAAATAACAGGGGGAAAATTACGGCATTCGATATCGATCGAAATTTCCATTTATTGAAATTTGGATCAAAATCAAATGCGGTAATTTTTCCCCTGTTCAGTTCTCTGAACGCACTGTTAACATATTTCCCATTGAGTTTAATTCCTATAATGGTGTTCAAACATATAAAGGGTGTTTTTATAGGAGCTTGCTGATTTGAAATTTAAATAAAATACATGCCAAATTATGAAATGGTCAAAAAACATTTTTTATTTGGTAGATAATTTCTTGTCATTTAACATTTAAATATAATTTCGGGCATATGGCCACCACGACTATTTTGCACAAAGTTCATTCTGGAGGTCCAATTTTCGACCACCTTTTCAAGCATTTGAGGGCACATTTCAGCAATGACACGTTGAATACTGGTTTCCAAAGCGTCAATCGTTGCTGGTTTATCCACGTAAAGCAATAATTTCAGGTATCCCCACAAAAAATAATCGAGTGGCGTCAAATCACACGAACGCGGAGGCCAATTCACTGGTCCATTTCTCGAAATAATGTTGTCGTTGAAATGTTCTTTCAATATGTCCATTGTTTCGCCCGCAGTATGACAAGTGGCACCATCCTGTTGAAACCACATTTCGATTACATCCATATCTTGAAGTTTTGGCACCAAAAATTCATTGATCATGATTCTGTATCGATTTCCATTCACGTTAACGCGTCGTCCTTCCTCATTTTTAAAGAAATAAGGACCGATGATTCCACCAGCCCATGGACCGCACCAAACAGTACATTTATCGGGATGCATTGGTAATTCTTGAACGGCGTGTGGATTATCTTTGCTCCAAATACGGCAATTTTGCTTGTTGACATATCCATTCAACCAAAAATGCGCCTCATCACTGAAGAGAATTTTGCGCTAAAAAAGAGGATAAACATTTTTAATTGAACACTGTTTTTGAAAATAAACTCCAGAGTTAACCTGTTCATGATGATTCGCCAAACAATACTGAGTAGAGACGTCACTTTAAACTGTCAAAACAGCTGTCAGACAACAGAGTGATTCGTATAAAAAAAAACTTCATAAAAAACACCCTTTACCTTAATTAAGCTTATTGCAATTAATACCATTATTGAGCTCAATTAATCATATAAAATTTTAGTTAAGTGATTGCTCAATTAACACTTGAAGTAAATTTTCAAATGCAGCACTGCTTAAAAAGTGTGTATAGTGAGCAAAACACAACTCACTGAACAAAATTAGTCGACACTTAGCACCTAAAAAGTGGTAAGAAGTAAAAAAAACGTAAACAAAATATATCGAGGTTTTAATGAAGTTCAATCACTTAATTAGTTAAGTTCTAATATTAAATTTATTATAAATTAGAAAATTAAAAAAAAAATATATATAATAAATACACTGGATTTAAACTTGACGTCCTCATGAATATAAAAAAAGTTTTACTCTTAGTTGTCATAAATTAATTGAATTGACTAAATTTTGTATATGTGAACAGAAAGATAATTGTGGCTATAAACTGAATATTGACTCAAAAGTGCGTGAGTGAACACCATATTACTTGGTAGCGTTTTGGGGTAGTGGGAAAAGTTTAGGGGGCTGATAAAAATATTATCTTAAAATCCTAACTGACAATTTACTTGATTTTGTAGACCCTAAGGAAGAAAGAAAAAAATTGTTTTCCAACAGTCCAAACTGAGTGGTCGCATATTTCGAAACATTCTATTTGAAAACTTGGCTGAAAGTACGCCAAGATGTGTTTGAAGCGTGCTTAAAGCAAAAGGCCTTTGGACAAAATATGGAAAATATAAATTAAAGTAGTTTTTTCCAAACGTGCAGAAGTGGACTTTTTCATGAAATTACATTAATCTTCATTTTATCTCCACATATACCCCCTTATTTATAAAAACTATGAGAGTCTAATAATAGCGTAATAAAACAAAATTTCATATGAAATTTGCTCTATTACACTCTTATAAGCCTCTCATAATTTTTATGAATAAGGCGCATAGAATTTAATTTTGTTTTGTTATATAGTAAGTCTAAATTAAAAAGTTTAACTGGTTTTTCTTTATTTTATATATTTTCCTACGGTTTCATTTATTTCTGAACAAACATCTGTTCTACAAGTGCTCGCCACTGTACATTTCCTAAGCATTCACTATGTGGGTGAAGATAAATTTAAATTTAAATTAACGAAGACGCAAACCGAAAGTTGTACCAAACCTATTCTGTGGTTAACAGAGCTCATTCTGCAGTTAACAGAGCTCTGTTAACCATTTAACTTTTGGAGTAAAATTTGATTAAGTTCATTTGGAAGCCAAAATCTAGAAACTGGTGCCTGTTCCGCTCAAACTAGTGAAATTTTTCCATAATAACTACTAATCCTCTCAGGCCATGTACTAAAAAAAAGCAGAGTAACAGCACCCTCTTTCGTCGGTCCTGTATAGGGATGCCAAACGGGATCGATTTTCACAAATCCCGGGATTCGGGATTTTTGGGGATCGGGATTTCCCGAGAATTTTGGGATCGGGATTTCCCGATTGACATCACTAGTCCTGTAACAAAAAATTAGCCGGCGAAGTAAAAAGATTGAAATAGCTACAAAAATATTGTCTATCGTCTCATCTTTCCTCATTTGTCCCCTTAATACTATCCCCTCGTTTTCAGTTCCGGCGCAATGCATTACATATATTGGGGTCATCCCCTGAATGCTGGTTCAAGATAAAAAAAAGAGTGGCATGTGTGTACCCATCTCCATTTTTCCATAATGACCACTAATCCTCTCAAGCCAATTTAAAAAAAAAAAATTTTTTTAATTGATAATCGAATTCCAAAATTATTTCAGATATAAGACATTTTGTGCAAAATAGAGGGCTCCCTCAGCCACACTTTGCGGGTAGTGGCACATGTGTACTCAGCCCCGTTTTGTTTATAATGACCAAATTATGACAATTAATCCTCTCAAGCCAATTTTTTGAAAACAATTTTTTTTTCAATTAATAATATCGAATTCCAAAATTATTTCAGATATAAGACTTTTTCGGCAATATGAAGGCTCCCTGCAATACAACTAAGACTTGGTCATATTAATATAATTAATTGAGTAAATATTAAGTATTCATTTGCAACATATGTGCGGCATTGCTAAGCTGTCATTAGGGTTTAAACTCTTAGTAAAAATTAAGTATTTTTGCTCTTAAAACATCAAACGTATCTCAGCGATAATTGTTTTGGACAATAAACGTCAACTTGTTTTGTTCAACCCTTTTATTTGCCTCCTTTTATTTGAAATTTATTTAGTTGATATTGTCCTAATGCGGCTTAAGGGCAACATCAGTTGATGTACTGCAAGAAATTTTATTGTAATCAGCTGAGCAAAATAATTTGAAAATTAATCACAATTTTATATCATTTCAAGTTTCTTGTTTGTTTAGTCTTCAGTTTTATTTTGCTCTCTTTCGAGTGTATTAATCTTTGGAATTCTTCAATAGAATAACTTGTTACTGGTGCCCATCATACAAAAGGTGTTCCGATTCCCAATGTTGTTAATGCAGTCATAAACGTCATACAAACAGCATCGTTATCACAAGACATTAGAAATGCTACTGCCAATGGAGCTTAAGAGGAACAGAGTTATTTAATTTAGGGTTGTATATTTCCATAGATTTTATGCTGCCATTAGCAAGTGAGAATTAAAAGAGTGCATGTTCGTAGACTGATTTAACGAGGATTATGATGTGGCAAGTGGAAGGGAGCTCAAATGAAGTAGAATGTGCGAGGTGTGTTCAAAATAATTAGGGCCTTCAGAAACCATTTCAGCATTGGAAAATACAAATTATTTGTATAGTGTGTGTCATTATTAAAACCTCTGCGATGTTCCATTATATACGAGTAATTAAAGCCAAAGCAAACGTTGATATTTTAAAGATCTGGCAGTTGCATGCATGTCCTTGTTATCCTATTTAATTTTCTTGCCACAATATTTTCTTTCTGTTGGCCATTTGGACGTGCAAAAATGCCTGGGATATTGTTTAAGCTCTTTGTTGTTATTGTTTGCGTAGGCATGAAAGTGTGTCTTGTTGTGTGTGTGTGTGTTTGTGTGCTATGCGTGTGAAGTCCTTAATGTAGTTTTTCTTTGCGTGTATTGTTAGGACTTGTTTATTTATCAGACATATTTACGTGAGTAATGGATGCTTTTTAGATTTTGTTTATTATTTTATTCCTATTGTACGCTTTTCTCCATTTAAACAAAATGAATGTTGACCACTTTTCTAAATGTTCCAAACAAAAAAAAAAAAAAAAATAAAATAAAAAATCCAGATCAGAAAAAAAAGAAATAAATAAAGGGGTCAAAAACTGAATGTTCTTAATACATACAACGACACATTTATAAAACTGTTCAAACAAGAGATTTTCTGAAGCATTCAAGTGACTTTATTTTCCAGAACTATCATTTTGAATCCATCAGTCATGTAGCCACAATGACTGAGCACCACAATGGCCCAAACTCCTAGAATTACCCTGAGATACAAACATTTGAAATGCTTTCATTCGCACGGCTTAAGGCTTCTTTCACACTATTAAACACACGCACACACACACACACATTTTTACATCAAACAACATTAAATATAATTTGTGGAAACATACAAACATTATATTGTATACATGCCATTATGTACATATTTATATTCTGATCAAATGTAAATACAATTTCTGAGGACTGAAATCATTCACTTTCAATCGTGTAAAAGTTTTCAAATGATTTCCAAAATTCGTTCACAACGCCAGCTAAAATGAAATGAACTTCAAAAATATATCTATTGTAAGAACGTATGCAGGGTGGGCAAAGTTGAGGTTAGGAAGTAAATTGGCTGTCAAATGATGAAATGTCAAGAATTGGGCCTGTCAGCCTTTGCCATTTATTTAGTAGAAAGTTGGGAATTTTTAACCATTCGACCTTTACGTCGAATATAATATAAAAGTATTTTGTTGGCTTAGAAAAAACTTATTTCCCGTAAATATCGAAAGTTCGTAATAGGTTAAGATCGGGAAAACCGAGAAATTTTTACAGAAAATTTTTAAAAAATCGGAAATAAAAAAATCGTCTTTGAAAAGCTTTTAGAACAAAAGAATTTTTGCAGCTAAAATTATAAAGAGTGAGAAAATATTTTCCAAATTGCAAACAATTGGGGGATACACATGGTCGTCAATGTCATAAAATAATTCTCCTTATTCTATTTGTCAACGTCAACGTCACATTAAGTCATTATCAAAAATAGGACACTTACATATCCTTTCTGTCCAACAATTAACTACTTCTGACAGCCTCTTACCACTCTCTATGCCGTTGAATATAGCAAAAAGTTGTAAGAAATTGACAACTGTTGAAGAGAATGAGTATAGAAGTGTTCTAACTTTCATATTGTCTTGACGTGACGTTGACGTTGACAAATACAATAAGGGAGAATAGTAAGACGCTATAGAAAAAAAAATTTGCTAAACATATTTCATTTCGACGCATCCATTCTATAACGTTCTAAGTGTACTTAGAACGTTTTTAATTCTCTTGAATTTTTGAATCCTACGTTGTCTAATTTAAATACTGTCAAAATTTGGTTAAGATGGGCCGATCCGTTCCAAAGTTATAGGCATAAATATACTTAGACTACACACAAAACTTTGAGAGCTCGTAACTCAAAACTCACATTTTCGACTTAGAATGTTATAGAATGGAGGCATCGATATGTGAATTGGTTGTTTGAAAAATTGAACGAAAATATTCAATTAGACGATTAAACAAACAAAATTGAGGCTCACAAAATCGCCTTAACACATCTCGCGCCAAGCCCCAAAATCGCAATTCACTTATTCGGGCCAAAAAATTTTTTTTCTTGAAAACATTCTGTTTAGGTCTACTTATTGTATATTTGAAAACAAAAGGTGAAAATTTTAAATTTTTCTATGGTTTTTCAGCAATTTTCCGCACTGGTGAACACGCGGCCCCAGGAAGTAATTTTAGTTCCTGGGGCCAGCGTGATCACCGGTGCACACGAGAAATTTTTTCTTTCTTTACTGTTTCAGACGAGTTAATTCAGTTAATTTGAAAAAGAAATAAAATATGTTAACGCAAAAAGTTAGTTTTTAACAGTTAAATGCAACTTTGAATGCTGATCTGTCTGATCTGTCAGATTTTAGTGACTCAGGAGATGATGATGATGGTGATAGAGACAGGGATTACATTTCTTCTAGTAGTTGTGATGAAGAGTCAGAATATTGTTTTGGTATGGTAAAAAGTTGTTTATTTCAAAATACTATTAAGACCATCCATCCATCTGTTCTCATTGAACCAAATACTCCTAAATTTCCTCAGCCCCTGACATATTATGGGCACGCAAAATGTTCGGGCCAACCACCAAGCCACGTTACACTGGGGCCACAGAGTCATTCCAAGGTTGCGTGTGGATATGTGCACACGCGGCCCGACCGAGTAGTCAGGTCGTGTGCACCGGTGCCGCACGTGGCGCTTAATGTGTTAAGCCGAATAATCTCTTCAATATTGACTTTCAGTACTTCAAGCGTTGCGGGCTTGTCCCATAGAGATGAGCCTTAAAATAGCTCCACAAAAAAATAGTCTAAAGGTGTTAAATGGTACGACCTAATCGGCTAGTGGACCCGAAGGAAAGTGTTCACCGAACCTGCTCCTTAATTGGGCTATTGTTTCGAGGGCTGTGTGCCATGTGGCACCGTCTTGTTGAAACCGCATGTCAGGCAAGTCTACCTCTTCCATTTTGGTCATAAAAAAATTATAATCATCTTACGGTAGCGCTCCGGAATTCGTTGTTTTTGAAAAATAATGTCTCCGATCTCCATAATCCCCACCAAACATATTTTGGGATGCACTGGCATCTCTGGCTGCTGAAAATACGGCAATTTTGCTTGTTCAGTTTCTAAACTGAGCATGAATTTTGATAAAAAATAATCTGAACGGTTGTTCGTTTGTAAGTCGCTTTATGGTTAAATTGTAGACCAAACTGAACACGTTTGACAGTAATACGATACACAAAAACAGCTGAGCTGTCAAAACTAGTGTTGCCAAAGAGAAATTTGCTAAAAAGTCACCCTTTATCAGTATATCATTTGCTAACTTTCAAAACGTTTTAGTCAATCATAATCAAAGTCCTTGATCTCTAAAAGAGGTATTGCAAAATATCGATGCCTGATTTCAATCCTTAACATTTGAATGAAAGCTTTTTATTATTCTTGTTTTATTGTATTTATTTAGTTTGTGCTTTTGTTATTGCACGATTGTGAATTTCATTTTGAATTGTTTACTCATTTAATGCTGTTAATGTATTGATATTAGACGTGTTCGTGTGAGTGCCATAATCTGTACGATTTCGGTGAGATGATGAATTTAACCAGAAGCTGTCCCTGTTTTTTTTTTATTCATCACATTTATCCAAATTTATAACAATCATTAGTAATCTGCTCTTTGACTCTCTGCTGGAAATATAGAATTAATTTCGTTTAAGCACATCATGATGCGAAGTCTAGTTGTGTTTAGGTTCTTGGACTTTTTCTGTGTTGATGTTGTTTTTTCGTTATTGTTGACCCAGCATTTATCCTTTCTGTGATAATTGATGATTATTTGTCAAACAAGTGGCTTCATTTTTAACATTTTCGTAATTATCCTTAAACAAGATGCAGACATCTGCACTGTTTTTATTGTTACAACTGTAATTTCATATTCCTAATAAATATGATAAATTACAGTGTAAATATAATTTCGTAGTTTATAGAAGTGATTACTGTGAAATCATATTTAATGTCTATATATCCTTTCCATGCTCTTGCTAGTTTTACGTGACATTGAAGAATAGCATATGAGGGATAAACGTGCATCATGTAGAATTTTTTAAATCGTTTGGACCTTTCGACACTTTCAACTGTCAAACGAACTGCTATAGTTCATAAATTTTTTGAAAACTGTCGTAAATAGATTGACTTTTGAGCAACACTACGAACTTATTAAGATTTACTTTCAAAATTTGTCATCAGTTCTTGCAATTTATAGTAAATTTTTAATGCCTAATTTTTTTGGATTATTGGCTTTTTTACATATAATTGTTGCAGTGTTGTTTATTTTTCATGTGCACTTAGGAGATGAACCTACGGGTGCAGTGCATTTTACCGAAACTATGAAAGAAGGGTATAGTGCTGGGAAGATAGATGGAAAAAGATCAGAAGATATAGGAATTTGATGTGGTTATTTAATTCCCTACTTTGTCGGCGAAGAATCCTGTTTTAGTATCCATGAGAGATGAAAAACTATCGATCGTATTACTAGCGAAATATTTGGATAGTTTAAAAATATATATAAATAGATTCCAGATTATCAAAATTTAGAAAAACTCTAGATTCAGTATATTGCACAACCTTTTAACTTATGTAAATATTATCAAAAACCAATTGAGAATTACATACGAAATTGCTTGGCAATTTAAAAAAATGCAACAATCAAATTCCAATTGATATGAATCTATTTTATTTTATGAAATAAATACTTTACCCTCAACAAAGAAATCGACTTTAAAGGGTTCTCCATTTAGGGGTTTCCAAATCGCCAGTCCGGCAAGGCTGTCAGCTGTTAATCGTATTCGATCGAAGTAATCGCAAAAGGATTATGAATAAATTTATTGATACTGGAAGCGTAACAGATGTGGTCAGGGCTGTGAGTTATCGCAATGGGTTCACTGCCGAAAATATCGCTTCTGCATTCCAGCAAATTTGTCTCTATAACCTTAATGATAACCGATTTTTATTTTGATCTGCATTAGAATTTATGAAACCGACCTTTTGTATTTTTAACAAGTTTAAATATTTTCAAAAATCGTAAATTCACATGCCAATTGAACATCGAGATAATTCCACGTGAATAATACCCCGATTATTATTGGATTATTTGAAAGGCAACAATCGTGGTCAAATACTTCCACCAATATTTTTTAAACTTCCGCAGAGAAAATTAAAAATTTAAAAGAAAATCGGGAAGTTACTCCTCTTACATCGTTTTGAAAAAATCGAGTTTTCAGCAGACCTTGATGTTTTGAGTTCCTAGAACGCTTTCCTGACTATTCCTGAGGAGTGTCGCTAAGTCTGTATGTGTGTGTGTGTGAGTGGAAGTATGTGACCCGCTTATAACCTTCGAACGGCTAGACAAAATCAAACCAAACTAGTCGTGTTTCAAAGGGTTATTTGAAACTTAGATCCTGTGAATTGCAACTGGTTCGCGAAATATTAAGAACGAAAAGAAAAAAATCTTTTTTCAAATATATTTTTTTAAATAACTTTTGAACGAGACTTTTTGAAATCGACCACCAAAATTTCAAAAAGTCTCATTCAAAACCACGTCGACACAAACCGGGTCAAAATCAGTTCATGCGTTCTTGAAAACTCCGAAATGAAATATGTATGTGATGAATTAGTATTCTCGACTATCGTATAGGACTCGAAGACCTACATCAATTAAAAATCTCTTTTTGCCCGAGCTGTGTGACATTATGCGCCGTCTTGTTGAAACTACGGCTTCCGCACTTCATGGTTGAGTCAGTACTCATGGCCCAATAGCGGTCACCATTGATTGTAACGTTCTGACCAGCTTTATTTTTAAAGAAGTATGGACCATTGATTCCAGCAGCCCATAAAGCACACCAAACAGTCAATTTTTCTGGAGAATTATCTTCACTCCAAATACAGCTTTTTTGTTTATTGACGGATCCAGTTAAACAAAACTGAGCTTCATCGCTAAACAAAATTGTCTTATGAAAATCGGGATCAACGGCAATTTTGTTTTGGGCCAAATATGCACAATTTGGAAATGTTGTTCAGGCGTCAGTCTATTCATGTTTGAAATGCCCAACCAAACTAAACATAAATCACTTAACAGCTGACAAAAAAGTGTTGCCAACTTAAAGAGGTGTAAAACGCTTAAAATCAGTCATTAAAACTTCTAAAGTACTGGGGCCAAATTACCGCATTCGATATCGATCGAAATTTCAATACAATTTAAATGGAAATTTCGATCGATATCGAATGCCGTAATTTGCCCCTTGGTGTTGTTATTATTGGTAAATAAACTTAATGTTCCTTAACTTTCATCTAGACTTCCTAAATGTTGTTTTGAAGTCCTTTTCGAACTCTTATCATGTAATAATTCAAAATTCTTCGCCTTCTGTCCACAGAGTTCATTATTGGCACGCGACAACCCCATGATTACATAAGTTTTACTCTAACTTTTTTCCTAATAAAAAAGTGTTAAGTATTTTTGGAAAAAAAAATAAATAAAAAGAATTAAACTAATATTGCTAAACAAACTCATCGTTACCACAAGAATATCCTCTTCATTTTTACGTATACTTCCTTTCCTCAAAAAAAAAAAAAAAATTAAATATAAATAAAAAAATGACAGAAACATACACAAGCAAACAATTTTACAGAAACACCATTGGGAAATGACTACACACACACTTACAAATATGTTAATAAACGGACAAATATTTCAAATATGCACCAGCCTCTGCTGATGTTGACACTGTGTCCTTTTCATTGGACGCCACAATCACTCTTATATCAATACGAATGTAGACATTTAAAAGCAAACACAACGATGACAATTATAATATGCTGACATTTGCAGCACTTCTGTTGCTGCCACATATGAGTACATGGCAAATCCTTTTCGCCTGACATGTTTAAGGATGTATCGTGTGAGTAATTGTATGAGTATTTTCTGTTAAGTAGTCGTAAACGTTAGGCCATGGTTAAGGCTTCCGTAAGAAAGGCACAGAACAACTGCACGTATGGCTGTCACATGTACTTCACAGTATTCATCGTCTTCATCAACAACATTAAAGCATCAATCCAAATGGCGGACCACATCCTTGTCGTTTCGTTGGTTTGTGTGCTGTTTGTCCAGTAGAATTTTTTTTCTCTTTTTTTTGTTGCCAAGTGTCATGCTTTTGCCCTGTTTGAATGTTTGTTGCACATTTGCTGTTTAGTGGCCATATCACGGATGTTTATGAGGTCTTCTTTCCTTAATCTCTCCCCAACATGTCCTTTTGGCTCACTGTCTCTTGACTATGCTGCTGGAGAACAGCAAACCATTTTACTGATGACATCGTTAAGTGGGATGTGTTTACACAGAAGGAAAGAAAGAAATAAACTCTTGAAATAAAAATAAAGTGTAAATTAACACATCGGTTAACTATGAAAACAAATTTGGTTGCCCAAATGTTCGTCGCTTTTCTTAAGTATGAAAAAAATAGATTTACAATAAAACTTTCTATTAATATTAGATGGCTAAAACTGTTAATTTTACAAGAATGATCTACTAGAGAGGATCTAGCAAGGTGTTAGGGCATGGAACATTACCCTACCATGTGCTAGAAAAATAAAATGGAAGAAGTGCACGAAGAGTTTGACGAATAGAACAATTATTTTGTTTAAAAATTTCAACAATTGGCACTCGTTATTAAACACGCCATATTAAACGCAATAAAAATATGTTCACATACTACAATAAAGTCTGAAAAAACGTAATAAAATTGTTGATCGAAGAGAGCAAATTTTTAATTAATCGAACAGTTAATTGGTTAATCGATTGAATACCCTATTAAGAACGTGAAACAGATAGACATTTTACTGAATTAAATTTCACATTGTAAAGTTTACAAAATATAGCGAAACAGAGCATTGAAACTAAAATTTGTGACAGATGAAGGATAACAATTAAAAACGTTATATTCGACCGGGTCGAATCTTAAATACCGTCCAAATATTTAGTAAGTGAATTTAAAATGTTTAACTTGGTGGGACAGAGTTCCTTTATATAATATCGTACGTCAACGCCCACTAAAGGGGGCGGGGTTCAAAAATAGACAATATCATGTTTTTCACAGACGAACGTATGGGCATTGCTAGACCGTCTTAGACTTCAGCACTAATCAAGAATATATTTACTTTATGGGGTCCAATTCCCATTGGAGGGTATCAAAACTGTATTTTGGCGGGGTCGCTCTGGCAAGGCCTGTGGGGGAAACATTTCACCTTTGTCATAAAACTCTAAAAAAAAATGCTTGGGATAATTATATACAAAATAAAATTTTTTTGTTTTGTTTGTTATAGGGTCATTTGCGGGGCGAAGGGGGAAGAGGAGGTAGGGCAGAAATAGGCAGTCATAAAACTCTAAAAATAAATGCTTGGGATAATTGTATACAAAATTTATTTTTTTTTTATAGGGTCATTTAGGGGGTGAAGGGGGAGGAGGGGGAGGGCAGAGTAGTAACAGGTTTCGTCTCAGCTTCGTCATTAAACCTTAAAAATGTTATTTTTAAGAAATATAGGCTTAAGTAACACAATTTTTTAAATTTTTACATTATTTTTGCATATAATAACGCCCACTAAAGGGGGCGGGGTCCAAAAATATTGTTTTAAAATTTTATGGCTCCAAGTTTAAGGCGTTGGACCGTATTTGACATAAAAATATATCATTTGCTTAACAAAATAACCAAACAACTATAAAAATTATGTTGTTTTTCTGGGTTGGTTTAGATCTTCTTAGGGGAACTTTTTTCCCTCTTGCCCAATTTAGCCCATCTCCGAACTTAACCTGCTCTAAGCTTCAAAATATATTTATACCAAATTTCAAGAGTCTAGCTCTTTCCATTTGGACTGAATCGTGTTTTCCACAGACGGACGGACGGACGGACATGCTCAGATCGTCTTAGATTTCATCACTGATCAAGAACATATATACTTTATGGGGTCTGAGATGGATATTTCGATGCGTTACAAATGGAATGACAAAGTGAATATAGCCTCCAAATTCGTTTTTGGAGGGTATAAGAAGCCGTTTAAGGAAGAAGTGGGTTCTGGTGGCCAAAGGTCGTGAATTCGGTGCTGGGACTAAATTAAGACATTCGATATCGATTGAAATCTGTTTATAAAATGTATTGTTAATTTAGATAAATATCGAATGCGGTAATTTGGCCCCTGTACTGAGGAGTCAAGTTATGGTTTTGAGATGGAATTTTTTCTGATATTCTCTAGTGTTTGTCTGTACAGAATATCTCACTTTTTTCTATTTCGTTTTCTATTGTGGCCCTTAAGAGCCTCACAAAAAAGCGTGGGCAAGGCATCGTTGTGAGTTCTAGCAGTTTCCGTTGTATCACTTTTGCACTTGCATCTCATATTAGTAAAGAATCAAACTTAAACTCTTCGCTGGTGTTCAAACAAACAGCAAATTAGCAAACAATTTCATCAGGTTGTGTTTCTGAAAGGCAAATACTCTCAAATACCGAAAAAATGATTTTTCTGCTAAAGACTTACAGCCCACACTTTCTCTCTCTGTCTCTCTGCTTGGACGTTTGTAATTGGTGTCCTTTATTTGCTTAAATATCCTTGTAGTTTAGTTTAGAATGTGCAAGTGTTTTATATATAAACGGTTTTTTTTTAAAGCTCTTTCTGTTGTTATTTATTCAATTTTTTATTTTCTCACCCTCTGTTTTGCACCATTTAGCGCGAGAGTTTTTGTTTCTGTTGCCATTTGTTGGCTGGCATATGGATACCAAAACGAGCACTTGAATATCGTGCTTAAGTAAATATCAACTACTCGACACTATTCTACGAGTACTTTAGTGCAGAGCCCAACAGTTGTTGCTTTGGAAAAAAAAAGAAATTAAGAAAAGCTCTGTAAAAAAGGATAACAAGGATGCCTAAAGTACAAATATTTTAACAAGTGTCAAATGCACACGGTATTTCTGTTAAGCATACTGGCAAGTACACACAAACATACATACATACATTCATCTGTATGCACATACTCGAACTCGTATGTATGTACTTGCACGTGTACATATACATGTTCAGTTAAAATAACATATTTCATATGTAAGCAAAAGGATATTATAAACAGTTTGTCAATTAAATGTTTGCACAGTTTTGAAAATATCTCAGACATCGTAGCAATCTAGCACACAGTGACGTCATTTATCTTACTTAGGCACCAACTGATATACAGAACTGGGCGACTTGAAAATTATTTCAAATGGAGTTTTTTAGAGTATCACAACTCCATAGAAACGTGTGCAAATTGTTGAACATTTTAATCAAAATAATTGTTCTATTCGTCCAACTCATCGTGCACTTCTGCCATTTTATGGCGTACGGCGTATTATCCAGCATTTTTAATAAAAACTGTTATTGCATTCTACAAACTCGCTTAATAGGTGGTGATAACCAAAAGTACACATGAGTACTGATGATGAAAGTGTGGCGGCCTTCGAAAGCAGCTGTTTTGCTCTTCTGTTTTAGTTATATAATTAAGTTGATGTTGATTTTCCTTTATACCTGGGAATATTTATCCTGTCTTGCTGAATTTAACAGCTTACGAACAATAGCCTCTCAATCTTAATTTTAATTAATGATTAATTAAGGAATAATTAATTTTATAGTTCAGCAAAAATGTCTAACATTGCATCGTTATGCTCACTTAATGGACAAACTGTATTTGTGGTATTAAAAATACAACATGGTAGTAATACACCGTTTCCACACAATTACACAAAACTGTTTCAAAATACAGTTGGCTTCGAAAGTTTTATCCTCAAATCATACGATATTACAAATGTGTCCTATATGTTTTCAACTTCAAATGCAGATTTTACCAAAATCATTAAAACTTCTTGTGATGTGTAAGTTTCCTATTTAGGTGCAACAAATCGATGGCCTGGGAAACAGTGTATCACACAATTCCTCCACTATTTTCTTCTTATTTGCTGTGCTCTATTCAACTTCGGTTTTTTTTATATAAGATGCATTTGTTTTGCCTGCTTTGAGCAGTTTTATTTGTTCTATTTATTTTTCTTTCTCCTTCCACACAAATTCTATGCCAAGTGTTAAGGTTCTCGCAGTTCTTGAGATTTGTTTGCTATTTTGTTGGTTCTTTTTTTTAGAGATGTTGTTCGTTGTTGTTAAGCTTCGACAAATGTCATAAAATCTCTTTTTTTTATTTGAACAGAACTTTTTCTTCTCCCTGTTACGAGGATTTCTTTTTTATAATGTGAGCATGCATGAATTGTTGGCCTTAGTTCGTTCTATGTATGACAGACAAGGATTTAGATTATGCATTTAAATTCTATTTTTCACTGACACGTTTTAAATTCCTCGCTTATTACTGTCGTATGCATGAAAAGATTTGTTGGCATCTAAATAATTTTGTTTCAAACTTTAAATTTTTATAAAAAAATTTTCAAATACCATTTTTTTATTAATGCGACAGGTAAATTTTAAATGTAATATTTATATGGTAAAAATAAATTTAAATTTTCTACTGCTGGCACTGTGCTGATTTTGATTAGCAATCTACTTAGAATTATTTCCAATATATCAATCCAAGACGGAAGTCTAGCTCTTTTGGCGGGTTCGGAAAATCGATTTTACGAACAGACAGACGGACATCGCTTATTCGGCTCCCTATTCATAAAGACCCAGAATATATATGCTTTATGGGATGACGTTTTAATATTGTAGAAATTACTCACGGAACGACAAACCTGTATACCCCCTTTTACACTTTTTAGTTAAGGGTATAAAAATTGGTTCGAAAATTTCAAAAATTTAATTTTTTAAATTTTGCAAAATATAATTTTTAAAGCCCTGGACCGTAATATTTTATGGACTTCTCTCTTTTTTATATCTTCCAAAAATTACTTGCACTTTTTATAATGACTTGCACTTTTTATGATGACTTGCACTTTTTACAATGACTTGCAGTTTTTATAATGACTTGCACTTTTTATGATGACTTGCACTTTTCACAATGACTTGCACTTTTCACAATGACTTGTATTTTTCACAATGACTTGCACTTTTTATAATGACTTGCACTTTTCACAATGACCTGCACTTTTTATGATGACTTGCACTTCTTATAATGACTTGTATTTTTCACAATGACTTGCACTTTTTATAATGACTTGCACTTTTTATGATGACTTACACTTTTTATAATGACTTGCACTTTTTATAATGACTTGCACTTTTCACAATGACTTGCAATTTTTATGATGACTTACACTTTTTATAATGGCTTGCACTTTTTATGATGACTTACACTTTTTATAATGGCTTGCACTTTTTATGATGACTTGCACTTTTTATAATGACTTGAATTTTTTATAATGACTTGCACTTTTTATTATGACTTGCACTTTTTATAATGACTTGCACTTTTCACAATGACTTGCTTTCTTCACAATGACTTGCACTTTTTGTAATGACTTGCTCTTTTTATGAAGACTTGAACTTTTTATAATGACATGCACTTTTTATAATGACTTGCACTTTTTACTATGACTTGCACTTTTCATAATGATTTGCACTTTTTATAATGAGTTGCACTTTTTATAATGACTTGCACTTTTTATGACTTGCACTTTTTATAATGACTTGCACTTTTCATGATGACTTGCACTTTTTATAATGACTTGCACTTTCCATAATGACTTACTCTTTTTATAATGACTTGCACTTTTTATAATGACTTGCACTTTTTATGATGACTTGCACTTCTTAGAATGACTTGCACTTTTTATAATGACTTGCACTTTTTATAATGACTTGCACTTTTTATAATGACTTGCATTCTTTATGATCACTTGCACGATACAGCCCAAACGAAATTATATTTCTCTGCAGATAAGCAATTTTTTTTTTGTATAAAATTGAAAAAAAAATTGTTTTAAATTGCCTGCAAAAATATGTAAAAAATATTTGTTATTTCCTGTGAATATACATATTTGTTTTCTAAATTTGTTACTTCGTTTTTATTCCCTATTTGCAAACACACATACTTTACATATATATTTTTCAATTTACTGTATTTATTAATACTTTGGAAGAATATGAATAATTTTTAAAACTATCTTCCGCTACTATTCACTGTGTTAGTACCGAATAATATATACATATATATCTTTTTATCTACATCTCTTTACAGTTATGCAGTAATAACAGGGCTCATTGAAATATTATCCCGACGATGCATGAAAATACGTGAATCGATTGAAAACCACCAGAGTGTGGTTTTGTCATTGTTGGCTACGCTTGGTTTCATCACAAGGTTCATTGATGTCTGTCCATCGGGTAAGTGTTACAGCGCACAGCTATTAACTGCTGTCTGCAGTTTCAGCTCTATTCGTCGTTACACTGGTCGAAATGATTTTGCTAAGAAAAAAAATGAAAAAAAAAAAAAACTGAAATTATTGTCCTTTTCAAAAGGACGCCATCAAGTTTAACTAAGTGCTCCCATGTTTGTTTTAACGTTCACATCTAGTTGCTAATTTTTCATTAATTAGAACATTTTACTAATTTTACTCCAATATAAATATTTGAAAAAAAACAAGAATTACTTTCTTTTCTTTTACACTATTTTAATTCTCATCTTCTTGCAGGTCCTACAGATACAACACGTTTTCTTGGTGCGGCAAAATCTACTGAACTCTTTGGTTCCATATCGATGCTTTATGCCAGCGTCGTACCAATTGGTAAGTTATTGTTGTGCAGCATGCTGCGGCAGGTTGTAAACAAAGTTAAATAGACTTGTTACATTTTTTGTCTGTGGATTCAAAATGTTTTTGTATTGGCATGACTCACTTTTTTACGACCTGCTGCTCTGTTGGTTATCTTTATTTTAGTCTAATCAAGTGCAAAGTGCATTTTTCTGATGATTTAATTTTTCGTGTCTAATTGATCGATTCATTTGTAAATGCTGACGTGCGTTTTGTTTAAAAACGGAAATTATTGAGTTCTTCTTCTTCTTCATTGTAACTCATGAACATCGATTTTGTTTATGATTTTATGACTTCATATCCGTTTTTTTAAAGTCTAGTCTTTACTTTGATTTATTTATGATGCCAACTGTTGTTGTTATAATTTTTTTTTTCAGGTGAATGCATTCCACCGAGAACAATTTCGTTAGCGGCTGCAACATTTAATCTTCTAGTTTCAATGGCTGTGCTGGATTTATCAACTTTCCAAGTAAGTCTTGTATTTATATCCTGTATTTATTCAATGGACAATTGAATGTTAGAAAATAAATATAAAAATGCAATAGAGTTAAGAAAATGTATTCCATAAGAATTTCCGTAACTTTCTCAGCATCGTTTGTTGACGCCTTCAGGACGTTCATCGTTATTCACATCTTCTCGGCCTTATTTAGAAAACTTGTACCATTTGCAAACATTTCTCTGATTCAGAGTACAATAATTGTGTGCCACGATCAAGTGGTTTTCAGCAGTTATTGCCTTTTTTACAGCAAATTTCGTGATTGATTTTTTTATCTACAGCAAAACAATTCTAGCAATTTTATTACTCTGCATTTATGTTCGAGACGCACAACTTATAAAATTAATGTCAATTATTGATCGCTACGCCATCTCATCAGCGTTCTTTGTACTCATCAAAAAGATGGTGGTGTAGAAATCAGTACAGGGGGCAAATTACGGCAATCGATATTGATCGAAATTTGTATTTAAATTGTATTGAAATTTCGATCGATAGCGAATGCGCTAATTTGGCCCCTGATCTGATCTGCTATCTTGATGGTTATAAAATATTCTAATTATTCCTCTCTTAATAAAAATAACTTCAATTTCATAGAAATTCATAAAAAAAAAATAATTTGCATATTGCAGATTTGAACTTGAGTCCAAATAAAAACTCTTATCTTAATGATAAAATTAATAAGTTCGAGAAATAAAATTTTCATTCAATCCATTTTAACAAAAATTTTAAAATGGATAACGACTTTAATACCCGTATATTTAAAATGATCCATGGTAAGACAATTTTTTATTAGGCTTTAGATACAATACAAATGCAATAATAAAAAGGCTTTTTGATCACAAATTATCATGAATATAAAATTAAAAAAAAAATGCTAAAGAAATCGTTTTCTTAAAAAAAATATCAATTTAAATACTGAAGCAACTTCCAAAAGCACTTTATTTCCTTTTCTTTCAAGTTTCAAAATCAACAATTAAATGATTATATTTCTATAATTTATATTGAAACATATTTTCAAAGTCGAGCTAAATAAAAGGAATTTATTAAACTAATTGTGTGTTTGAAATAAAATTAAATATTCAAAATCCTTTTATATGTTATGAATTTATCTCTTAAGAAAAACTTTTTCCATTAGAATTTTTATTTACTTTTTCTATAAATTAATTTAAGCAAGAAAAAAACAAATGTTTTTTTAAAAAGTAGATATAGTAAAAAACAGCCCCTTGCTAAAGCATAAATTTATTTCATATTAAAATATTACTAATAAATACTCGGAATTTGTATAAGAAACAATTGTGGGTGGAGGCCAGCAGTGAAAGGGTAGTTGGAACTCCAATGTGCGTGTGTATCTGAGTACATGTGTAGCCCAGCAAACATTTTTTTTGATGTGTTAACATCTATACGCGCGCCTCTAGGGCAGTAAACTATCAGTTTCAATACATACGCAAGTGTAAGTGTAAGAGTTTGTTTGTTTGTTCGTTGCTTGGCAGTCGGTATTGAAAGTGATTATTGGGCGATTTTCATATAATTTTCCCACGCGATTTTCTCCGGAAATTCATAGCCGATTTTATTAATTTTTGGATTAAAACGCTAGTGCGGGCTTCGACGAAGAGTTTAGGGCAAAAATTAAGGCGATTCGATATCGGCGAGCGGAGATTTAAGTGTTTTAATTCGGAGTATTAATTTGGAGTAATATTAAAAAAGTGTTTTATGTTGATCTTCGGTTTTGTCTTATGCATAGCAAAGAGAATAGTGACGTGGTTATACGTACATATATAAAAATGAGATAGCAAGACAGCAACGTATGTAGCTTATGTACAAACATAACAATGTATGTATGTACATTTGTCTGTTGCTTTGCATTCTCTTTGTTTTTTGTGGGTTTAATATAAAATAAATAAACAAAAAGGTGTTAACACATCGCCCGTGAGTTCGAACACTCATTGATTTTTTTTTGTCAATAGCGATCACAAAGTCTGCGCAATAGGAATCGAATTTAAAATGAAACCTATTTAGCTGAATATATTCTAAACACTTTTCCTTTAAAAGTGCCATGAAAAGTTAAGTCCAGTTTAACACAAATTCAAACCTCTTATATTCAGATCGCCTACTTCATCATTCTCTTAATGTGTTAAACAATACTGACGATCGAATTTATTATTCTAATATATTGTAGTTCAGGAAGTCTTTTAAAAGTTGCTGCAAAAAAAAAAATGTCCATGTATGACTGCTTCATAATCGACCTACTGTACAAGGAATTGGCAAGATTATAAAAAAAAAAATTTGAAGAGAATAAGAAGGATTACAGATTTAGTCTGGCCTGTCCATCATCGCAGTGTGCATACTTAATGAAAGTATATATAGTCCAACTTGTTGTAAACCTCGGTAATTAAACACGCGTTGTATTTGTTTTATAAAGGGTGTTTTTATAAGAGCTTGATGATTTGAAATTTAAATAAAACACATGCCAAATTATGAAATGGCCAAAAAAAAAATTTTTATTTGGTAGATAATTTCTTGTCATTTAACATTTAAATATAATTTCGGGCATATGGCCACCACGACTATTTTGCACAAAGTTCATTCTGGAGGTCCAATTTTCGACCACCTTTTCAAGCATTTGAGGGCGTATTTCAGCAATGACACGTTGAATACTGATTTCCAAAGCGTCAATCGTTGCTGGTTTATCCACGTAAACCAATAATTTCAGGTATCCCCACAAAAAATAATCGAGTGGCGTCAAATCACAAGAAACGCGGAGGCCAATTCACCGGTCCATTTCTCGAAATAATGTTGTCGTTGAAATGTTCTTTCAATATGTCCATTGTTTCGACCGCAGTATGACAAGTGGCACCATCCTGTTGAAACCACATTTCGTTTACATCCATATCTTGAAGTTTTGGCACCAAAAATTCATTGATCATGATTCTGTATCGATTTCCATTCACGGTAACGCGTCGTCCTTCCTCATTTTTAAAGAAATAAGGACCGATGATTCCACCAGCCCATAGACCGCACCAAACAGTACATTTATCGGGATGCATTGGTAATTCTTGAACGGCGTGTGGATTATCTTTGCTCCAAATACGGCAATTTGCTTGTTGACATATCCATTCAACCAAAAATGCGCCTCATCAATGAAGAGAATTTTGCGGTAAAAAAGCGGATAAACATTTTAAATTGAACACTGTTTTTGAAAATAAATTTCCACGATTTGGAAGCGTTGTTCTGGAGTTAACCTGTTCATGATGATTCGCCAAACTATACTGAGTAGAGACGTCACTTTAAACTGTCAAAACAGCTGTCAGACAACAGAGTGATTCGTATAAAAAAAAACTTCATAAAAAACACTCTTTATTAAAGTTTCTTTATCTATTTAATAATAGTGATGCAATAAAGTAATAAGATAAAATATAATGAATTTGTGAATGCTGTAAGTTACGCTTGTACTTGTACTCTTTGGATGATACGCACAAACTCGTATCAGAATTGAATTCCACGTTTGATTTGAATTATCACGCGGAGCATAGTTGCATTTATTAGAGTCGCATGTAGAAAGTGTTGCGTACTCAACATATCCCGTCGAACGTCTAGTTGGTATTGAAATGTTTTCGGTGGGAGCATCTGCAATATCTGGTGATGTGTTGAACCTTTCACTGGTTTTCTGGATGTCCGACTGAGTATTTTCTGGTGGATTATCTTGTTCTGGCTGGTTGAACAATGGTTGTAAATTCAAATATATTGGGTCTTTTTTATTGAGGTATAGAACTTTAAGTTGGCATCACTTTTTTAACTGGCGGCCATTTTGTCAGCTGTCAAGTGATTAATATTTAGTTTAGTTTGCCATTTCATCATGAACAGGTTGACAAAAGAACAACGCTTGCTAATCGTGCAAATTTATTTCGAAAGTAATGGTTCAGTTCGCGAAGTTTACCGCAAGCTCCGTCCATTTTATGGTCGACATAATCGTCCATCAGAGCAATTAATTCGGTTAACCATGGATCGTTTTCGCACTACGTTTACTCTATGTGATAATACGCATCCGCAGAGACGTCGAACAGTGCGCACCGAAGAAACAATTGCCGCTGTAGAGCAAAGTGTTGAAGAGGACCCGAATGAATCGATTCGCCACCGTGCACAGCAATTGGAGCTTTGTCCATCAACTTTATGGAAGATTTTGCTCAAATGAATGTGGATGAGTTGTGGTTCCAACAAGACGGCGCTACATGCCACACAGCGCACGTCACAATCGATTTATTGAAGGAAACATTCGATGAGCGCATAATTTCGCGGAATGGACTTGTCAATTGGCCACCAAGATCGTGTGATTTGACACCATTGGATTATTTTCTTTGGAGATATGTGAAGTCGCTCGTCTACGCCAACAAACCAGAAACGTTAGGGGACTTGGAAGTCAACATTCGTGGCGCTATTGCCAACATACGGCCCCATATGCTCGAAAAAGTGGTTGAAAATTGGACCTGTAGAATTGGCTTTATTCGAGCCAGCCGCGGCGGCCACATGCCCGAAATCATATTTAAACATTAATGGCATAAAATTATCCTTCCAATAAAACCAAATTGATGGACATTAAAACGATTTTCTTGTGTTTTATTTCAATTCGAAGTTCTGTACCTTTAAAAAAACACCCTGTATTTGGTCCTCTTTATCTACATCCATGTAACGCTCACGAATTTGATTTGCATGTGATTTGATGATTTTGTCAATATTTGACTCCTTGATTTTGACATGGTAATTGACTTGACCAACTTTTCTGACTATTTGACCTGGACGCCATATCATCTTATTGTTCTTGTAGGTTTTAACGAAAACTTGCTGATTGATCTGGAACTCACGATGATTTGCGCCATGCTTGCGATTGAGTATAACACCACTCACGTATATCACGACGTCGTAGATATACTTATTAAGTGCTGGAGCATCAGGTTTTAAATGCGAATTTTTTATACCCTTCAAAAAAGAATTATAGGGTGTATACACTTTGTCATTCCGTGTATAACGCAGCAAAATATCCCTCTAAGACTCCATAAAGTAAAGCGTATTTTTTAGAGTGCCACAACACCAGAGCAACGCGTGCAAAATGTTACATTTTTTAATCAAAATAATTGTTAATTTCGTTATACTCATTGTGCACTTCTTTCATTTTATGCTGTACATAATTGTCCTTCAGAGCGGCTAATTCGAAAATCAATATATTATTTTCGGTAAATTTTACTGTTGCTGATAATGTGCTTCCCGTGAGACGCCGAACACTGAACAAGTTATAGCCACTGTACAGGCAGTCATTCAGGATGTCCCTAATCAATCAATTCTCTGCAACTGGGGTTGTGTCCTTCCACATTATGAAATATTTTTTTAGTTGATGAAAATTGGTGTCCCAAATTGCGCCTTCTACGCGCCAGTCGTAGTGGCGGCCACATGGCAGAAATCATATTCAAACATTAATTTCATAAAATTTTAATTTTCCATTAAGGCCGTTTCATTGATATTAAAAATTAATTTCCTTGTTCTATCACGATTTTAACTTGTGCCACTCTATAAAAAACACCGTGTTTATATATTCTTCATCAGTAATGAAAACTAAGACGATCAACCCATCTCCGTCCGTCCGTCTTTGAAAATAAAGATACAGTCCAAATAAAAGGAGCCAGACCCTGGAAATTTTGTATACATAATTTTTAAAGGATAGCACAAGCCAAAAGGAGAAGGTTTCTCTGAGAAAAACGAAACCAACCAAAATAATTAAAATTTTTTTTTTAATTTCGTTCAGCAAATGTTATATTTAAAGGTTCGCTGGGAATTTACAGGCACAGATATTTATTTGTATATGTTTGGTTGCTGTATGTATGCGTATGCTACAGTAGAGTCTATTTCATTTTCGTTTGTTTTCATTATTAAGTTGCTCCGTCTATATTGTTTGCGAAGTCTACTGAAAAACAAATCATTTATAATTTGTTTGCAAAGATGCCAAGAGTAATAAACCAAATGTAAATATTTTCCTAAGCAATTTTCTTTAATTTTAAAACAAAAAAAAAAACGACAATACATCCCAAGAAAAAATAAAAAGAAGAAAGCAAGAAGAGTAGTAAACAAGATGCATAACCAGAGTAGCATGAAACTTTAAATTACCCTTAAACGAAATAAATCAAAAGAAAAACTGCATCCTTTAAACTTGTTTACACTAACAGAAATTTTTTAAGATATATTAAATACAATTCATTTTATTCGTCTTAGAATTGGTATTTAAATGATCCTGCATAAAATAATATATGAATGCTGTTCTTTTCTCGCTATCTTCATAAATGCATATCTAAACAATTGTAATGTTGCGGTCAAATGTTAAATTTTATTTTTTCAATATCTATAACGTTTAAGAATTGTATGATATTAAATTTTACGAAAAATAAAATATTTCATGAAAATGAAATTTACTAGGGATTAAAGGACACAAAAAGCTAAATATATTTGATTTGATTAAAAATGTTCAAGCAAATAAAATTTCTTAAATGAATTGTTTATATCAACATACAGTAAGTTTCAGTTATTACGAATTCTCCTTTGCAACGCACTACTACTATTTACTGTTCTGGCACCCAAATTTTCTACAGTTTCAGTTTACCTCTTGAAGTCGCCCTTGGAAATGTCAAGGACCATTTCAGATTTGATCTGGAAATTTTTAATGCATAGTAAAGTGTACAGTGGTGAAGCTAATAATATGATAGACTCAAGTGGCACGTCAAAAGTTGAAATATTATGTTATATAATTTTTTTTTTAACATTTTAACCCATATTTAACTAGGAAAATCTTGTAAAAAGTGCAGTCAAAATGTGTCTCAGAGCCGAATAAAAAGGCTTTACGTATTAATTTTAAAAATTTATTTTTATTCGATTAAAATTTTTTTTTCCTTCCAGTTACATAAATAATATATACAATTTTTGCGCACACATTTACTAAGATTTAGTTTAGAAATATACCTGTCAGTCACATCAGGACAGGACGACATTAAGTAAATTTTTTTATTGTCTTGGATCACCACTTAGGTGATGACCCCTACATATGCGATGCATTGTGCCAGAACTATGAAAATTGGTTATGGGAAGTTGAATAGAAAGTGTAGTGCCTCTTGATGTTCGATTTGAACCTCCTCAAGTTAAAAGTGGCATCAAAGACCTCTATGTTTGGCTTAAACAAAATTAAATGTAAATAAAAATTAATGTATAACAAAAAGTTTTTAAATTCTAAATAAGACAATTGAAAGTAGGACAGAATTTTGGTTGGTAGAATTAGGGTTAAGGGTCCGTTTGACCAAACAAACTTTTTAAGTTCTATCAGTACTATTATTACGAAGTGTTGGAATAACATGATGCGTAAAGGACCACAGCCTACATATTTATGCGAAGTGCTGATATGCCAGTTACTGAGTACCACCCACTAGTGGACATCCCTCAGACAGTTCAGATTCCGTAGGAAGCGAGAAGATGTCGTACTGACTCTTCTTCAGCCTCGTCGAAACCGCTCCGGCCATCATAGGGAAGCCCTAGATGTCCCTACTTAAGTCTGATCGTACAGTACCACGTAACGAGTCCTAGCTGGAGTGCTAATGACTTCCTTGTAATTATTAGGAGTTGTTTGGTTCTAACACTGAAAAGGCCAAAGAGCTCTGCATACTCTGCAGGTGGTAATCGTAAACCATCTTGAATTCATGTCCTTCAAGTCGAACCAGAGAATGCCAGCATATACGAGTATTTCGATTTTACCACCTTTGAAATCAGGTCTCTAATTGCGGCCCGACTATATACACAAATGTCCATAGTGCTGGATTCCAAGCAAAGCCCTCGATTCTATTGGCAGCCTCGGTAGTGGCATAAATCTCTGTCTGGAAAACGGTCCAAGTGTCGTTTAGCCTAAGGGATACCGGAAGATGGAGATTATCGAAAAAGACCCCTAAACCAGTCCCCATGGCCATTTGATTCCTAAACTGCAGTTTTACGAGCTTCAAAGTTTTCGTCCAGTCTTTTCTATCAGGGAACTCAATTGAAAAAGGGTTTGTCAAGAGTCATGCCTGAAGGCGCCTGATTCCTTAAGTCTAAGAGCTGGAGGGTTATTATGTAATTCGATTTTTGAAAACATGTGCTTTAACATACGAGTTTCGAAAGCTTTTTCTTTCGAATCGTATCACATAATAACAACCCCAGATCTGGCAGAAATGTATTTGATGTGGCCATCCAAGTGAGGAACTTCAATAAAAATAAATTTTTAATTTTTCTGCTGGAAGTACAAGCAAAAATGACGTGTAAAACCGTTTGTAATATATCGTTAGCTAAAATGCAAAAGGACGTAACTAATAAAAATTGCAAAATATACTTTTTAATTGATTACTTTTGCGATAAAAAACTGCACTTTTATTAACAAAAAAAAAAAAAAAAAAACAAAAGGGCGTAAAATGTTATTGGTTTTCTATATTAAATTGAATTAAGATTCTATAGGCTAATTGTTTGAAATTTTTTTTTAATTTTAAATCTCAGAAAGACATGATAAATATTCCAAGGCACAAAGGCAAGTCAACATCAGTTTTTGTTATTCAACTTACACAGCAGAGCAGAACAGCTGTTTTCGAAAGACGCAACCCTTTCATCATCAGTGCTCATGTTTTATTGGTTTTCATTCTCGAAAGTTTTTTACCTCTCCTGTAAAATTTTATTTTTCTTAGTTACGCCCTTTTGCATTTCAGCTAACGATATATAAGTCTGTTTTTATTGCGTGTTAGTCACTAAAATTTTATAATTCACATTCTAAAAACTCATTTCCAATAACAAAAATACATTTAATTTTCTTAGTAATAAAAACATAAACAATTTTTAAATATTATAAAATTTTCCACATCCACAGCATTTGCAATACAATTGCGAAAGAAAATCTTCGCATTCACGCACTTGCTCCTCTATCGAGAAATAAAGAAAAAGGAGTAAATAAACAAAATAAATAAAATCCAAATATTTTATTAATTTATGTATGCAAAACTACTCAAATATTCACAAAGCATAAATTTTTCCCATTCCTCACTGGCTGTACTTGAATTAAGCAAGAAACTTTTCGAGAAAAATAAAACTTTATGCATATTTCTTCTTCTTCTTCTTTAATTTCTTTCTCCTTTAAACTTCAAAATGGAGAACTTTTTTGTTGAAATAAAAACAAAAAAAAAAACAAGACATAAAATAACAAACCAGAAAATATAAATCTATTAGAATTATTAAGTGTGTTGCAAATACTCGAGTTTAAAACGCAACATACGAGTAGCAGTAACACAAACTTCCTTGAAAGAGCGTGCAACAACTGACTTGAAAGAATCATGCCGACTCTTGTTCACTGCGGCTGGTTGGTTGTGGTGGTGCTTGATAAAGAGTTTCTCCCCAATTTTTTGTTCGTTTACAGATTTTGTTAAATGTTCATTTCTTTTGTCAATATTTGCTAGAAAACAAATAAACTGAAACTCACAATTGAGTTGTGTTCATGATTAAAACCCAATAATTTTATTTGCTTTTAGAATTTTGTATTTTTACTTTGCCGGCGTACACACAACAACAGCAGCCAAAATACATGTATGATGTTTTTTTTATATTAATAAAGCAAAGTAAACTTTCGACCAAAGCAGACCTCACAAAACAAAGTAAATACTTGCGATGATACAGACAGACAGACAGACGGTTTATAATTCGGTTTAATGTCTAATCAAAAACGCATCTTTTTATCTTTAATTTATTTAAATTATACTAATATTTTCCGCCAGGAGTACAATACGAAACTTGGTGGTAGTCCACACCTCCTTATAACGGAGGATAGGATACCTCAGTTTTTCTACACCTGCTAACCTGTAAAAAATTAGTTGTTAGGTTAGGTTGGCAGGTTGCTGTTGTAAAGTAAAAAAAAAAAAAACAAGTAAGAATGTTATACTCGACGGGGGGTGCTATAAAATCATGTGAAGTAAGGCCATGATGCCTTTATTTTTCAATTGAATAGGAGATAAAGCCATAATGGCCTTATTTCCCAGTCATTGAGAGTTAAGGGCATATCCAAAATTGCGAGAAATGAGAGATATAGCCATATTTTTTTGCGAATGTGAGATAAAGCCATATTTTTTCAATGCAATGCAGAAAATTTTTCCTCAGCGAAGCCACTGTTCGACATACAAGAGAAGAAAATCCTTAAGCCCGGCCGAAGGCCGGCAATGAAGAAAATCTTTCCTCAGCGAGGCAACTGTTCAACATATATAAAGGAGCAAATTCTTCAAAACTGAAATGACAGATAAAGCCATTTTCTAATATTGCTAATGTGAGCTAAGGCCATGATGGCTTTATCTCCCATTCAAATGTTACAAAAAAAAAATGGCTTTATCTCCCAATTGATTGAGAGATAAAGCCATCATGGCCTTATTTCACATGATTTTAACCACCCAGAATTTCTCACAAAGCCCGCCAGGACAGCCAGCGGTGCATCCCTGAGGCAGTCCAGATCTCGCAGGAAACGACACCCTAGATGTCTAAGCCTACGCTCCTGCAGGGCCGGACAGTCACAAAGGAAATGCTGTACTGACTCCTCTTCTTCTTCATCGAAACAGCGCCTGCTGCGGCCATCATGAGGAAAGCCCCAACGCTCTAACATGTGCCCAATTGCACAGTGCCCCCTCAAGACCTCTACCAGGAGTGCCAACGTCTTCTTCCCAAAGATCAGAAGGGTTCTACTCCTAGCTCTGCTAAGCGAGGGCCATATAGTTTTGGAGACCCTACAGGTGGTAATACTTGACCACCTGCTTATCAGCAGCTCAACTGAGGGAATGTCAATATCCCTACGCGATACTGCCTCATCCAAGGCCGAACCTGCTCTTGCGCATTCGTCCGCCATTTCATTTCCCTGAATGCCTTCATGCCCTGGAACCCAAACTATTTTGACGTCATGTCCTTTAAGTCTGGCCAGAGATTGATTGCATGCCAGTACACATTTTGACTTTATTATTTCTTGCCTCTAAATTGAGCCCATTAATCCTTAATGCTGCCTCCGTAATGGCATAAATCTCTGCTTGGGAAATTTTCGAGGTATCGGATAGCCTGAGCGATACTGAAAAGTCGAGATTCTCGGAAAATACCCCCGAACCAGTGCCAGTATCCATCTTCGAGCCGTCCGTAAAGGATTAGTGTTTAATCCTTCAGCATAATTTATTATCGGTCATGTCATGTTGGCCTATCTCGGAGATAACAAGACATTTAAGAATTTTTAAAGATGTAGACTTGCCTGCAATAACCTAGTAGAAGTTTAACAGGCAAGTAAGGTCTCGCCCTGCTGACTGAAGTACTTAGTAAAACACGAGACTATTAAGCGGACGTGTGCATGGTTGCCAGTCTGTTTCAATGATAAAGGCAAAGCACTGGTCACTGAACATAATTGGCAGCGACTGACACTATCATGTACTAAAAAGCAGAGTGACAGCACCCTCCTTCGTCGGTCCTGTAGCAAAGACTAACCTGCCAAGTAAAAAGATTGAAATAGCTACAAAAAATTCTCTATCGTCTGATCTGTCCCCTCAATACAGTCCCCTCCTTTCGAGTTCCGGCGCAATGCACTGCATATGTAGAGGTCATCCGCTACTGCTGGTCCAAGATAAAGAGAAAAGAACAAAGTCAATAGAAAGTTGACTTCGCGGTGTTAACTTGCGAGGCTAGAACAGTAACCATAAACCGGTACCACAGCATCTGGTATGGCCTGCAAATGAGGGTAACACGATTAATCTCTATATTATAAATTTGAGGTCACTTGTGAGCAATTTCATGTATTACGTTGAAGTTCATGTGTGTTCACGTTCATTAATTGAATGTCGCGTGATGGAATTCGCTCAACAGAAACTTGAGTAATTCTGTAGAAGGATATTGTTGAGACCTCCTTCGAAAGCCCACGCGGTAGATCTAGTTTGATACCTAGACTACTTTTATTTGGATTTTTCTATACAAGAGCTAGAAGTATGTCTGCAATGTCCATTCAAAGTTTAGAAGGTATTCATCGAAAGGAATTAATTTTTAAATTTATCGAGAGAGAGTGAGAGAGGGAAAGATCTGGGGCCAAATTACCGCATTCGATACACGGATGAAAAACATGATACAATTGTACTTTTTTTGGCACAATTAGACTTTGTTGGTACCGTGGTACTACCACGACTAATTTGGTACAATTCAAATATCTCAATCAAAAGCTTACACCTAGTTCATAAAAACGTTTTATGCTTGAAAATTTTTGTTAATTTCTCAGTTAATGAACATAAAATATTTCTGTGAATTATACGGTTACATAATCAAAGATTTTGTGTCAACTTTTTATTACATACAGTATTCCAGTCAGCACTTCATGAAATTTTCGGATCGTTTCTTACTCCTCTGCTTGTTCTATATATTTATTTTGTCGTTTCTTTTTGAAAATGATTGTTCTTTCGAGAGAAAACGGTTATGTCTAATATTTCTGCTAAATTATGGCTCATTTAAGTAACGGACTTACAATTATTTGCTATAATTTTTCGCAACAGAAACATTTTTCATCGTTAGGCTGCCTTATATTTGATTCAAAAACAATCACGTTGAAAAATGGTATAATAATTGATTTCCAAATACCGAAAAAGTTTTCAATCAATGTCTCGTTGCCTAAATTTTAAACTACCAGAAAATTTATTATCTTAAATTGTATGACTTTTTGAATAAAATTTAATCAACTGATTCCTAGATTTTTATGTATATAATATTTTTTTGTTGTATACTTGTGTAGAGAAGTTTTTGAATTTCTATTTATAGAAATTTAAAAAATATAAAATGGTACCGTCATGGTATGAAAAGTACATTTTATTTAGTTAGTTGGTACAAAATCAAAATAGCCCTTTTCCATCCCTGATTTGATATCGATCGAAATTTCAATACATTTTAAATACGAATTTCGGTCGATATTGAGTGCCATAATCTGCAACCTGATCTTAAATTCAAGAACACCTCGGCAAGTGCCGTATGCATTTTTAGTACAGTTGAACCGACTGTTTAGAAAGAAAATATTAGAATTTTTTTAATCCCCCACTGTGCGATGCTTAAAGGTTTTCATTTATATACTTATAAAGATGTAATCTTCTCTATTCTGTAACTATTTGTCAACATTACGTCAAGGCACTACGGGATGGATAAAAATTAACTGCTTCTGGCAGCCTGTCAACGGCCTTGGATGTAGCAAAAATTTTATAAAAATTTTTAATTAAGGAATAAAAAGGGCACAAAAGTGTTCTATTTTGGATATTGTCTTCACGTGACTTTGACGCATGATTAAAGAATAAGAGGGAATGTTCTTATCTAGTCATTTACTGAAAATCGATGTAGGAAATGAAAAATTTTGATCACCAGAGAATAACAACATTTTTTTAAACACCCATTCAAAATAAATCAAATAATTTCCCAAGAATCGCTTTGTAATGAACTGGTTTCCTTCATGCCTGCATAAATTTTAAATTTTAGCTTTCAATACAATTTTTCTTACTAGAAATATTAAAAATTTCTTGTGTTTGTCTAAAATTTCGTTACACCATGTAAATCAAAATTTTTGCAAATCTCGCATACATTTTGTGTATCCCCTGTTAACATATTATTGTTATTATGATAACTTTTTGTTTATGCCACATTTTATTTATTTAAGCCAACAATTGGTTTTTGCGCTTCGCTAATTCATGAATTGTTCAGCACACAGAATCGCTCATGTGGGGGCCCGTGTCTAGGCATCAGTGGCGGGCCCGTGTCTACTCACTCTCATGCAGTAGAGACATACACACAATTATCCTTATTTTGTGTTTAACAACAATAATTAGTTTACATACTTGGTCAATACGAAAGAGTACACAAACAGATAGCAGCAGTAGCAACAGCAACAGCAACACCCACGTCATTCCCATCATCACGAATATATGATTGTGCGGGGAATTTGTTGATGTTGTGTTGCAAGCTTTTGATAAAAGCACAAAAAAGGGAGACAAAACAAAGGAAAATTACAATAAAAAAAGAAAAGAGCCATGATGATACGTAAATAAACATTTGGCCTAATAAGCAAATAGTACAGCAAATATAAATATTGACAAGGGACAAGCAGCACATACATACAAATAAAAGCAATACATGTGAAGCAGTATGTGTGCTGCTGCATGCATCCGTTGCTGAAATAGTCAGTCTACAGGTAAATGGTTTGGGGAACACAACACAACTGGTCTAAGACAACCATGTCGGTCATATTGAAAGTTATTTTTAAATTTTATTAGGCGGGCAATACACTGATCCAGTTTTCGATATATTAAGGGCAAATTTTCCTGTGTATTGGCAAATAATTCAAAACATCGCTATTAATTCTTCGAGGTAGGAAAGACCACTTAATTATTATGTAAGCGGAATATCGAAGCAGAGAAGAACTGTAAAGGATCCCTTTACGAATTCCTTATTCGCCTCACTAGTTCATTGTTCAGTTCATCTCATAATCAGGGAGACACGTTATAGCGGCACTATTAACAGGGTGCCAACCTTTTCAGAACTCTAAACTTTTACCCCCTTATTCATAAAAATTATGAGAGGCTTATAAGAGTGTAATAGAGCAAATTTCGTATAAAATTTTGTTTTATTACGCTGTTATTAGACTCTCATAATTTTTATGCATAAGGGGGTTAGAATCTAAAATATGTAATAAAAGTGTATTATGAAAAAATTTTTTACAGAAAAATATTTCCAATTATTAAATCACTAACAATAAGAGGGCTACCATTTTACACAACATTTCAAATGAATTAGAAAACATACGCACAATGGAAGTTTCTTGGAAACGTGTCACTTTCTCTCTGAACTTGATGAAACAACTAAATTGATTTTAAACATTTTATAAAAAAACCAGCGCATGTGAGAAAATTTTTTTACCTAACGCCCTTAGTGTCTTTTTCCACTTCCCAAGATTGAAGAGACCAAGGCGAATTCATACCAGGTGGCCTTAGTTCAGAAATTGGTGATCAGCTGTTACCAAGGCAAAATTATTGAACTGTCAAAGTGCTGGTTTTTTCGAAGCATTTCATTTGACAGTTCAATAAATTTTACACAGAGTTGCATAAGTAAGGCCACCTTGTATGAATTCGCCTTGGAAAAGACCCATTAAAAGTCGACGTTTCGGTGCGATTGAGATAATTCAAGGACCAAGCAGTTACCCTACGCTGGGGTCACTACTCTTGAGGGTACAAATTTTGGATTGCAAAGGAAGCGTAACTTGTTTCTTTCACTCTGGGTCAAGCTAAAACTATTCCCCCTACGAATGCTTCCTCGATCAAAGAAGAAATAGTGATGGATTTATGCCCAGGTCCGTCAGACGCTCCCCTATGACCCAAACTTTAGAATTCCAAAATTATAGAATCCAGAAATTTTGTACCGGAAAATATTTTTCAACTAAAAATTTTGATTTTTAAATAATTTCCAAAAAAAGGCTGCTTGAATTGAAAATCCCCTTAATGAAAACTTCTTGGGCAAATTCGATCTTGTTGCTGAATTCTATGTGGCAGCGAAGTTCCTTCTAAAATCTTGATTAAGAAAAAAAACTTCGGATATTAATTTTGCCCAACAACAACACCATAATTAGGCACCTTGTTTAGCAGATTTGACCCTATGTAATTTTTTTTCTCTTGCCAAAATTGAAGACAATCATGGAAAGATGGCATTTCTCGAAAACTGTGGAGATAAAAGTTGAAACCGTTGAGAGAGCTCAAGGTCATACCAATAGGTGTGGATGGATAGAACCGCTTCGAGAATTGGGCTATGGCATAAGTGTTAAATAAGAGTGGGAATAATTTGAAGAAAATAAAAATTTATGAAAAAGTAAATACTTTTTGGGAAAAATTAAAATTATGTTACCATCGGTTTGCTACAGTTCTCGTATGTAAATTCCCAATAAAATGTTTATTAATAAAGACTGCTGGCATAGTCAACTAAGCCAGCAAACAAAAATATACATGAGTAGGGATGATGGAAGTGTAGCGGCTTTCGAAAACAGCTATTCTGCTATGCTAAGTAAATTGGATAATTCTAATTTATGTTGAATATTTACCATGTCTTTCCTAAATGAAAACGTATTTTCGCACAATTGGTCTCTCAATCTTGAAATTGGAAATTCACCCAATTTTTTGAACAGATCTGGTAGTTTTTCATATTGAATCTCATCATAAAGGACGGCTTCATCAGACAGGGCTTATATCCCTGTCACATATTTGCACTAGCGATTTATAATAATTATTACAGGGGGCAAATTACGGCACTCGATATCGAACGAAATTTGTATTTAAATTGTATGGAAATTTCGCTCGATATCGAATGTGGTAATTTGGCCCCAGATCTTTGTTTCAAAAACTACTTTCAAAAATGTAGAAGGTTGCAATATTTTATAAGCTTGTCATTGGAAAACTCTCTAGTATATCTGCCACAAACACCATTTACGTTTGAGGAACTTTTCAAAATTGCAAATATTTGCCAATTTAGTGCACATGCATACTTTGTCCTCTTTGTTCGAATATTCACTCGAACACCGCAAACAACACAAAAATGTCGAAATTAAAAATTGATAAATGTCAATAGTAGTTTGAAAATTGAATTTGGTTTTAAATGAAGCCAGCAGATGTGACATAAAGTTGTTCCCGCAAGTGTCAACTGTTTACAATTACTTTCTCTGCCACCGAAGAGGTGATAGTGTTTGGAAGAAGGATGTTTGGGAGGGATGATATAAAATCGTGTTTCTATATTCGCGTTATAATTCTACAAACGACAGATATTATATCCATATATTTTGACACTTTCGTTGCGTGTGTGTGTGTCTGTGTCGCTGGCATAAAGTTACTTTTAATACGCTGATACATATTTTGCCCTCATACACGAAACAGTATAAAGAACGTCAATTTTGCTCAGCTATTTATTTAGTTGTGCACATTCAAATGCATTTGTAATCGAATGCTTGCAGATTCATTTACACATTTATTTGTTTGTATGTAAATAGGATGAGAGTATGGCGGCAAGAGCTGCTGGTAGTGGTAGTGGTGCATTGGGTTTTAAATTGTCTTTGATTGTGTGACGCGTGTAAGCACTTCTAAACATTTACGCATCAGTGGCTCGATAAATGAAAATTTGGCAATATTGATTGTTTACTTTCGACTATGAATAGAGGATTTATTTGTTAGTGAAGGAAAGAGCTTTTCAAATAATAATAATAAATAAAGGGTGTCGCAAAAGTAACGCAAAGTTTGAATTAAGGAGAAAATACAATTTTTAGTCTCTTGATTGTTGTTTTTTTCTTTCTCATTGAATCGTATGATCATTTAGGGAACAACATATTCGGGAAAGGATCTCCATGGCTTCGCACTGGTTTGTCGACATTTTTGATGACCATGTGGCATAAATGTGTCTAAAATTCTTTGTTACATGGTGGATCTCCTCTTTTTATGTGCGGGGTTGCATGTTTGTTGATATTTGTTGATTTCTTTTCTAAAAAAAAATGCTACATATTTTGCACTTTTCAATAAAAAAGGGCAATATTATGGCATTTGAAAATAGTGAATTTATTAGAAAATAATCTATCATCTCTTACGAAAAATTATTTTTATTTAAAAAATGCGCCCAATTGTAGGTTTTTAGGAAAATAGTAATAAAATGTTGCATGTTTTTCGGAAAAGAAATCACCAATAGACTTGTGATTTCAAATAACTTCGTAAAAAGAAATCCAGGGTTAACAAATTCATTTTTTTTTAAGTAGGACCGGCACTCAGGGAATGACTCCTACATACGCAGCTAGAAAGGAGGGGATAGTATTGAGAAGACAGACGGGAAGATAGGAGAGAATTATTTAAAGCTATTTTAAACGTTTACTTCGCCTGCTAATTTTTACTACAGGGCCGACAAAGGAGGGATATGTTTCTCTAATGTTTTAGTACATGACGGTGTCAATCCCTACCAGTACCACCAGTTCAGTGACCAGTACTATTCCTTCGATACTGAAACAAATCTACAAAAATCAACACAAGCATTCACTAATGCTGATTAGAAGAATTCGACACAATCACCCTTATCGTGTTTGGCGTTTTTCGCTTCAGGTTCGACATTTCGTATTGGAATAAAGAAAATTTTGACTTTTCGCCTTTAAGCTACAGTCGACTCTTGATAATTTGAAACTCGTTAATTTGAATCTCGCGGTAATTTGAACTGTTTTCCAAGTCCCTTGAAACACACTCAATAAATTGAAAAATATCTATGTAATTTGGTCCCCTCAATAATTTGAAATTATTTGAATGGCATTTTGATCGTCGACTCGTTATAATTTGATTTTTTTTGGCTCTACGCTCTATAATTTCAATTATTTTAATTGCTGTGTTTTATGCAAAATATAAAATAAATAAAACAACCATTTATTTTAGTTTTTTGCGATGTGCTACAAAAATGACATCTTGCTCGCCAACGTTCTATAATTTGAAGTTCGGTTATTCTACACTCTTTAATTTGAACTCCTAATGTGATTTTGTTTCTGTTTTTGAAAGAAATTTAAATCGTTTGCATTAGTTTCTGTGCCACGATTTTAGTATACACCACTACATCGACAGTTGCTAACATAAGAAATTAAAATTCTTTGCTTTGCTTTTGCGGAACTTAAGGCCGAGACACATAGAATCCGTCATACGTTATACGTCGCTTTCTTCAACTGACAGTTGAGTTGAAAAACATGCTTTCTTATGTGAGTTGTCACATTCAGTACTTCTGCGTCAAAGCAAAGTACGGCCCCTTTCAGACTAGGCAACTTTAATTGCGCAAGTATAATTTTCATCTTTATTTATTTTCTTTTGAACTTGCTTTTATGTTCACATTCAGCAACTTTGTTGAGCAAGTTTAACCTTCTTATGTTCGAATTTTCTTAATTTTTTGACGTTTTGTTTCATTTCTTCCATGGTTATAGTGCTGTCTGTCTTTTTCATATCATTTAAAATTTCATTAAATGATTCCGCCTTTTTATTGCGGTCTAAATATGAGAATAAACGAACATTAAAAATGCATTATTTGTTCCGTTTAATTTCGCTTCCAATTCCTCATAATTTTTTTAACTTTTTATTCACTTATTAACAAATATAAAATTTTCTTAACACAAAATTACACAACACACCGAAGAAGAAATGAAAGACAATGTCAAAAACAAATAAATATCCCAAGACAAGAATGGCAACAGAAACAGAATTGCCAAGTACAAGCAAGTCTGTACTCAAATCTCGGCAATTCTTTCCCCTTCAAACCGACCTTTCCTCTCACACCCACAAACACAAGACTTGCGCAAGTAAAGTTGCCTAATCTGAAAGGGGCCTACGAAAGTTGGCCAACTTTTAACTTTTGACGTACGTTGAATACTTTGACAGAAATCGATGTGTTTTTCAAATTGTTTTAATTAATTTTTTCTAAATTAAATAATATACAAAAAATTTTTATAAAATATATGAATTTAACATAAATAAATAAATAAAATGGAGGACATACAATTGATTTAATATCCGTCAACAAAGTACTCATTGTGCCAGCCTTTTCCGTCAGTACGTTCATGTCATCGAAAACTCGATTATTTGAACTTTTTCTCTGGTCCCTTCAGTTTCAAATTATCAAGAGTCGTCTGTATTACGATTTGTCGAATTTGGTGGCATAAAACGCCAAACAGAATAACGAGCGGCGAATCGAACTCTGGACTTTATAATTTGCGTGTCAACTACTTCAGTCAACAGCACCCCCTAATGAATGACGACATCAATGTCACATCAATAAGACAGCAAACAATTTTCATTTGTCTACTGTTTGTCGACAACAATTGATTAAGAGGTTGTCAATAGTAATTAATTGTTGCGTAGACAAGTAAATATTTTTTGTAGTCTTAAAAATAATTTATATGTACTTTTTTTATACCTTCCAAAAAAGAATTGGAAGGAGGGTATATTTACTTTGTAATTCCTATTCCTCTAAGACCCCATAAATTTTATATATTCTTGATCAATGATGAAATCTAAGACGATCTGGCCACGTCCGCCCATCCTTCCGTCCGTCTGCGAGAAACATGATACAGTCCAAACGAAAATAGCGGCGGGGAGTCCAAGAATATATTTTTCTAATTTTATTTCTCCAATTTCAACGCTTTGGAACTTCTGTGACATAAAAAAATATAAATTTTTTTAACAAAAATACTTTTAAAATTGTTTTGTTTCCTAAAGGTTGGTTTGGTTCTACTTAGGGAAACTCTTTTTCCATTTCCCTTGACCTGTGCTATCCTTCAACGTTTATTTATACCAAATTTCAAGGGTTTGCCTCTTTGCGTTTGGACTGTATTCTCTTTTCCACAGACGGACGGACGGACGGACGTGGCTAGATCGTTTTAGATTTCATCACTGATCAAGAAAGAATGATAAAGTGAATATAACTTTTTTTGAGGATATAAAAAACAGGTCACGTCTGAAACCATTTCTTCAGCAACGAACAATTTCTAACAGTTTTTTGCTATATTCATGGCCTTAAGGAATAATCAGAGGTTCTGTAAAGTATTTATTGTTGTCCACTAGGAGTAGGGAAGTGTCATATTTTTGATATTGACTTGACGTGCATGAGCACTGATGCGATGAAAGCGTTGCGGCTTTCGAAAACAGCTGTTCTGCTCTGCTGTGTAAGTTAAATTACTAAAATTTTATGTTGACTTTCCTTTGTGCCTTGTCATGTCTTTCTGAATTTAAAACAAACAATTTCGAAGAATCAGGTTTATTTTTCATTTCTGATCACTTACGTTACTTCCCTTGTGCATTTGTCAGATGATAAGACATTTTCTTTAAAAATTTAATATGAACTGTATTAATCAATTCAAGGATAATGGAAAACGGGTTACATAAATGTGCAAGAAATTCCACTAAAAAGCGTGGGTGGTTAATTTTAAATTCAAAACAGTGAGGCAGCGCATTTGTATGTGATTCCAAAATTTTGTAAACAGTATAAATACGAATGTAAACCAAAAGTAAACATTTACTTATACATATGTACATTTACTCAATCATACACATGTACACTAACACTTATTCATAAAATCACAAACAAAATCAGCAACAAGGCTTTAGTGTCTACGGATGGATGGGTGTATGCGGAATGACAGTGTCAATAATTTATTATTTATTATCTGGAATTCGAGGCAAAAAGCAACAAGGATGAATGCCAAATAAATCAAATAGAAACAGGCAACCAAAAACACTTTCAACTCTAGTCAAGTCATCTTGTCTTTTGGTTTTAATTCTTATACAAGTTTCTTTGGAACTGTATTTTATACGAACGAGAAACACGAGCAACAGCATCTTCTAGCATGATGACTTCTGAGGTTTTTCTGCCACATTAGAAGGCATGAATGTACAAAACCAAAACTTTTTGGTTGTATTTTGTGTTGTTGCTATCAGTAAAAACTAAGAAATAGTAAAATATATACAAATGAATACATATACATGCACACACATACTTACACACTCATTTTATTTAAATAAAGACTATAATAAAATTTCTGTTACTTCTGCCGTCTAATATTTAAACAGGAGTACTTTCATGAATTTGCAGATGTGCTGTTCTGGAATTAAGAAAGGGAAGAAAGCTTGTATATGGTTTCACAATCAATTCCAAAAAGAGATAAATTATTGACATTAAATTTATTATTAAATTTAAAAGATCCCAGATTTGAACTTGAGGTCTCGAGAATATGGAAAATGTTTATTTTACTTTATTGAGCAGAAACATAATTATGTCAATAAAGTGAAAATTGACTCAATTAAAAATGCATATCTAGCTTCAGCTCCATTGCCAAAAATATAAAAAGTATCTTTATCCTAAATACTGCAAGAAACTTCTGCATATTTTTGGGAGCTGCAACTGTATTCTGTAACCCGCTAAATCCAAATTTTGGTCGCTAAACGACTTCTTGTAGCGTTGTAAGACACTTTTGCATATTTTTGGGTTTTTTAACTAAAAACGATAATAATAATAATAATAAGCCCCCAAAAATATGCAAACGTTTCTTATAATTATTTAGCCTAAAAGTACCTTTTAGAATTTCAGCGATGGACTTTTAGCTTTACCGTGTTACGGAATATGGCTGTAGGTGCATCACGAATTTTTTAAAAATTTATCTTTGTAGATAAATATTTCTTTTTATTTATACTTAAAGTCATGACCTTAACTGTACGTTTAAATAACCTCTGAATTCAAATATCAAAAGAAATCTTTTTGTTTAATCAAATCACGTACATATGTGACTTATTTAACATATAAATAATTTCGTACGCAACCTGTTTCCAATCAAAATGTCATGAAAATAAAATATTTTCGTTACAACAAATTTAAATCCAAAGAGATCTATTGAACTGTTGCCCAAGTAAAACAAACACTTGAAAACATTCAACTTGAAAATAACTTTTCGATATTCACTTTTGAAAGTTTGCTTTTTTGTTATTTATTTGAAAGCTTGAATCTTTTTATTTAAAATATTTATTTCTTTTATTTTCCCACAGGAGGTGATGTCTAGTGAAGTGATCTCATTAAAATTTCTGGATGTGGTGCAAATTTTACTCAAATATTGTGGCAATCAAACGTCGGCAGCTAAAAACAGTGAAACCCAAGCGGTTTTAATTGATTTAATTGCCACAATTGGTTTCTTTTGTGCAAATAATAAATTAAATCAGGTATCTATAATTTTCTTAAAAGTTAAATTACAAGATTTCTTTTCTTTACTAACATTATTTATTCGCAGGACCTTTTAACCTCTGAACAATGTTCCAATATTATTAAGAACTTAACAAAACTACCCGAACACTTGAATGTGGTTGTTTATCCATGTTTAGTAACAGTGACGTTCCAAAATCAGGAAGCTCGTAATGTGATATCGCGTGATTTTAATTTAGAGGTGAGTAGTGAATGTTAACAGTTGCAGTGCTCTATTCTCCAATTAAGGACAACTGATGAATTTGTTTAGTCTTTAATTTTTAAAATTATGAGGAATTACAGCGCATTTAATTATGGGAAGTAAATATATGTATATGATGAACAACTTTGATTTCATATTGTAAAGCATAAGCATGCGCTGTTGTATTTGAAATATTTATTTTATTTTTTAATATCGTGCGGTGAAAATTCAATCACCTCATATCTTCACCAGAAGATAAACATTAGCAACAAAATTGAAAAAAATTGTGCACTAGAATAAAATTTCTTTTTTGTGTGATGCCTAATCATGCAAAGAGTCCAAAAAAGGACAAATAGGTGACCAATGGGTCATCCCTGCAAATTCCCGCTGATATTAACCGCTAGGCTATCGTAACGTGTTTTCTTGTGCTGTTGTATGCTTTTAAGCTCTTCGAGTTCAAAAATCTAATAAGAGTTTTATAAAACTCATCAAATACATATGTATGTATATCATTTTGAAGTTTAAAAAAAAAATAATAATAATAATAATCAGTTTTATATGCAAATTTGTCGTTCACCAACGCATTAATCGATTTTAAACCGGTTACTGGCAATCGGCTTGGTTTTTCAATTTCAAGAGCTGATTAGTTTTTGATATCGATGTTAGTTTTATTTTTACCTTTGCAACTACCTTCAATAACAAATTAATATATAGAAAGAAATAAACACGTTTTGGGTAAAATTGTGTTACAACCAAAAAAATTGATTTTTCTAGAGCAACCCTGGTTTGGCTTTAAAATGAAATTCACACAAAGTATCAGGCTCGCAGAAATCTCAGCACACATATTCTTTTTGCAATATTTACATGAGTACAATATGTTTGAAGAGCAAACCGGTTTGTTACATACGGACATACATACATTTTGCAAATTGGTTACGAAAACGTGGAAGCAGAGAAACTGCAAATAAAATTTAACAAAACAAAACACTTGCTGAAAGTTTTAAGAGCCTGATACTTCTTGTAATATATGCATGTGCACAGTAGCTTGTATGTATGTTTGTAGAGCAAAATGGTTTGGCTTTAAAATGAAATTTACTCAAAGTATCAGGGTCGCAGAAATCTCAGCACACATATTCTTTTTGCAATATTTACATGAGTACAATATGTTTGAAGAGCGAACGGACATACATACATACATTTTGCAAATTGTTTACGAAAACGTGGAAGCAGAGAAACTGCAAATAAAATTTAACAAAACAAAACACTTGCTGAAAATTTTAAGAGCCTGATACTTCTTGTAATATGTGCATGTGCACAGTAGGTTGTATGTATGTTTGTAAAGCAACCTGGTTTGGCTTTAAAATGAAATTCACTCAAAGTACCAGGGTCGCAGAATTCTCAGCACACATATTCTTTTTGTAATATTTACATGTGTACAATATGTTTGAAGAGCAAACCGGTTTGTTACATACGGACATACATACATTTTGCAAATTGTTTACGAAAACGTGGAAGCAGAGAAACTGCAAATAAAATTTAACAAAACAAAACACTTGCTGAAAGTTTTAAGAGCCTGATACTTCTTGTAATATGTGCATGTGCACAGTAGCTTGTATGTATGTATGTATGTTTGTAGAGCAACCTGGTTTGGCTTTAAAATGGAATTCACCCAAAGTATCAGGGTCGCAGAAATCTCAGCACACATATTATTTTTGCAATATTTACATGAGTACAATATGTTTGAAGAGCAAACCGGTTTGTTACATACGGACATACATACATTTTGCAAATTGTTTACGAAAACGTGGAAGCAGAGAAACTGCAAATAAAATTTAACAAAACAAAACACTTGCTGAAAGTTTTAAGAGCCTGATACTTCTTGTAATATGTGCATGTGCACAGTAGCTTGTATGTATGCTTGTAGAGCAACCTGGTTTGGCTTTAAAATGAAATTCACACAAAGTATCAGGGTCGCAGAAATTTCAGCATACATATTATTTTTATAATATTTACTTGTGTACAATATGTTTGAAGAGCAAACCGGTTTGTTACATACGGACATACATACATTTTGCAAATTGTTTACGAAAACGTGGAAGCAGAGAAACTGCAAATAAAATTTAACAAAACAAAACACTTGCTGAAAGTTTTAAGAGCCTGATACTTCTTGTAATATGTGCATGTGCACAGTAGCTTGTATGTATGTTTGTAGAGCAAAATGGTTTGGCTTTAAAATGGAATTCACTCAAAGTATCAGGGTCGCAGAAATCTCAGCACACATATTCTTTTTGCAATATTTACATGAGTACAATATGTTTGAAGAGCAAACCGGTTTGTTACATACGGACATACATACATTTTGCAAATTGTTTACGAAAACGTGGAAGCAGAGAAACTGCAAATAAAATTTAACAAAACAAAACCTTGCTGAAAATTTTAAGAGCCTGATACTTCTTGTAATATGTGCATGTGCACAGTAGCTTGTATGTATGTTTGTAGAGCAAAATGGTTTGTCTTTAAAATGGAATTCACCCAAAGTATCAGGGTCGCAGAAATCTCAGCACACATATTCTTTTTGCAATATTTACATGAGTACAATATGTTTGAAGAGCAAACCGGTTTGTTACATACGGACAAACATACATTTTGCAAATTGTTTACGAAAACGTGGAAGCAGAGAAACTGCAAATAAAATTTAACAAAACGCTTGCTGAAAATTTTAAGAGCCTGATACTTCTTGTAATATGTGCATGTGCACAGTAGCTTGTATGTATGTATGTTTGTAGAGCAACCTGGTTTGGCTTTAAAATAAAATTCACTTAAAGTATCAGGGTCGCAGAAATCTCAGCACACATATTCTTTTTGCAATATTTACATGAGTACAATATGTTTGAAGAGCAAACCGGTTTGTTACATACGGACATACATACATTTTGCAAATTGTTTACGAAAACGTGGAAGCAGAGAAACTGCAAATAAAATTTAACAAAACACTTGCTGAAAATTTTAAGAGCCTGATACTTCTTGTAATATGTGCATGTGCACAGTAGCTTGTATGTATGTTTGTAGAGCAAAATGGTTTGTCTTTAAAATGGAATTCACCCAAAGTATCAGGGTCGGAGAAATCTCAGCACACATATTCTTTTTGCAATATTTACATGAGTACAATATGTTTGAAGAGCAAACCGGTTTGTTACATACGGACATACATACATTTTGCAAATTGTTTACGAAACCGTGGAAGCAGAGAAACTGCAAATAAAATTTAACAAAACACTTGCTGAAAATTTTAAGAGCCTGATACTTCTTGTAATATGTGCATGTGCACAGTAGCTTGTATGTATGTGTGTTTGTAGAGCAACCACCTGGTTTGGCTTTAAAATGAAATTCACTCAAAGTATCAGGGTCGCAGAAATCTCAGCACACATATTCTTTTTGCAATATTTACATGAGTACAATATGTTTGAAGAGCAAACCGGTTTGTTACATACGGACATACATACATTTTGCAAATTGTTTACGAAAACGTGGAGGCAGAGAAACTGCAAATAAAATTTAACAAAACGAAACACTTGCTGAAAATTTTAAGAACCTGATACTTCTTGTAATATGTGCATGTGCACAGTAGTTTGTAAAGCAACCTGGTTTGGCTTTAAAGTGAAATTCACACAAAGTATCAGGGTCGCAGAAATCTCAGCATATATATTCTTTTTGTAATATTTGCATGGGTTTATTTCTATTAACTTCTTTTTGAAAGGAGGTCGGAAGGTAGATAAGCTTCTAAAAAACCATAAATCGCCTGTATTTGAACAAAGACATTTTGTTTACATTTTTTTCGAAAATCGATTTTTTGGTTGTACCACACACAATTTTACCCAAAACGTGTTAATTTCCATTTAAATGTTTTATCATCAGAAAGGTATTTGTTTATTCGAGAATGGCACCGCAATCCTTGTCAAAGTAAAACTTATATTTTTTAAGAGTAACTATGTGTCTGTATGTGGCACCTTAGGCGTCCAAAGAGCTTAACCGTTTTTAATTAATTTTTTTTTGATATGATGTCTAATTTTGGAGGCTGGGGCATCACAAAAACAGATGCCATGAGGAGTTTTTCAAATTTAAAATATATTAATAAAAATTTTTAAATTTTTCTTTACATTTTAGTTATTGGATGAATATAGTAAATCAGATAAAGCGAAAAGGAATCATTTGGTGGCTTTGCTCAAGGAAAAAGCATAAAAACGTTGTGATTTTCTACTATTTGTGTATGTTCGAAGCCTAAACTGATTGCAACAACATCTTTTAAAAAGGTGCTGGGGTGGGCTACAATATATTGCCCGCTAAATGAATAATAAGTGACAACTGCCTGTCCTTTTTACAATACTCTCGAATTATTTTTCAGCTATTTATTTAATAATATTTTTTAAATTTTTATTGTATCTATTAGCTGCTTAATTAATGACCTCTTAAGTGCTAAAATAGCCGATGTGTCACAGCACAAATATTTAATTAATTGATTGCTTGCACTTTTTTCATAAAATACAAAGCCGGCAATTGTTTTAATTTGTTTGGTTTTTGAAATGCGAGTTCTTTTCATACAAAAATTATTAACTTCTAGAGTTGATTTTTACAATTAAAGACAAAAAATTTTCCAAAAAAAAAAAAAGATCAGATCATCGTCAAGATTTGTAAGTAACTGCATACAATTCTCGTATATGTATTTGTGGATGGAATTGCACTAGAATTTTTTTCAATGCAATTAAACGAACAACTGACAATTGTTAACAATATCATACCATCGATCACTGTGCAACATGTTAATTAAAACAATAAAGGAATTTTCTTAAATATGTCAGTTGGAATAATTTGGCTTTAAGGGGTCGACAATGCTGCTATTTTTATTCAATTCCATTACATGACAGTTTTTATTAAATAATATTTTCGATTGTATGTGAAATGTGATCCTTTACATTCTTTTAGAAATTTTATAAAAAAATTTGCTTTACAAACAAACTTAATGTTAGAATTTCACTAAACTTTTTTTATTCAATTTTTACCTCTTATTTTCTTCCTTACAAGTATTATTGCTATTTTTTATATTCTGTACTTTCCAATTGTACTCTTGTTTTATTATTACATTAGCTTTTAGTCATTTCTTTGTTGTATAAATAAAATAATGCTGTTCACTGAATATTTAGTTTAAGATATGGTTTTTCTATAAATTTTGCAAACATTTAATTTTTTTTTTATTATTTTGTTTTTCAAAAGAGTATTACTTAATGCAACTAATCTAGTTTTAGAACGTGAACTAATTGATATTAATTAGTAAATGATTACTAATATATTCGTAGCTGTAAGTTACACTAAAAAATAATATACATATTTTGGAATTTAAAAAAAATGCATAATAATTTTTTTAAATATTTTTCACTGAATAAAGAAATGACAACAAAATTTTTTAAATAAAAAAATTGTGTTTCACTTAATTTTGCCAGATAATTTTTTTTATACTCATAAAAAATGTAAAAATCCCTTAAAATAAATTGAAGTTTTTTGTTAACAACAGAATATTGGAATATGTAATCATGATGAGATATTCCTAGCAAAAGGCATTTAGGAATTAAAATTTTTCAAACACTCAATTACATTTTAACTCAGCACAAGAAGATCAGAGAACATTTCAGTTCCGTCATAAAAGCTTAAAACTTTAATTTTTAAAGAATGTAGGCTTAAGTAATACCATTTGTTGCATATAATATCTTACGTCAACGCCCACTAAAGCGGGCTGGGTCCAAAGATGATTTTATTCTGATTTTCTGATCCTGCCTTCAACGCTTTGGACGTTCTTTGATATAAAAATATATCATTGGCTTAGCAAAATTACAGAAAAACTTTAAAAATTATATTGGAGGTTGGTGTAGTTCTTCTTAGGGGAAGTTTTTCCCTCTGGCCCGATTTAGCCCATTTAAGAATTTGATCTGTGCTATCTTTCAAAATTTATCTACCAAATTTCAAGGACTGGCTGTAGATCTCTTAGTTTGGGCTTTATTGTGATTTCCACAGACGGACGGACGGGGTTAAATCTTTTTAGATTTCATCACCGATCAAGAATTTCGCTGCGTTACACATGGACTGACAAAGAAAATATACCCTACAACTCTTTTTTGGAGGGTATAAAAAATAAAATTCAATAAAAGACATTTTTTTTTCAAATGAACATCAATTTTAAATCAAATTTCAGTCTCTAGAATTTGCCATAGTTTAATATCAACTGCTAAGAAAGGGTATTCCATTAATAACACAAAGTGTTGTATTAGAGATTCCGTCCAAAATTTCCATTCGCCTTAAATGAGGATGGAGAGCATGTGCAATGTCCACTATTCCATAACTTTGGCGTATAAATCAGACTGCATTTGACCGAGATCATGGGTTATGTTGTATTTGGGTATGGCTGTGCCTTGAGTTTTATTCTCATAAATCGGCGACTTAAGAAAACCGCACAAGAAAAAGTCTAACGGCGTCAAATCACTTGTAAATGAGATGACCATGTCCTTAAATTGCGCCTGCATAATATCCAATGTAACATGATCCGCATGTGATGTAGGGCCGTCCTGTTGAAATCACGTACCGTTGATATCCAGATCATCCTATTAAAGTCAAGAAGTTGGTAATCATGGACCTATGGCGCTAGCCGTTGGCTTGGCCAAGGTCGTTCTCAAAGAAATATGGACCGATTGCCCCGCCAGCCCAAAATCCATACCAAACTGTGACTTCTGCGGGATAACTTGGACACTGTTGGATCCCATGCACCCAGTCATCCGGAATTGGGTTTCATGGCTGAAAGTAAATTTTCTATGAAAAATTCATGGGACGAGCTGAATAACCATTTGGAAAACACAATTTTATTATTTACACATGCTGTTGAATGCTACATTCGTTTATGGCGGTTCGGCAGAATAGACTGAATAAATGACAACTAATTTGACAGATGCATCTTGCATCTGTCAAATGACCTTTATTGACCTTTATTAACTGTCAAAGTCCAGAAGTCTCTCTTGGAAGCCACTTTGCATTTAAAACTAGTCAAAGATCTGAGTTGAAAACGCGTTTAATGTTAAATTAAAAAATGGCCATCATCTACTGCCAAAGTTCGGAAGACTCTTTAGAATTATTTCTGCCTTATTTCAACATTTTGTCAATTCTGCATAACTATTCTTTTGAAAAACTTAATGACAGATGTAATAAAAAAACAATATACATAAATGATGTTTTTCACCCCTATCATGAATAATTTTTCCCCCGAAATTTTTCCCTTTTCCATAAAATTGCTATCATGAAAAAATTCCCCGTGTATGATTTCACCTAAAATTAAATTCCCCTTATCGTGAATGATTTTTTTCCCGTGAGTTTTTTCACTTTTCCCGTTAATTTATACACTTAGTTTTTGGTGGGGAATAGAATAGAAAATGTAAGTATTTTCCATTATAATTCGAATATTAGAGTTTGCAAATTTTATTTTAGTGGCAAGACCCGTTAATAACACACAAACTTATATTTTTTGCAACAAATCAATTGCATGCGTCTTTGTAAAACTTATTGCTCCAATTCTAAAGCTTAAGAAAATTTTTAATTTGTTTTGTCTGGTTCTCAAAACGTATCCAAATTATTTGACTACTAAATATTTAGTCATACTTTTTTTACATTTTTTTTAAATTATTGTATAAACTTAAATTTTTCAACACAAATTCTTTGAGTTTTCATGTTGTTTTCGGCTTCTTCTCTTTTTTTGTATTCACTGAGAACTGATAGCGGGAACAATTTCTCACGGGAGATTCACGATACCATTTTTCCCTTCGAGTGGAATAAAAATTTCATGTGAACAAAAATTCCCCTTGTTATTTACGATAGGGGTTATTAACTTGTTTAAGCTGATAAATATTTACAACACAATTTGAATTTAATTATATTTTAAGTTTTATGTTTAATAAAAAGATCTGATGGTCTTTGTTGCTACTGCTCTATCATCTAACTTTATAATAATTATTTATTATTAAATAAATAAAAATTAATAAAAAAACGTTTGTGTTGTTTCTTGAATGCGAAATGCTCCTGTTAGAACAATAGTTTTGTTGTTGCAGCTGAATACAGTTCATGTTCATCATGTGACAGATTGAAATCACTCAACTTGAATAATAATTATGACATTGATAATGAAAGCATATTTTCGAGTTGGGGTGGAACGAAATATGAAACTCATTTCGATTCACTTCAAATTTTACGCAACACAAATTAAGCACAATGTCATATTCATGATTTTTGTCTTGTTTTTGGATTTCACATGAGATGCCCCTAAAGATTTGATTTTGTGGATTGAGAATTTTTTTAATAGTACGAATTTTTTTATATATTTTAAAGGATTGAATATTATAAAATGAATATGCTATATATGTAAGTAATACAGTTCATGCGAGTGTAACGTAGTTTCAGTGTTTAAAATATTTAGTTTGTTTGTGGGAGTCATAAAAGTTAGAATTGTTTTACGTGTTCGACGATTTACTGCTGTCAAAAAAAAAGGATCAAATTCTTTGAAGCAAATTCTTATCTTAGACACATACTCTCGTAAACCATCTGAGAATTCACAACTTGTAAATTATAAATTATTTTCAAAAATCACGTACATAAAAATTATGAGCGGCTTATAAGAGTGTAATAGAGCAAATTTAGCTTTATTACGCTCTTATTAGACTCTTTTAATTGTTATGAATAACGGAATAAGTGTTTCCTGCAAAATATAAGTGTATATATGCTTTCTTAAGTATTTCGCACAATCATAAATTCAATAATTTCATAGTAGATGCAACGCAAAAAAAGAGAAGACAGACAGCCAACTGCTTCGTATTTGTTTTCCGATTTTACAAACTTAAGCTTTAATGACTATTATTATTAATTTTTTATTGATGCTATTGTTGTCTAATACAAATAAAACACTGAACACTTTCTTACAAAAAATCCACATGCATTTTGTTTTTTGTTCCCCCTTTATTTTCTTAATTTTTTAGTACTTCATTCTGGTAATGAAAATAAATAAATGGGGGAGTTTATGATTTAAGCTGACATGTTTATTCCAAGAAAAAGTATAAAATTAAAAAAGAAAAATAAAAAAAAAAACGCACTGATATAATCACAATTCCAATCATAATCAGTCAGTCACCAAATCGTGGTCCCTTGCAGGTTTTTTATTTTTGTTTTGTTTCATTGTTTGCAATTCACCTTTTGTGTGTCCTGGCTTTTGAAACTGAATGGATGTCATACCTGGGAACAAAACTTCAGTACTATTGTATTGAAAGGAATTAAATGCATGTCTTTATAATCTCTCGCATAAGAAATACAGAATATAGAAAATATTTATCACTACGATTTCATCGGTTATTTGCCTAAAAGCAAATTTGTTGGAATAAATCTGTTCAGCTGGATAGAAGATGCCAATCCATGAATTAACTTTTTTATTCAGTGGGCCATTTGTGACAAAAATCTTAAGATATTTTAGTAAAATTCCTTACACACCGATATCACTTGATTCAGGTGTCAAATTAAGGCATTCAATATCGATTCAAATTTTTATATAAATTGTATGGAAATTTCGTGCCGTATCGAATACTGGTAAAATAAGTGAAAAAATTTTTTTTTTTTTTTTTTTTTTCTCATATTCTTTATTTACAATCTATCCCGTTAGGGATAATAAGCAAATTTGATGCAATAATATATATACAAGTAAATGTTGCACTCCATTGAGAACAACATCATTTGAAAAATAAATTTGCTATATTATTTTAACTATCTTTAAAAGTTATCTTACATATAATTAAAGTAACAATTAACAAAACGGTAAATCAAGTATATGATGCCGCTTAAGTCTTCTCACTTCTTCAGTTTCATCTAGTAGAGATATTGCTAATGGGTTGCAGTGGTTACTTAATCTGTTAAGATAGTTTTCGCTATATTTCTTTATCTCATCTTTGATTTTTGGCATTTGTAAGTCATTATGAATAGTTTGATTTGAAACAAACCAAGGAGCATTAACAATTAGTCTTAATGTCTTATTTTGATACCGTTGAAGAATTTCCACATTGGAGTTACTGGCAGTTCCCCACAATTGTATGCCATAAGTCCACACTGGCTTAAGTATTGATTTATATATTATTAACTTTGTTTCAATGCCAACTTTAGACTTAGGATGAAGAAGCCAATAAAGACGTTTGGTTTTAATACTAAGAAGCTCTTTTTTTGCCTTTATGTGAGTCTTCCATGTAAGCCTTTTGTCAATATAAAGACCAAGATATTTTATGCTCTCTCTTTTGGGAATTGTTCTGCCGTTAAGAGACAAATCTGGACAATCTCCTTTCCGTAAGGTAAACACAACATGTGCAGATTTCTCATTATTTACTTTTATGTTCCATTGAGATAACCAAATCTCAATTCGGTTGAGTTCATTTTGAATGAGATTTGATGCATTTGTTGGACAGGAACTGGATGCTAAAATTGCAGTGTCATCGGCGTAGATTGCAATTAAAACGTTATCTGTTAAAGGTATATCTGAAGTAAATATCGTATAGAGAGTTGGCCCCAGAACACTGCCTTGCGGAACACCTGCTTTAATATCATATATATTGGAAAAATCATCGTTCACCTTAACATAAAAACTTCGTTCGTCTAAATATGATCTAAGCAATAAATAATAGGGTGTTGGTAGTAACTTCTTAAGTTTAAATAGCAAACCAATATGCCAGACTTTATCGAATGCTTGCTGGACATCCAAAAAGACACCAGAACAATATTCTTTTCTTTCCAAGGTATTCCTGATAAAAGCCACAATACGATGGCATTGTTCTGGAGTGCCATGTTTATGCCTAAAGCCAAATTGGTGTTCAGGAATAATATTTAATTTGTCTATTATTGGTGACAATCTTCTCATAAATATTCTTTCAAAAATTTTGGAGAATGTTACGAGCAAGCTAATAGGCCTGTAGGATGTAACTTCATTTTCTGGCTTATTTGGTTTATTTACCATTATTATCTGAGCGCATTTCCATTGGGATGGAAAATGACTTAGTTGCAGTATTGAATTAAATATAAACGCTAAAAATATTATTGCTTTTCTAGGTAAACATTTAGCAATCCTTCCACTAATACCATCATACCCTGGTGTTTTATTGTTATTTAATTTTCTAATTTCACCTTCAACTTCATTTGGTGAGACATGTTTAATCGGCCAGTCCATTGGACAAGCAGTTTCTAAAAAGTTGACTATATTATCAATATTGTTTCCGTTGCAAACTTCATGTGGCTGAAAAGTATCTCGAAGATGTAATGCAAACGCTTCAGCTTTACTCTTGTCTGTTTTGCACCAAACACCATTATCATCTTTGATAGGAATATTTCTTTTAATGGGTCTTTTTAAGTATTTGGTAGCTTTCCATAGACTAAATTCATAATTTTTTGAAGTACCCAGGTTTCTCAAGAAATAGTTGAGCTGTTCTAGCTTCTGCTCAGCAAGACGTTTTTTTAAATCTTTAGATGCTTTATTGAACCGTTGCTTATCTATGGGATTCCTACTGTATTGCCAAATTCTTCTCAATATCCTTTTATTTCTTATAAGGTTTCTTATTTCATTTGTTATAACCATTCTTTCCTGATGAATAATACTTTCATCCTCTGGTGTAGCTAAGAAACCTGCCTCATGTATCAAATTGTTAAAATTTTCAACAACTTCATCTAGTTCTTCCGGAGATTTAATCGGTATATTGAGGTTTAAGTTTCTTTCTATCCAAATTTTAAAAGAGTTGAAATCAGTCTTTCGGTTTACAACTTGATACTTTTTTGAATTATTGTGCAAAAAGCTATTAAAATTTAAAAGAATTGGCGAGTGATCAGAACTAAGTTCATCGCAAAGTTCATTGGATATATTTAAAAAATGACTCGAAATACCAGAGTAAACAAAAAAGTCCAAAAGGTCTGGAATTTTTCTTGGATCCGTGGGCCAATATGTCGGACTTGAAAAAATTAAACTTGTAAAAAATAAATATTTCGACATTGAAATTGCGATCACAGTTGCCACAGTTGGTAACATTCTACCAAAATTGGTAATTTTTTTTAGGGTTGGTAACTTGGTAACTTTGTTTTTAAGGCTTGACAAACTATCAAATTATTGCTTTTCTTTTATCATTTTTCCGTATTACTCAACACTGAGAAAAAATCATTAAAAACAACTGTGTGAATGTGCGCCAAATTGTTCAACGGCGTAATATGCAAATGTCATTATGTTTGGTCAGCAAAAGATTATTTTTAGTGACTGCAATATTAAATAATTTATTTAAATTAAATATGGAATTCGTAGGTATAATGAATTGAAATATTTATTTATGTTCTAAAATGAATTAAAACGTTTTATGTTATGTTTTTTAATAATAAAAGTTGTTGTTTTTATTATAATAAAAATAAAAATTTTTGTTTTTAAAAAAAAAATTTTGGTAACTTTTTGGTAACATTTTCGGAAAATTTTGGTAAAAATTTTTTTTACTCAGTGGCAACCGTGATTGCGATTGCCCACACTAGAACGTGAGTGAAATCATGTGCCCTTTTCAAAAATCCATAAATTGGACTAGGAACTGCTACTTCATCCAACATATTCTCTAGATTTAGCCTCCTTGCGACTATTGTTTCTTCCCAAGCCTGGCGACACAGTGACTGATTGGTAACGATGCTCGCCTATTAGTACAGAGGTCATAGGTTCGATTCCTGCCAAAGGCCTTGGGTGTTTGTGATGTCTTTATGTAACACAATGGGAACTACGTACTAGGACCCAAGTGGAATGGACTTGTTAATTAAAAGTGGCAGCCTGCACAACGCAGTCTAACCTACACGGGATGAACTGGCTGGATGCTAAGAGATTTGGGTCAAATGAAGGGGTCATAACAGCAACAAATGCCTATTTGGAGGGCCTTGGAAAACCCATTATTTGCAAGAAGTAAAAAAAAAAGAATTCAAAAATTTTGCAATAAATTGCATTAAATGCAATAAATGATTGAAGCATAAAACGCCTATTCAAGGAGTTATCGAACTGCCCTCCCATCAATTAGTCCATTATGAGCTTATTTTCTATTTATTTCATTTACAAAAAGTCCAAACAAAATCTTCCAACGGAACACTCCCAAATATGCCAGAGCCTTTTCAATTTTAAGTTAAAAATGATTTTCAATCCTCAACTTGCCAACCCTGATTGTTTCTTACATTTAAAAAAAAAAAAACAGCGGCAAAGGATGAGAAATATCCTGAAAATATATTGCAGTTCGCCAAAATTTTGTTTTTGTATGTTTCTCCCGTAATAAAATGAACAAAAAGTGTTTAAGAAATTAATTTTCGTGTTGCTTGAAAATAAAACGAGAACGACATTTATTACACAAGTCAATGGTAATTTTCATCACCAAATTGCTTTTTATTATCCTGAAATGAATGTGACGTTCTGTGCAAAGGGTTGAGTGTATTTTTATTGTCACTGCTTGTGCAGGAGTGAATTGTTCTTTATGGCAAAAATTACGCTTCCAGATGGGTGGTAAAGTAATTAAAATAAGTATTTACAGTTGATTACAGGGCACTGAGATTAATCATACGCATGCTGATATGCAGAAAAAAACATTGGCATTTAATTAAACATACGCCGGTTAATTCTGTAATCAAAAATATTTTGTTATTCTATGAATTACACTTCTTCGAAATCTAAATAAAATTTATTTATTATAATTATTTTTTTTGTATTTAAATTACCTGGGAAAATTATTGTTTAGTGGAAAACATATGCAGCCCTAAACGATTTAATCGTGTACACAATATTACGGGCACATGTATTGTAATTGCAACATTTTTATCTTGCATATTTTATTCTTAGCACAACCAAACTTCGGCCCAAATCCTTATATCTAATTGTGTTTTACGATAGAAACAATAAAACTAAGACAAAGACGAAACAAGACTGGACAGACTGTGGAATGCTTAGCACGTAAGCACTTTTGTACAAAATTATCACTTCAAGTCATCATCGTAAGGTCATCCTTGCACGCAAGCAGCCAACAACTAGAACAACTAGTATACCAAAAGACAACAAACGGAAAGAGTCAAAAAACGCAATGCAATGCTTTTGTTTCTGTTTTTGTGCACGTCATACCCCTGGAGAAATCCGCCCACAACATTAAAATAAAACACATACACGTGATGGAAAGAACTACTAAAACTCAAACATGTAAAACGTGTAAAAGTTCAATTGACTTCCGTTTGGCTTTAGCCCAGATATCCTGTTTCATAGAGTGGCGTGCTAAATAAAAATGTTGCATAAATGTAGGCAAAATTAAAAAATAATACACACAAGACAGTAAAGGAAATAGAAATGTGTATGCATTGTTGTATTTAGTTGTGGCATGAGCAACTTTACGTAGCATGTGTTTATCATTGTGGCTCATCTGCATGAAGTT